>CM044440.1:80081239-80101984 GCA_024363595.1 Xenopus borealis
TTTAGTAAATCTGCCCCTTGGTGTGTCAGCAGTCCGCAAAACTTCCTCAGGGGGCCTGCCAAAATGGTCCAAATTGGGCCCCACATTTGATAGGACCGGCCCTGGCAATGGTATGGAAGGCAGCAGGCAAACATAGTCTGATTACAGGCACAAGGTTGCGGGAAATGGTAGAGAAACATAAATTCAGGGCTGGAACAGACTCATAGATCTCAGGATACTTGAATAGTAGCTACGGTAATGGAATACTGTAAGGACAAGACAGGAACTCCGAAAGCTTGAATCTGTGCAAAAGAGCAATAATTCAGTACCCCTGGGACCCCAGTGGAGCTTGCTTTAGTGGTTAGTTGGTCTATAAGCGAGTACTCTGTAAGTGGAGTTACAAACACAGGAGTTTCAAACCAAAGGAGGTTCAAACTGCTCAAAATGTATTTATGTTGGTTCCTGTTTGTTGATCTTCATCTGGGATCATGAGCACTAGGGTACATATAGTTTATATATAAAGTGTATAGAGGGGTCATTGTCAGTGTGTGTGTGTGTGTGTGGGTACTGGGTTTCATTTGGAGGTGTTGAACATGGTCTACTTTGGTCTTTTTTCAACCTGATTTATCTATGTAATTATGTTATTATGTAACTATGAATGGCAAGGGTGGTTTTAGGTGTTTCTTCACTGATGGAAATATTTTAACAAAAAAAGTCTGAGAAAATACAGGTATTGAGGCTTGTTTTTAAATGCCACAATAAAAGAAGAAAGTTATGTCATTCACTGTTTCCTTTTACTGGAGATTTGAAAGGCAGGTTTGCAAATGATAATGTAAGCTGAACATTTAAGTAAAGATGTTATCGCATTCATTGTGAGAGGGAAATACATGAATGTAATCGGCTTCACAGCTCTAAATAATGGAACACTTTTTTGTAAAATGTTAAAAGTTCAGCTTTTTATTCTATTACAAAATCTGATGGAAAATATTCTAGATACAAAACATCTTCTGCATCTAATTTTTTAAAAATCTTAAAGCGTAGAAAAAATATTTGGGAATTCTCTGGAAAGTGGTACAAATGCTATTAGTCCCTTAGAGCACTGTATATGATTTTCTTAATTCAATTGTGCAGCATATTGATATAAAAACCATAGGTGCACAATATATGCTGTTCTGCAAATGAGAGTTACAGTTCAGTTACAACACCCTTTCACTACCATTTATGTAGGGCTCATCGGAGTAAAAGGGTCCTAAGGAATGCATGCTGTACTGCCAGGCCTTGTAACAAAAATGAACAGTGTACTCTGGGGAACAGCTGTGTCCCAAACCAGAGTATTAGCACACAATGCAATCATATTGATCTAAGTCTTTCTCTCTATTGTCAGAGAGATAATTACTATAACTTTATGTTACAGCAGTAACTAGTGCTGGACGAATTTATTCGCCTGGCGGGGATTTGCAGTGAATTCCCGCGATTTGCTGGCGGCGAATACATTTTCAAAATGCCTGCGTTTTTTTGGACGCCAGCGCGTTTTTGACAGCGAATGTGTGCCCGCATCCAAAACTAGATGCTGGCCTTTCCGAAAAATTTTTTTTTGCTGTTTCACGAGTTTCTCAGGTAATTTGCAAAAAATTAGGCGAATGGAAACATCCTAGACTCGCCCATCACTAGCAGTAACATCAGTGCAGCCAGATATTCAAAAACACATTAATTTCAAGTGTCTACTGTATATCACACATGGAGTTTAATGAACATTTAGGACAATATTTATTATTGCGGCCAATCTTTGAATACAATATATGTATGTGCTTCCATTGTCACTGTACAATTTGTATTAAAAAACTGGCCATAAAAAAGCAGTATTTTCTTGCTCACCCTGAATTATGGTAAATGTAGAAATCCAGAAATCTAGATTCACTTGTAAATACTGATTTGAATATTTAAAAAATATTTATGTTGTACAAAACGTTTAGTTTTGATCGGTCTGTGGTAAGGGGCCAGCAAAGTGCCGAATTAAAACAATTCAATGTAAAAGGCATAGCAAAAACAAATGTAGAAAGTGTAAAACAAAGGATTGCTTAAAGGAAGAGTAACATCAAAAAAGGAAGGTTTTTTTTTTGTAAAGTAATAAAAATACAATGCAGTGTTGACCTGCACTGGTAAAATGGCTGTGTTTGCTTCAGAAATAATACTATTGTTTTTATAAATAAGCCGCTGTGTAGCAATGGGGGCAGCAATTCAAAGGAAAAAACTCTCACAAGGTTACACAACATATAGCAGATAAGCTCTGTAGAACATAATGTTGCCTGTTATTCACTATTTAACCATGTAGCCATGCCATGTAGCCTTTTTTCAAGGCTATTGCTACACAGCAGCAGTGAAGCAAACCAATCAGTTTTACCAGTGCAGTGAAAAACACTACATTAGAGTCCTGTGGGGAACCAATTAGTTAAATCCGAACCCGACCCACGACCCGCATCATGACCCGCATACTTAGCTGCTTGGACCCACTACCCAACCCGCAAGTACCTTATTCACAACCAGATCCACTACCAGCTGACCATCAAGAAACAGGAAGTGCTGTCATTGCAAACTGGAAGTGACATTGTTAGAAGTAGGCACAGTCAGAAAAAAAGAAGTAAAACTCGCTATTGAGAAGACCCATGACCTGATCCACAGCCCACAAACCCAGAGAACCGCAGACCCACATCTATAACTGCTCCTGAAACTTCTACCTGCAACCCGCAGGGTACCGCATGTTTCTGTGGGTAACCCGTGGGTACCCGCAGGTACCCAACCTGCTGCAGGACTCTACACTACATGATATTTTCATTACCTTGAACCACTTTAATTTTTTGGTGTTACTGTTCCTTTAACTGGAATCGAAGGGGGTATTACTCCATTTATTAGACTTAGGGGCAGATTTACTATTGGTCAAATTTCGAATTAAATAAAATTAGAAATTCGACCAGGTGAAGTAAAATTTTACCGCAACATAAAACATTTGATCGATCAATTGTTCGAATCCATCGATTCGAACTAGTTAATCGATCGATCGAATTTTTTATATCCGATCAAAAGTAATGAAACCAAATTCGGTAGCTTGATTCTGGTGAAGTAGGTGGTGGAATAAAATTTTAAAGGGGAAGTTATTCGATGGTCGAATTTGCCTAATTTGCATATTCGAACTTCGAATTCTTAACGTGAATTTAGAAAATTTGCCCCTTAAACTCTCAAGTAAAATACATTTGTAGCTCCCCTTTAAAAGGGAGTTAACATTCATGTCTAGTTTATAATTATTATTTCAGTTTTACAAGAGAAATAATATGCATCACTTTGCATCTTTTTTCAAGCTAAATATATATATAAAGGGATACTGAGTGATCAAATAACTCCAAATGGTGCATATATTAAAATAACCAGTATATTAATACAACTGATAAATCCAGGTAAAGAGTTAACCAGCGTCAACTTTTTAAAAGATTTTTAACAGGGAAGCAACATCATTCCTGCAGTTATATAAAATGCTTATATTAAGTATTCCACGACATTTAATGCTTCCAAAAAAAAACAATATCATTGACATCTTATATTTTCTTCTCAGTCACCTTTATTTAATATCAAGCAAGGACTATAGCGATGGTGGTGAGGTAGCACACGTTGATATCAAATACTTGCTAACCTCTGCAATCAAGGATACAGTTCTAATAAGGAAAATATAAGGACAACAGTAAAATATTACAATACGGCCTTAACCTCAAAAAAGGTCAATGTGTGCCATGCTAAATCATCCAGAATTAGCCAAACCACAAAATCCCACCCAGGGAATATTAATAGGACAAAAGCAATTACTGGTTTTAGTTTTGAAAAAATCACTTGGGTGAGGGCTGAAACAAGGGTTCCTGGACAGATGAGCTAAAAGTTAAAAACTTTATGAGTTAAATTAATATAAGGGGGAAAATAAAGATTGCATCATTTAGTGCTCAGAACTAGAGTTGGGTTTCATCTGCAATGCAAACAGATCACTTACACATTTGCGAAAATGCAAATGAGTTCTGAACACAGCTGGGGAACAAGCTAAAAATCAATATATACTTAGCAGCAAATCATTTCCAGAACCCTAAATGACTCACAGTGAAGGAAGTCAGCAATCAATTGTATGAATGTACATTGGAAACATGTAAATGGCATTGTAAATGATAATTCTGATAAAGCTGGGCTCTAGTGGCAATGTCAGGGTCATGGGATTCTTTGCTGTCTTAGGACCTAAACAACTTACCATCATTGAAGGAAGCAGGAATTCTGCTTTATATAAAAGAATTCTACAGGAGAATACCAGGCCATCTGTCCATCAGCTGAAGCTGAAGTGCAATTTGGTCATGTGGCAAGACAATGATTCCAAATACACAAGAATGTCTACAAGAAAATGGATGAAGAATAGAAAAATCAATGTTTTGAAATGACCAAGTCAAAACCTCAGACCTAAAACACCAAAAAAAAAAAAGTCCCGAGGAGACCTAAATTAAGCTATGTTAAGTCAACACCTGGAATGAGATGTTCATGGTAGGAGACACTTAAAAGTAGCTTTGTTGTGTTCATTGAATTGAACTTCCTTCACATAGAGAAGCAGTTCAGTTATTAAAGATAAAATGGT
The DNA here is from genome assembly GCA_024363595.1 of Xenopus borealis. Classification (NCBI taxonomy): domain Eukaryota; kingdom Metazoa; phylum Chordata; class Amphibia; order Anura; family Pipidae; genus Xenopus; species Xenopus borealis. The sequence goes on from CM044440.1 coordinate 80,085,873, forward strand.
TGAATCAATTGCTATTACTCAAACTAGGATACAGGAGGTTGGTTTTGTTATTTGTACACTCAGACTCCCTTTATACAAGTCACTTCATAGAATTCAGCAACATTCTGTGGCAAATTAACAAATCTTCTGTAGCAAATATTCATAACATACAGTATGCCTAGTAACCTACTGCAACCAATGTCATGTCCAGTTCCATCAAACAATCGGATAACAGTATGTGCTGATTGGATGCTATGGGTAATTAGAATTGGAGAAAACTTCACACCTCTTATTGCACTACCCCCATATTTTCCAAATCCAACACAATAACACACAAAACGCATACTCACTTTTCTTTTAAATAAATGTAATTGGCACATAACACTGCAGAAAACACCTTTATCTTAGAATTTGTTGGGTATCTAAAACATTTTCCATTTTCATGCCAATCCCAAGATACTTCCGAGATCATACTTGAAATGGCATTTTTGTGGTTTTATCGGATAATCAAAATTTTGCCCAACAGTGACCATTCTTGAAAATACAATTATAAAAAAACAAATACCCCTATATGTAATAAAAGGCAGTACTGTATGTTTGCCCAGGAGAAGTGATCCAAAGCAACCAATAAGATGTTTGCTTTTAAACAGGTGACCAAGAAATGCTTCCTGTGGATTGCTTTTTAGGTTACTGCGCCTGGCCTACCTTAATGTCTTTTAATAACATAAACCCCATGGGTCCTTCATTACTAGTCGGTGGGGGTCATTTATAAACTTTGTGCAGGGCAGATTGATTCGCAGTGTGAATATATTTGCCCTGCGCCTGGTTATATTTATAAAGCTGAATAAGCATGTGCAAACAGATTTGCGAATTTGTTTTTCACATTGCGAATGTCTATAGGAGCTTTTTAAATATGGCAAAAATCTAAAATTGCGAACACTCTGCGCCACAACTTTGGTGGCGGAGAAAATTAGTTTCACAAATTGCGAATTTAAGTTACTTTTTACTATTTTCGTGCAAAACAACCTCGCAAAGTGCCTGTACTCATGCAAAGACCCGTCTTGTTTGCGAAAATTCATTCACAATGCGAATTCGCAAAAACCGGAAAAACGGGCACAGTAGTACAATATTGTAGCGTTCAGGAAAAAGCATGGGCAAAACTAACATTTGCGAACAATTATGCGCTGCGTGAACTTTTTAATGACCCCCAGTGTGTTTTATGCTTTATAACCCTGAGTGTAAAGGCTCAATACCTGAGACATGCTATATATACATGGTACAATAACTCATTGTAGGAACTGCATGCACTAAACCTGGAAATTTAGCTACACGTATGGGATCTCTTAAGAAAACCAATAAACAGAAAGGTCCAAATTATTGGAAGGCCGTCTCCTGTTATAAACAAATACAGGTATCGGATTTGATACCTGGTAACCTGTTTTCCAGAAAGCTCCAAATAATGGGAACACTGTCTCCATTTTATTTAAATAATCCAAACTTTAAAAAAATCGATTCCTTTTTATTCTTTAATAATAAAACAGTACTGTGTACTTTATCCAAACAAAGATATAATTATTCCTTACTGGAAGCAAAACCAGTCTATTTTGGATTTATTTAATGTTTAAATGGTTTTCTATTAGACTTAAGGTATGAAGGTTTCATTCCAGAAAAATCCTTTATCCAGAAAACATCAGGTCCCAAGTATTCTGGATAACAGGTCCCATACTGTACTTGTAATTACATTTTTTGTACAGAATTTTAACAGGTCACTTACCCTCCCAGCGCTCATCACAGACAGTAAATAGGATTGTTTTGTTGGCTAATTCTGGAAATACACTTCTGCACTCCATGACAATAGCCTGAGGAATCATTATAACACAGGATACAATCCAAATAATAACGATACTCTGTTGTGCTCTTTTGGCAGTACTTTTAAACATTAATGGGTGACAAATTGCATACCATCTATCCAGGGCGATGCAACTGAGGGTTAGTACAGAAACTGACACAGACACAGTCTAAAGAGAAAAATAAAACAGAAAAGTCTATTATTTTGTTTGCAGCCTAAAGTAATAGGTACATCTTTACAAAGGCAAATACAGTGAGCATGATTGTTGTAATTTATCATATTAGGTGTCTATTTTTTACTGGTACTTAAAGGGGTAGTTGACCTTGACGATAACTTTTAGTATGTTATAGATTGGCCATTTGTAACCAACCATAGTTTTTTGAATTATTTGCCTTCTGACTCTTTCCAGCTTTCAAATGGAGAACCTTGACCCCATTAAAAGACAAATGCTCTGTAAGGCTACATATTTATCGTTATAGCTCATTTTTATTACTCCTCTTTCTATTCAAGCCCTCTCCTATTCATATTACAGTCTGTTATTCAAATCAGTGAATGGTTGATAGGGTAATTTGGATCCTAGCAACCAGATTGCTGAAATTGCAAAATGGGGAGCTGCTAAATAAAAAGCTAAATAACACTAAAACCACAAATAATAAAAAATGAAAACCAACTAAAAAATTGTCTCAGAATATCACACTCTACATCATACTAAAAGCTAATTTAAAGGTGAAGCGTCCCTTTAAGCATCATGCCATGTACTTTCATAATTAAAAGAGGATTACCAAATCCAGTAGTTATATTTAATGTAAAATAATCTGTAGTCTTGGATTCACTATTTTCCTTGTGCTCTTTTATCAAATTACCATTTATTTATTAATTAGATAATATTCTCATGTATGCAGACAGCAATGTTGATAATTAAACATTATTTTTTTATGAAGATGAAAAATATAGGCTTGATTTCTCTCACTGAAGAAAGTTGGTCATGGTCATAAACTGAAACCCAATTATATTAATAATTCCACTGCATTCATACCATATGATACCCTATGTAAGATAAATACCTGTAAGTAAGGAATAACCTTGCAGAGGGTCTTCCCAAAGAACCATGTTTCTGTTATATCAACTAGCAAAGTTGCTGGAAGACAAATGATTGTAACAAGCACATCAGCAAGTGAGAGGTTGACGATGAAATAGTTGGTGACTGTCCGCATGTGATGGTTCTTCCATACTGCAACACAAACTAAAAAATATATATACACACGTCACTATAACTTGATATACATGAATGCAACTACAATCAAAATAGATATTAAGAATATTAAAAATCAATATACCCAGGATCAAATACAACTTCTTTATTGAAGAATTTTATCTTGCATGTTTTAGTTAGAGCAGGATGTTGTTCCTTGTGGACTCAAGTGCCTATTTAGGCTTGGCGGCAATTTTTGGTTGCATAAACACCATGTGCACTGCCACATAGAACTTCCTGTAAGCTGCCAGCCAACAAAGCACCAAATCCCAATCCTCTGGGACTTTTTTTCACGCTTGTGTTGTTCTCTTTTTTACATCTGAATGTGGCTCACAGGTAAAAAAAAACATTGGGGATCCCAGAGTTAGTACTGTATTGTACTTACAGTAATGTTCTTGCTGTTTGCATACTCTGCTTCCATACTTTACAACTCTGTTTTCTTATTTGGCAAATTGTTAATTACACTCACAGTATAACGTCTTAATAACTCAGACCTCGGACAAAGACTTGTGAATGGGGGATGGGCCTATTTAGTCTATTGGCCTATTTTTTTTGCTAAACAGGTATGTTGGGAGGTATGCAATACATACACACTTTTCCTAAAAAGACTCCCAGGATATCAGTATAAATACACAACTGGGTTTTAAAACAGTATACATTCATAAATAAAAAATTTACACACACAAAACCACCAGATATTAAATGTAAAATGTTTACATGTAAACGAAAGCTGTTTCATTAATTCAGATTCATTAAAGTTTTATTATGTCTGTTCCACCTGCCACATATGAATAGAAACGTTGGCTGGACTGATAGCGCAGAAGGTTTTGCTAATTAAAATAAACATGATGGATGATGAATACCAGTTGTCAGTTGCTTTATTCTAATAATGCAGCTTAGAGAACTCAATCATGCAATGCTGTAATTGCTTCCACTGCATCAAGCATAAATTTAAGGCCACGTGGAGAGTAAAATGGTTATGGGAAAAATGTATGTATTTACGTGGTTATTAATAAAAACATTTTCACTACACTGAAATAGTGGTATGCATGCAAGTGTCCTACAGATAGAAGAGAACATCTACACTACAGGAATTCAGATATTGGAGGGGAATGAGGGTCTGAAGCTTCATAGGATTATTGTACAAGTAGTAAATCAGAGCTATATATTAATCAATCAAAAGGACAGCAGCACTTCAGTTATTTTGTGAAAGTGATGACTTTATGGGGCAGATTTATTAAACCTCAATTTTTTTGGGTTGGGCTTTTTGATGCCAAAAAGTGGGAAAAGTTTGACACTTCCAGGATTTACCATGTGGCAAAACTCCTACAATTCCGAATATGAAAATACTCCCTGGCAGATGTCCCCTTTTACAGCTGGAATATCTTTCTTTGGTTCATTCACTCACAACAAATAAGGATATCGACTGGAATGCTTTTCTAAGCACTTTTTTTAAATTAATTTTTTTTTTTTTACATCTTAGATATTAACAATTTTCACAACAGCCCCATTTTCTAGTCAGTTCTATCTACCCTGCTAAAACAGAGAACCTTTTCAGTAGAAGAAAGGAAAATCTATTGATATTTCTGTGAATAGTAAAGAACAGGGGATATTTCTGATACTTTTTCTCTTATCTTTCCTAAATAGAGAGTAACCAGAATTATATGAACTCGTAATTCACACTGATTCAGTCATAATTAATTAATTGATATTAACAAATACATTCAACAGTAGTGGGCTTGGTTTACAAAGGGAGGCTGCAAAGCAAAAATATGGTGGTAATAAATTGGGTAATTATTATGATAATGATAGAAGGGTTTGAAAATGTGGAGGTCAATTGACAGCACATTAAGGGGCCCAGCCCGACGCAGGCGAAAACTAGCAGGAACCCTTATACCTACTTCGACAGAACCAAGCTACTGAATTGGGAATCATTACTTTTGATTGACTAAAAAAAATTTGATCGATTAAATAGTTCGAATCGAATTCAAATGATTGATCGATCTTTAATTCGATCATTCGATCGATCGAAATGTGGTAAAATCCGAATTCGAAGGATTTTACTTCCCTTTTCTTCATATGGTCGAATTTCGAATTTTTTTTAATTCGAAATTCGACCAATGATAAATCTGCCCCTAAGTGTATGAAATACAGATATAACATACAACATGGTGTAAAAAAATTCAATTAGTTTATATCACATCTATAAAACAAGTAAATAATTATGATGTAACACAATATAAATACCAAAGGAGTACCGAGGCGAAAAGAAATACAAATGTTAATATACAATTTCGTTGCTGGCTATCCTAGACTAGTAACCTTCTTGAATTGTTTAAGAATTTTGCATATTTCTTTGGGTATAGTGTTATCTACAGCTTATACATTGGCATGCTGTCTATGTTGCCCCAAGCAACCATATTTTTCTATAATGAACATTATTAATATTTTTCAATGTTCTTCGTGTTATTGAGTATTACATTTTAAATTCTTAGGATGCAGAACCACATTTCAATTATGGCAGGTAAATTTCGGCATTGCTACTCTCTCTAAAAAACAATATTTGCTTTTTCTATTACTTTTTGCAAATGCCAACTGTGCACAGAGGAATTCTACACTGACACATACAAGAAACAATAAAACATTTACACAAAATGAAATCCAAAAAGAAGCATATGACATGGACTAGTTTAATAAAATAATTATATTATAAGGATAACTCTTTTGAAATGAAGTGGTGTAAAGCTATTGCCTTTACTGGCTAACTAAAATTATAATCACAACAATCCTTCAGAACACTTCAGTTTCTTTTTCAAAGTGCATCATTTTCCAGAGGACAATTTTCGGATCTTCATTAGTCTATAACTTGCACTGGTATGCAAGTTATAAATGCAAAAACATGTTTGCACAAATATAAATAAAGTTTTAATTTTGTAATGTAATATTCTTCATTAGACAGTTATTGCAATGCCTTAAGCAGGGGTCCCCAACCTTTTTTGCTCGTGAGCCACATTTAAATTTAAAAAAGAATTGGAGAGCAACACAAGCATGAAAAAGTCCATGTGGATGTCAAATAAGAGCTCTGATTGGCTTTTTGGTAGCCCCTATATGGACTAGCAGCCTACAGGAGAGAATGTTTGGCAGGACATCTGTTTTTTTATGCAACCAAAACATGCCTCTAAGCCATTAATTAAAAAATAAGCACCTGCTTTGAGGCCACTGGGAGCAACATCCAAGGGGTTGGAGAGCAACATGTTGCTCGCGAGCTACTGGTTGGGGATAACTGCCATAAGGAATGCTTGAAGGTGGTGTAAACTTTTGGACCAAATTTTTTCAGTAAGAATTTTATAACATTTATTTGTGCACTGGTGAAAACTATAAAATTTCCAATCTTTCTTTCACTGGTGAAAGTGGTTGCTAAAAGCTTTTGGACTTGAAAAAGCTATATTAAAATCACGTAAAAGAAAACATTTTTCATTGTGAAACATGGAAAATAAAATATGACTTGTCCAAACATTTGGCCTTAATTTTTTAAAATAACAAGGTAGTTAGAAAGCTTCAATACGTTACAATAGCTTCCTTCACAGCATAGGCCAATACCAAACAGGCCAAACCAGGCTGATCTGGATCATCCAGTGGGGTATATGGAGCTCTACTGGGCAAGGACCCCATAAATGGTCTGATGGTGTACTTATCCAAAATGTTTAAAACCTGTTCAACTAGTATTTGGCCAACTTACAGCCAGATATAAGTCAGATATGAGATGGCTGAGACAATGCAGTTGGCTTGTATTCACAATAACAACCTCAGTCTGAGCAGCTACAGGTACCTACAGTATGTAGAAAAGTTTATATATTGGAGAACAAACACATGCTGCCCTCAGCTTGCTCCTCGTCAATACAGTGCTCATGAATGCAGTGAGAAATGTAGGTCTTTGACTTAAAAAAAAAAGTAAACATTTTTTTTTCTATCTGTAAATTTCCTCTAAACAGCCCCCCAGATTAATGTACCTTAGTCCCTGCTACAAGTCTACATTTTAAGTAATTTTTTGCACGTTTGCACCCTTCCTGGTGCTTCATAAAAGAGACCTTAAATGTCTTAAACTAATTATTAATAAGGGTGCATTTGTGAGTAGTTCTGGCAATATGACATTTTTTGGGGGGTAAACTTGTATAATTTCATTATAAAAAAAAATAACTTACAATAAAATTGATTTACTTTTAAATGTAGTCTGGCAAAGAAAAACTTATTTTCATCTGTCTAGGAAAAAAACAATATCACATTTTGTCTGTTGCTCCTTCATTGCTCAAGATGCCTATAGCTGATTCTTACAATGAGAAATACAGAGCATGGGAAACAAATGTACAATGATTGAATATGAACAAGGTGACTTATTTTGTAAAGCAAATAGATCACAAAAATGTGCAGTGCAACATCCTCAAATTCCTCTTTTCTCCCAATACTAGATAGATCATTCAGGTTCCTCTTGTTATGTATAACCATTCCAGCAAGCAAAATAAACATGCACCTTTTAATTTTACATGAATACAGTACATGGACCATTCCAAATTATGGATGCCAGGTATTAAAAAAATGTTCATCATTTCTAGTCTGATGCTGAGTAATTATGTAGATTATCTTAATCATCCCCAGTGCACATGCATCCAGTGATATTACACAGAGCACAACACATTTTTGTCTAATATATGGACACTTTTCAGCCTCACTACATGAAGAGATGGGCATCTGTCTTTTGGGGACATGAAGATTGTTGAGGCCAAGGCCAAGACTTTTGGAGACTAGAGGACCTACTGTACTTAACAGGTTATCTTAAATTATGCCAGATAATGGTGTTAAATGTGCTGTCAAATAAAGGATGTATTTATAGAGCTGTGTATTTGTCCTTGTGTTTAATTGTATGTTGTCCTTCATGATCCCTTAAATTCAACATGAAAAAGAACAATTTGTGGTATCTATACAGGTTTATCCAACCCTTATACTGTATATACAGCAAATAGTTGTTTTCAGTTTTATTTCACATCACATCAGACAGAGACTAAACCTGATAAATATGCCGCTAGGTTCACAATATTATTGAAAACCCATTATCCAGAAAGTTATGGGAAAGCCATCTACCACATAACAAATGGTTTTAAAAATGATTTAGTTTATCTCTGTAATAATAAAACAATACATTGTACTTGATGGAACAAAGCTGCATAAATCAAATCAATCAAAGTTGTGGCATAATTCAAACACAGAGTGTGCGCATAAATATTTGCAATTTGTGATTTTGAAAAACAAATTCACAAATCTGTTTGTACACTCTCAGCTTTATAAATATAACCAGGCGCAGGGCAAATATATTCACTTTGCAAATCAATCTGCCCTGTGCAAAGTTTATTATACGCATATTTACTATTGGTCATATTCGATTGAATTTACCCTCGAATTCGACCAATATAATCGAAATCCTTTGAATTCGAATACTGAATTCAAAGGATTTTACCACAATTAGATCGATCAATAAAATTGATTGTCGAAGTGGTCTTCAAAAACAATCAAAAATTCGAAATAGAATCTTTTAGAAAATTCGATCGAATTTTGATTCCTTCATGTGAATTTGATAAATCTGCCCCTATTAGTCTACTAGAAAATCATGTAAACATTAAATAAACCTATAGGCTGTTTTGTACACATTTGTGGAATAAAACACACAATTGTCATTGAATTTGTTAAAAGATCTGATTATAAAAAGTGTGAGTGCACTAGAAAATATCAGTACCTCTAAGACTTCTAAGAATTCAGGGTTTTTGGACAATTAATAGCAGAAAAAAATCTGAAAAACTCTAAAAGTCCAAATCGACTAAAAGCAGTCCAGTATTTAGTATTTAAAGGGACATTTTGTATTTTTCAAGTGCCCTTTATAGGAGTTTGCTCCTGGTGCTTCTGAGCTGAGCACACAATGGCGCGAAATTTTAAAGTATTTAAAGGGACATTTTGTATTTTTCAAGTGCCCTTTATAGGAGTTTGTTCCTGGTGCTTCTGAGCTTTAAGCTATCCTGTCTTGTACTTGTTTTGATTCCTGTTGTGACCCCTGCCTGGCTTTTGATTGAATGAAACCTGACCCTGCCTGTTATTTGACTCCAATTCTGCTAAATCCTTTCTGATTGACTACCCAGTTTTGACCCTTGCCTGCCTGACTTCATTTGTGTTCTGCCTGCCTGGACCCGGCCTAATCTGACTACTCTTTTGCCTAACGCCTTGTACCACGACCTTCTGCCCAAAGACTAACAATTACAGTTGTGCCCCTTCGCTTGTTTAGAACCCCTTGCCTTGCACCTCTCGTATTAAGACCTGGCGGCATCCAATTAGCCGAGGGCACGAGCCAAGACCAGGGTGCTTGGCATCAGTTCTAGATTTAGGGTGCCAACCATTACAGTTGTGCTGTGCACATGCAACACTTTTTCAGTTTTCTAGTTCATTTGAAGGTATATTCAAAGAGAACACTAGATGGCTCTGTATTATCACTTTTGTTCTAATTGCAAGTTCCCTGTGCCTTTCAGATGTCATATTTTTATTCTGATGACACGTGAAGAACCAGAGTTGAATATATCAGTTACTCTGCATTTACCTCAACGTCACTGTGTGAATAATTTACAGTTATCTCGAAAATGATGGAAAATTACTGAGCTCAACTCTTAACACTTTACAGTTGATAAAAGCCTCAACCATTTGCGTAGGATAAACTAGAAGATCTAAAATAAACTCAAATTGGATACTGAAATAATTGAATGTTCATCATCTGGCAAAAGGTCACACACATTGAAAGAAATGCATTAATGAAACTACATCAAAACCACACAACGATAATGGCTTCTCTTCTAGAAATCTGTCATTTTAGTTTACCTAAGTATTGGGACAGAGCTACATGAACTGAATGTTAATATTTAGTTTTACAGTATTGATACAAATATATTATTTTCTCTTCTGCAAGAGAAACAAAATATATGTTTTTATTTTTCAAATATTCAGTTCTAGGGTGTTAAGCTCAATGTTGCTGTCTCTGTCACTGTCATCACGCTTAGTTAATATTTCAGTCTGATCCCTAGTGATATCATCATAGTAAAATATTGGGTGCCTGCAGTGAGGTCACATGAGTTGATGAATATCACTGCCTGTAAATACTCATAGCAACAGTTATGAAAGTGTCTGTGAATAAGAAATTAAAGGAACTAAAAGAATCCAACAATGTACAAAACATTAAAGATTTCACTGCTATAACAGTACTGGATTGAAGGGGATCTCTACCCTAAAACAGGAAATAGATAAATGTAATGTAAATGTAATTGCTATTCAAAGCAACATCTGTCTGGCTATTATTTTCTGCACCTCCAATTCTGACTCATGAAATGATGCAGTGGAAACCAGCTTATTAACAAACCAGGAGTATGCTGTTTCAAGAGTCAGACCCAGAAAAGAGTAAAACATATACACTGCTTTAAAACAATTTAAAACCATTTTATATTTGTAAACTATAAGAAGACGTGTTAAAAGGCAGGCTTCAATGTGTAGTTATTTGATAACAACAAACCTATACATTTTCATATAAATGTAACTTGTTCAAAACAAGACAAAATGGTGGTGGGGGATAAATAGGGAAGGAGAAAAAGAGTAAACTATTGTACATATGGTAAAAGGAGGAAGGAACAGGTGATGAATTGAAAGCAGACAGAAAAGCAGAACAGCAGGTATAAAAGAGTCTCAATCTCAATCTAGATCAACTTAGATTTAAATGGAAGGTTGTTCCCTAATATGTTAAAGGGTCTTGAAGCAAATATAAAATTAATTGGAAGAACAACTTTGCAAAACTTGCATCTCATATCAGAACATATACTGCAGTCCCCTGCAATGTTTTATTCCTCCTGTCCCAGCAGATTTGCCCATATATTATAGTAGATGGACAGGCCCAAAAAGCTGAAAACAGTCAGTGGCAGAAATACAGTACAATTAATTATTATTATTGTTATTTAAATAAAGTCTATATATTCTGCAGCAGTATACCAGAGTATTCATTGTTCCCATACGTGAAGCTAAAACTGGACTTAACTGCCTATAGAGTATATAAAGTATTATTGACTGGCTCTGTTACTCAGCCTGACAGTTTATATGAGCCTTTACAACAATTACGAGTGCTGGGAGGTTGTTAGTGAGGGATGTGCACCTGAAAAGGTTCTAAAGTGGTTGTGCTGACTGCTACAACACTGCTACAACACAGTGGAAAGGTGCATAAGAATATATGTGCCATTTTGTCATGCTGGCTGCTATATGCATAACTGCACAAAGATATATATATATATAGTATATGGGTGCCAGGGCAAGGCTGCTCAATTAACTGGCATTTTCACACTCAGACTGCCAGTTGAAAGATGAGCATGACTGCAGCATTATTACTTACTGGTTGCTATTAGAAAAATGTCAAATAACTGCAACTTTGTTACACACACAGGCTGCCAAAGTAAATCTGGGTAGATAACAATGCAATTATTGTTTACTGTCTGGCAATTGAAAGATGAATGTTTAATTCTGGAGCACATTTATAATATTCACATACATAGACAGATACTGGGCACATATAGCTCTGGCAATTAGCAACGATCTGCCACTATAAAGCTGCCAATCTAACTGAGAAATTACTATATGCTAAAGGCCAGCATCACTTTCGAATTTCTGTAAAGCAGTGTTGCCAGTGAAAAGAGGAGTATACAGTATTGTTGTGGTATTATTGCACGCTGTCTACCAGTATAACGTTTAACATCTAACTATGACATTACTACATACTGGCTGCCAGTTAAAAGATGGACAATTGACTGTGTCAAATGTATAGTACTATATATACTTTCTGGATTACTGGGAATTATGAGGATTTGTGTTTGCAGCAATGCTGCCATTATGTGTAAATGTTTTAGAAGATTTAAAATGTGCCATTGAGCCTACAGATTTGCTGAGGTTATGGACATGCAGGATTACTGTGAATTATGTGCAATGATACCTGTAGGATTACTGGAGGTTATATGGTAATAGGCACATGAGATTAGAGGGGATTTTGTGCCAGGCTACCTATAGAATTACTGGGGATTATACTGTATGTTAACATGTATGTGAGAATGCTAGGGATTATTTGCCAGGGTGCATATAGAATTACTGATGATTATATGTTAATATGTATCTGTAGGATTATTGGGAATTATATGATATATAGGATTATGTTCTACTGCTAGAACTGTTAGGGTTACAGCATATGCAAATATTTGCAGGTTTGTTAGATAATATATGATTGTTTTGTAATTACATCATGTGTAAACATGATGCATTTTTACTGGGAACTGTCTGTTTAGGATTCCAGGGGATTATGATAATATGTATCTACGGAATTGCTATGGATTATATGCATGTGTGTGTATGTGTGCAGGATTACTGGTGGTTGGGTGTATTCAGTAAAACAGGGAATCCAGAATTTGACATTTTTCACAAGGTCTCTGGACAGGGAGGGCATGATGTGTTACCATGATCATCCTAATCTGTGGGTGTATAGAGTCTGCATGGGACACCAAGTTTTCTGAAGGCAGTGCAGCTGAACAAGTCAGCAAGCTGAGCTAATCTGGATCTAATGCACTGTATCAGCTCTGATTGGCAGACACCGTTAAATGAAGGAGACTGCCGTACTTATACTGTTCTTTTGCCAGCATGTCATAAAATAATGCTCACCCATTCACTTATATCATCTACTCAGTGAATACAAGAACAAGTTATTCTAAAACTGCTTTTTACTATGCATATGCCTACATATAGTAGCACATGCTATAGAGAATAGCCTGTCTCTCTTTCAGATACCCACAGCATGGTAGTTGGCTTTCTGCACCACAGCATTGTGCCCAACTGCCCAGAGCAGTCCTGTCATTTCATGCTGCAGTGCAACATAATGTATGTAGGAAGCCCCACTACATACAATCATATGATTATATATTATGTCTGTCCAGAACATATCAATACATAGCTTTAGAAGGAGAATGAAGGAATTAAATTGCCTTCAGTCTCATAGCACCTTCTATTGTACAGGCATCAATGTATATCTATGTGCCCTTTTCAATCTCCTGTCCATGTAATGACTATAGGAAACAGGTAAACTTCAACAATTTCCCTTTTTACTCTGAGATCCGATTGAGTGCAAGGAAAGGATCTCATATTACTTACCTAGAATATTTCCAATGAGAGCAATGACAAAAACTATGATATAGCCAACGATTAGCACCCATTCGTATTGTTTTGGGTGCAGATACTCTCTCCAAAGATAGCGCAGAAATTCATCATCATAATCGGCATTTTGGTTTAGAAAGGGCTCCTGCGTCCCATTCAGATCTTGTTCAGACCAGTTCCTATAAAGTAGATGATCAAGTTTGGCTCCTTTCATGCTGCTGTTCATCTGACGGCTCCCGGTGCTTCTCTCTGTCGATAACATTCATGAAGTAATAATTAGAGGGGCATGGATAACTGCAGATTTAGAGCGGCAGCTGAAGCATGAAGCACTTTGCCCTGCTCACTCTGTAGAACAGCTGGAACAAGTGGAGAGTGGCACTGGCTGCCAGAGCTACAGCAGCTTCACATGAAGTACACACATATCCCGGGCAGCCACAACCTTGATTAGGATTTGTCATCCTCTCTGCTACCTTGTGAGAACACTCAAGTCACACAAAAGCCCGAACAGCCTTAAGGGTGGGGTTTGTGCTGAGCAGGAATCAGCCTCTGCTCCAGGGTCCTAATATTATTAAGCCACTGGGACTAGGTGCTCATTCCGTTTCTAAAAAATCCATTCAAATTATGGTTTTCTCATGCTCTAGCGTCAGCTAATAATGGAAACTCTAAAATCGTTATCCCATAAATGATATCCTGGCAAAGGCTGTAACTGTTCTGTTTTTTTGGAGACATTTATTGCAAACTATTTCTGCTTTCTCTGCTAGTTTATTTTCATCTCCTTTTTATAACCCCCTAGTCTATTGCACTGGATTTCCAGCTTTTCACCAAGATGCACAGTGCAGTATATACACACACATATTTTAAAGGTATATGATCTGTTATCCAGAAAGCTCCCATAGACTTCATTTCAATCATATAATTCAATTTTTTTTTTAAACAACGTCCTTATCCTCTATAATAGTAAAACAATACCTTGTACAGGTATGAGACCTGTTATCTAGAATGCTTGGGACCTGGGGTATTCCAAATAATGGATCTTTCTGTAATTTGGATCTTCACATCTAAAGTCTACTGGAAAATCAAGTAAACATTAAATAAACCCAATAAACTGGTTTTGCGTTCTATAAGGATGAATTATGTCTTCGTTTGGATCATATACAAGGTTCTGTTTTATTATTACAGAGAAAATGGAAATCAGTTTTTAAAATTTTGAATTAGTTGATTATTATGGAGTCTATTGGAATGACTTTTCTGCAATTTGGATCTTTCTGGATAATGGGTTTCCGGGTAACAGATCCTATACCTGTACATGATCCCAAATAGGATATAGCAAATGCTTATTGGAGGCAAACAATCCTATAAGAAGCACAGTTGCATCTAATTTTCCATGTAATCCCAAAAAACACATATTTTTCTTGTAATCCTGCAGAAATAGATAATTTCAGACTCCAGTAATCTTGTAGCATAATCCACAGTAATCCTGGTGACATAATAGAACACACAGTCTAAAGCAATTATGCAGAAATACATGTGCACATCAACACCAGTAGTTGTACATATGACAGGGAAAGTAGTTCCCAGTAATCCAGTAAACCTCCATGATCATATGCAGATATAGATGCCCCTGAAGCCATATTCACACATAATCCCCTATAATATTGCTGGCAAATTCAGACATAATCCTTTGTAATCCTACATGAAGATGCACACAGAATCTTCTACTGGCACACATAATTCTAAATAATCCTACAGACATTAAATCCACAATATTTCTACGGGCACATTGAAATCCCCAGTAATCTAACTGGCACACTGGAATAATATCCACACCCTGTAGGCTAGGGCATGGGGATGTCCCATTACTGGATTCTCCCTTCTTGGGAATAAAAATGAAATGTAATTTATGCAGGCTATAGGCCTCAATTTATATCTATAACATTTCCTTGTGGAAGGCAAAAGTGCGATATTTCCTGCACTCGCCACCTTTCTTCGTATGTTTTTCTTTGTGTTCTTTTGTGCTCTTTTTATAAACTACTGTATAGGACATCATCAATTTGATAGATTCCATGCCAACTAACTGATACACGGCATGAAAACAGCACTCCAGGAAACTTGGGGGTCATTTTACCAAAAATTTTCACCTACAAATGTAGAAATATTGAATAAATACAGAGAATGCTGTTGCTGGGATCCATCACATATCAGTCAATTTACAGATGCACATAATTCAAAGCAAATAATTTGCATCCTTATGTGTGAAGAATCAAATCACAGAGGTTCAGTGTTGGTTTCACTTTGGTTCCAAAGTCTATAAACATGTGTTTCTATTTTTGTGTCTGGCTTTTATTTACTAGCTATGGCCTCAAAAAATATATGTATACCAGTCCAAGTATATATCAGGTTTTATGGATTGGTTTGCCAGATTTGACTCCATCAACTCCAGGTCTGTGGTTTGAAACACGGTGAGTTAATTGTTTCATCAATGTGTGGTTCATGGTTTATTTCTTACAGGGGAGAGAAAGAGAGGCTGGGTTAGGCTGTATGCGAGTGGGATGTGGATTAGACAATAAATTACTTGACAACAGCAGGTTTAATATGGCTTCAATGTTGGCAGGGCTCATTCGTAACTGCAGTTGCAGTGATTCCTACAGATCATAACAGCAATCTACAATAATTCTGGACACTATTATGGGAAAAAATTGCAGGTAAAGTTGCTGTACCGTGTTAGCCAAAAATGTTATTGGTCAACCCTTTTGAAATAAAAAAATAACAAAATGG
>CM044440.1:80105130-80124167 GCA_024363595.1 Xenopus borealis
TACATGCGGCATTATGTTGCATAGTAACAGGCACCTTCTAAAAGTGAAGCAACCTGCATGAAATGTACCCATGCACATGTTAATTCTGGGTTTATCTGCTTATGGGTGTATGTGTTCACCCTGTACATTGCATATTGCATGAAATGTATCAGAGCAGGCTGAACAGGAACATTGGTGCTAATTGTAATTTTTATTCAGACTTCATACTGTACATTACAAATCCAAAGAAATTTGTAGAGTAGAAACACCGCTCTGCATTTATAAAAACAAGCAAGCAAACACCAAGTTAAACACCAAGTAATAATCACTCATATAAAGGAAATCTGAAGAATTCTTACAAATGATTGCAGATGCTCCCCTGTGGTGCCAAGATAGAAGAAGACATTTGCAATTATCTATTTATTTATCTAATTATCTATTTATTATCTCTTTGAAATTAAACCTGATGACTGTGATGGGTTTCCTTTATTGGGTAGCCTGTTAGTTTGCATTATTTAGCAAATATAGCCTGAGGTAGCAGGGTTTTTCTATGTTCAAATGGTTCTATCTGATTGCACTGTAGGGGAAATCTGTACAAGAAATTAAGGGAGAAAATACCACTGGGAAGATTGAATGCAATTTCCTCACTGAGTTAAAATTCAAACACTGCAACAAAACGATTTATAGGTATACAATATAGTATAATCCCTGTTTGTGGTGAGGACGTGATGATGTGTTAGTGACCTACTGGCAGATAAAGCTTTTAAATGAACAATAAAAAATGAAAGTGTTATAAAAGAATTACAATATAATATATTGTTGCCTTGCACTGGTAAAACTGATTTATTTGTTTCAGAAACACATCTACACAGTTGATATAAACAAGCTGCTGTGTAGCTATGGGGGCAGCGATTCAAGCACAAGATACAGTACACAGTAGATGGATCATTTCTGAAGAACCCCATTGTATAATACAGAGTTTGTCTGTCATCAGCTGTGTACCCAGTGCCTTTTCTCTTTTTTTAGCTTCAAGAGGCTGCCCCCATGACTACACAGTAGCTTGTTTATGAGTTTCTGAAGCAAACGCACCACTTGTACCAGTGCAGGACAACATTACATTCAGGCCTGGACTGGCAATCTGTGAGTTCTGGCCAATGCCAGAGGGGCTGCTGTAAGATGCCATAGAAAGTGACTATTAAGTGGGCTGGTGGGGGCTGTTTGGGCCTTTGTGTAGTATGAATGGCAGGGCCTATTTTGAATCCCAGTCCAGTCCTGATTACATTATATTTTCGTTCATTTAAAACATTTCATTTTTTGGTGTTACTGTTTTTTTTTTTTGTTTGTCTCTGTTTACTCACTGCTCATTATAACTTTTTAAGGGACACAGAGCATTGGCTAATGTGTTCTCAACCTGAGAGAAGCAGTTCTGCTTCCATCTGCATCTCCCTGTAGCTGTACCGGCAATGAGAGCTGTCTACTTGGAACTGTGAGAGCAGTACAGCCAACGCTCCGTGTTCCCAGCACCTAAGGCTACAAGAGTAGACGTATGTTGTATAATTAAACTGTACATCATTCCATAATTGTCTATAATTTTGGAGAAAAATATAGCATTACTTTTTTTGTATTGAGCCTAACTTTACAAAGAAAATAATTGGTAACCTTTAAGGCAACAACAGTTAGAGGACCTTTGTGGAGGACTATAGAATAAGATAGATAAGACACAGTGAACAGGGGAAACCTGCATGCCAGAGCATTCCTAAATGTGATCCTAAATCAGCTGATGCACTCAGGTGTGCTCTGATGTTGAGTTTATCACAACCAAGATTCTCTGAAGCTATAGAAGATGAGGGAAGCTGGATATTATATAAAAGCTTTAAATGGGAACTATCGCGAAAATGAAAATTTAACAAAAGCTTCGGTATAGTGAAATAAAAAACTTTCTAAATACAATCAATTAAATATTGTGTACTGTTCTGAATTAATCAAGTTTATCTACACTATTCCTCTCTCAGCATCTGTTTCTCTTTATTTCATGCAGCAGTAGGTTGTCATAGTCATTGACAGTTAGATCCAATATATCTTATTGGGGGGATCATTTTGCCTAGAAGCTCACTCTATTAAAATCCCTAGAAATCATGTCTCTCTACATGCAGAATTTGTGCAAAAGGCAGTTATTTTGTTAGATTGTGTTTGTACTGGAATCAGTTATTTGAATGAGCTTTAATGCATCTGCTAGGAAAAGAAGCCCCCTATAAGATATATTGGATCTAACTGCCAATGATTAATGATTATCTGACACCCAACATCTGCATGAAGAGAGAATGAAGAGATAGAATTGCTGCAAGCACAAAAGCTGTCCAACAAAATGGCTGGATTCAGGACAGGACAAGGGGTAGGCAGAGTAGGCATGTGCCAAGGGCACAAAGCTGGGGGGGTGCCAGGCATGTTCTTCCTCTGTCACCTACCCCCACTCCGGTCCCCTCTCTGTCCGACTCTCTCTGCCCTTTTCTTCTTATTGTGTTCATGCGCATGTATGAATTGGTGCAAATGTTTGTTTGCACATGTGCAGAGCGCAGAAAGAAGAAAAGGGCAGAGAGTCGAATAAGAGAGGGGACCACACACGAGCGCAAATTCGCGCATGCGCTCTTGTGCTAAGCTGGCGCCACATCCGCCCGGCTTGCCTAGGGCACCCATTCGCCGTGGCCTGGCCCTGGCTGGATTATCTCAATCAATCTAACAGATGTTTATTTGCATGTACCAATCAGAATAAACAAAATCTAAAATAAATGAGATGTACCTGAGAGAGGTTATTTTCTTTTTTCCATTTGTCCTCTCTACATCTGCAAGGATTTTCACAAAAGTACTAATCATGCTGATAGCAAATATGACAGAGTCTAATATTTGAGTCAAAAAAGGGGATTAAAAGGGGAATTTCCAGTGACTTTGGACAATTTTTTGTTTTGTTTCTGTTTTCAGCAAAACAAATCCTAATATTTGAGTGTTTCATTACTATGATAATTAACTGGTACTAGCTCCAAATGAACGAAATGTAAAGATCCATATGGAAAAAGTAATTTAAATGTTACTGAATCATTGCTGGGTGATAAAGTGCCAAAAAAGTCAACATACTTTAATGCAGTCATTAGTTTATCTGGGATACAAAAAAAGGCATTGCATCCCTCCCCAAAAATAGAAAACAAAAGGTTTTGACAGCAGTGGTATTGCAAAAAGATCAGATACCAGCAAGGTATTACATTACAAGTGTTGGGGCTGGTTTACTGCAGCCATTCAGATAGTTCTCTGCTAAATGAGGCTCATGAGATACTTTCAGGACAATTTTCTCAGACAATAGATCAAATCAGATCTGTTTCAAATCATTTTTTTACTGTACAAATAGAAGATGGAATTAAATGCATGCTTTACCACATTGTGAGGAAAGGAATCTTTAGTGAAGCAATGTAAGATATTAGTGGGGCTGGAGAGCTTACCTAGATCTTTTTTACATCAAGGGGAAAATGATCAATACATGTGGCACAGACCTCTTCAAATTACAGGGAACTGCTATTATGTTATGTTGTCTCATAATATGTCAATTTACGTGGAGAGAAAACCAGAGACTAGAAGAAGATCTAGAACTGCGCTAGGTATAGTTACTATGCTTAATTAGTTCTGCTTAATAATTTACTGCTATTTTACTGTAAGTTTGCATCTATCAATTAACAGAAAAATATTTAGACTTTAGACTAAAAGAATCACTTGCTGGGGAGGGGGGTTGAAAGTGCAAACAATCTGGAAGTTCGTATTGGAAAGGCCCCATTATTGATGCCACGTAATACGGATAAAATGTCTGTGTGATTTTCATATAAATCTCACAGTTCATTAATAAAAGAATTGGGAAAGTAAAAAATGAAATACTGATTTTAAGTAAGATGTTTTTCCTGGTAATTTCCAGATGTCAAGTATAACTGTTTTTATTACTTGGAGCTAGTAATTATTTATCCCGAAGCAAACATTTCAGATACATTCTGATAAAGCGACATATGGTTAAGCAGCTGCTTATCAGAAAGGTTGGGAGTGTGTTTATCTATAAGGTGTTGGCTTAATTTAGATTGCATCAAAAACAGGTGAATTTCTTTTTAAAACAACAGAAGTTGCTATGGAGCACGGCCTACAGATGTATACAGGATGTATTACAGGAAACTGATTAAACATTGAAAACTATTCACTGTACTAGATTGTCTATCCACACTAGCCATGTTCTACATATGTCATATACTCTCCCTTAACTTAATTGGATAAATAGTGTAGTAGCATCACTAGTAGTAAACAAACATGTTTTTTACATCTCATATGTTTTACCTTTACTAAATAAGTGGTGCTCTGTTACATTTGCAGTTAATATAATGCTGTGTATCTGGAAATGACATGTGTTAGAATATATTGACACCCAAATAGAATGATTGAAATAATCAGGCATGGGACCAGAATGCCCGGGACCTGGGGTTTTCTGAATAATGGATCTTTCCATGGTTTGGAGCTTCATTCCTTAAGTCTATTAGAAATTCATGTAGACATTAAATTAATGTTAAATGGTTTTGCTTCCAGTTAGGATTAATTATATTTTAGTCTGGATCAAGTACAAGGTACTGTTTTTATTATTACAAAGTAAAATGGCCTTTCTGAAATGTGGAGCTTTCTGGATAATGGCATTCCAGTAGGGCTGCCACCTGCCTGAAATTTTATCTGCTTAGCTGAAAAAACATGCATCCAAGCCATGGATGGTAAATGTAGTTACTGGTAAACCTGTAATGCCCCTTAATGTAGCCCCTGACGTGCCCACCAAAGGCCTAAACCTGCTTAGAGCTTACCCTTTCCTTTCCCCAATCTCCATCTTCTTGGTCCCTGTTGCGTTGTAGCCCCACCCCTTTGAAGTCATCCACCCCCTTGTGACATCATGGTCTGCCCCCTATTGCCTTTGGCCAGTCTGGAAAAAATATCCAGATTCTGGATAACAGATCCCATGCCAATGAATAGTTATTGTCAAACAACTGTGTTTACTCTTTTTAAATCATAATCACTACCCAAACATCCTATTCTCTGAAAAATGGTTTAGGAATCATAAATTCTGCCAGGATATGTAAACTTATGAGCACAACTGTATATGATTTGCTATATTTGTATGCTACAGCTTTATGGTAAATTCACAACCCTCAGAAAACACCAATAATTAAAATATGTATGCCTGCTGACTGTTATGTGAGTTAGCAATGTATTTTCTGTAGCAGAGGATGCAGCCAATATGAGGGGGATTCTCAAAATATAACCTTTGCTGAATCTGGCCTCTTACAAAAACTTACACCTTCACGATTTTTAGGCTAAGTGAAATACATAATGTTCCATACAGAAGCATAACAGTATCCAGTAGTATTCAAAATGGATTGTTACCAGGCGACTTATGTAGATTGCTCATTTGTTGTTATAATGTGGATGACTTTTCTCAGCTTTATCACAAATGAAAAGCTGTGTGGTGCAACATTATTTCAAAGCGTATGTCATGCTGGGTATTTTCCAGAGTGAATTGCTTCAGACATTTGTCTTGGAGAGATAATTGTGTGTATTTCTTTGAAGTTGTACTCATTAACTTTCCCCAGGTAAATGAATGATTTTTTCTCATAAGATGGTTAATATAATATACTCTTTGGCCTTTAAAGGAGAAGGACAAGAAATTTACACTTGGGGGTCCCAAAAGTCAGACACCCCCAAGTGATTATATTTATTTACCTGACACTCCGGGCCGGTGCTCCTATCAGCAGAAAACTGCACTGTCCCCGGTTTATTCCAGTGAGCACTATGGAACAATCCTCTTCCTCGGTTTTCAAATTTCCCAGGGCGAACACATGTGCAGTAGAACAAAGTACCTGGTTTTTCCGTTAAAGTTCAGCGTTTCACTCTACTGTGCATGCACCGCCATAAAAAGACCGAAGCAGCAGGAAGAGGATCGCTCCTTTGTACTCACTGGAAGAACTCTGGGCTGGTGCAGTTTTTTGCTGCTAGAAGCTTTTGGCACCCCAAATGTCAATTTCCTTTCCTTCTCCTTTAAACACAAATGGAACATTTTTGTTAAACACCCGTACTCATGCATCCAAAGCAAGAATCCCCCTCAATTTCTACAGTTTTCTGCACATTGAAGGTATGCAGGAATTTTTAGTGTAAACATCTTCATGTTCAATGTTTTCATTTTCTTTCTTACTATAAAAAACGTGGTTTCTAAGGCCCAAAATGTGTGCATTTGTTTGTAAAAAAGAAAAAAAAAAGAATATGATATTTAATAAATAAACAGCTTCATGTATGCAGTTTTATTATGAAGTTGTAAAATATATAAAACGTTCTTGAGCATTTGCATGTCTCCTATACAAAAGTTGTTAGTAAGTAAAGTCCATTTATTTTTACAGTTATTGTTTTTTGTGAATAAAACTTCCAAATTTTTGCATAAACCTGCCAAACTTATTCTCGTTGGGTTGTATAGAATTATACACTGGAGAATTGTAACTAAGTGTGTTATTGGGTCTGTTATAAGTATTCATCGGCCCTTTGCTTTGATAATCTGAAATGTGAACATTGCTGTTGTGTACAGGCATAGTGTTTTCTAATTTACAAAAAGGTTCGAAACGACTATACACCCTTCTCTCATTTACTCTAGCATGATTAACCTCCTCTTGAGGGGTGTGTTGTGAAAACATATTCTTTTGCTGTATATCTATTTGTTGTATCCCCCTGTGCTGTGAGTGCCTTAGATGCATTTCTCTCTGCATCATTGATGGAATTTCATTGTGTTGTGGCATTTCCCTTGGTAATACCTCTGTCTGTGGGTTCCGAGAAGGATCTCTTTGTACAGAGGATTGCATTACTCTTCCATATGTACCATATGCTTTGGTGTCTTGATACTGAATTTGCTCTGTATTAAATCGTGGTGTAGACACATCTCCTGTTTTTTCGGTAATAATTGTTTCGGGAGTTTGTGTTACTTGGTTACCTTCGTTAGAAATGGTCATTGGAGATTTAGGGGGAGCTGTGCAAATGCTTTCTTTACTTTTATTTAAGCTAAACTGTGAAGCATAGAGTTTTAATTTGTCTTTTTTAGGTGAGATGTCATTTTTCATGTCAGACTTTTTGAGATTTCCCTGTTCGTCGCCTTCGGAAATTAAGGTATCAGAACTACTTCTATAAAAGGCCGGCGTTTTATTTTTAGAGATGTTTTCTTTTTTCTCAGGTGCCAGATTCAGAAGAGATTTCAGTTTTTGTGATCCCTTTTTAAGGAAATTGGGCGAGCCTTTACTCTTTGTTGGTGAATGGCCATTGTGGTCTTCCTGACTGGGTGCATCTAACGATTCTGTCGATATTGCTTGAGTAACAAGAGAAGCTTGTGATATACTGTTTGTATTTTCATTAGTATGGTGTGAAGTATTTTCCAGATTTGGAGTGCTAGTAAAATTCAAAGTATTCTCCTGCAGAGTGGATTCAGGTTTTCTCCTAACCAATGAATTATAAATATAGTTTGGTGGTACTATGGTGTTATTTTGAGCTCCATTTACTTTTCTGCGTTCAAAGAGAGGCAAACTTCTCCTCTTGAAAAGGTTATCATTCTGTTTATTAGTAGGTTCAGTCTTGTTGTTTGTACAAAGACCTGTATACAAGTAACTTGTTTGTCCTATATTAGAAGTGTAATTTGAACTAAATCTTGAACTTTCTGGAACATGGAGACTATGCCTTTTTAAAGCATCCTGATGAGTTGTATGTTGGTTTTCATAATTTATATAGTTATTTTGATCCATATTATTGGAGAACCTGATATTATGTGGTGATGGTGATGATGCAATTGGTGTAAGGCTACCCTGGGAGTCCACTATTGTGGAATTTGAATGAGAAGAGCCAGTGGTACAACTGTTTGCCTCCATTTGTTCAGGCAATGTAGGATTATATAAGAGTGAAGAGCGACGCCTGGAATTGCTGTAGAGAGAGTTATCACTAATGCTTTCAGTTCCTTCATATGCCTCATTTCTCTCACTAAATGTGTCCTGTGAATCAGGAGGGACATCTGAATGATCATTCAAGTATGATTCTATTCTCCAGTTTCTTAGAAATGATTTTGTGGTTCGTTCCAGTGTTGGCATTCTTTGTTGTACAGATCGTATGTGACTATCAGCACCGTGGAAAGACCTTCGGACATTTGGATTTCTTTCAGATAGGTTTGGAACTATCCTCTGTGTTAGTCGGGTTGCAAAACTTTGTGTAGATCCATTGTAGTTACTTAAATAGCCACCCCTTGATGAAGACCCAATGCTAGCAACATCTACTTGTCTATTCCAGGTAGTAGGGGCATTATTCATTCTATTGTTATTTGCTCTATTTAGCATCATATAAGGTGACAACTCAGTTTTGTCCCCTGCAGCATAGCTATGTCTTTTCCAGTTGTCATGTCTTTCAAACTGTTGAAAGTGCTGAATTTTACTTTGAACATTAAATCCCAACTGATGAGGTCTATATGCTACATTTCTTACGCCATCTTCATTGTTTAGAAATCTAGTCCGTGGTTTTAAATAGGTAGAATCCAACACATGTTCTTTCCTGCCAAAAAGACTCTGTTGGGATGAGGCTGAGAGCAATGAAGACATTGAATATTGGTATGTGCCATTTTCCCATGGAATTTTTTTCAGTTTTCCAGACACCAGTTCCTCAGGACCAAATGCAGCAGGAATACAAGACCGGGCATATATTGTTCTAAATTCTTCATCAAATGATTCTACTAGTTTTCCAGTGATAATCTGGACCATACTTAAGTGTATCTTTTCATACGACCACATAAAACTGAAGAGAAAGAAATGACATTGAAAAAGAATTAAAAACGCTTTTCAAATCTTTCAAAAACATACACAAGTTCTCAAAAAAAATTATCTTTTAGAATTAACATTTTTGCATAGGTATCTGTTCTTGGCCATAGATTAACCACACTGTGTAGTAGAAAGGGATTGTTTGACTACAGCAATAGAATGCAGGGAACTGTTTAGAAAGGTAACTTTTTTAACCACTTCTCTGGCCCTGTTTGCTTATATTTGCCTAGTATAGGGGAATGCTTCCTGTTTTCTCTACGTTTTTTTATGTCATTGCAGTACTTTCCCTTGTCAGTTCTCTTTGATTCTGACAATGTCCCCAGATTCTTTCTCTGGCAGCTAGGCAACACTTCACTGATAACATGACTTTGTTTTATATCAAGGTTTGTAACAATACTGCCTGCATGTAACATCAGCTTGATTTTTACCTATATTCCCTTCTAATGGTATGAATTAACTTGAAGCTATATTCTAACCTATATCAACCATGGCCAAGAAGGCGTGACTAAATCACTATTGTATAATATAACTGTAGGCATAAAAAGTCAGAGATAACAAAACAGGGTATTTGGGTTTATCATTGTCAGTTACAATTCCATTTAATTTGCTTATAGTCGGTTCAAAGAGATACCATCAAATCTTGGTATCACAGATAAGGATGTAGTTGGGGAAAAATGGATGGAATGTGAAATTAAAAAAAAGAAAAGAAACTGGCAGGATCAGTAAACCAAAATCCCACAGACATGCCTACTGGGAATCTTGGACAGGTTGTAATAAACGTTTATTAAACATAATTATATATTTTTAGTATATTAAATAATATATAATCCTACACTGATTTACCTTCATTGCAATTAATGGACTTTGATGACCCCTTGTTAGGATTGTGGTATGAATATATATATATGCAAGTATAGGACCTGTTATCCAGAATGCTCGGGACCTGGGGTTTTACAGGTAACTGATATTTTCACAATTTGGATCTTCATACCTTAAGTCTACTAGGTACTGTTTCATTATTACAGAGAAAAAGGAAATCAATTTTGAAAATTGAGTCTATGGGGCAAATTCACTAAGCCGTGAAAATGCGCTAGCGTTGCCTTCTCTATCATTCGCCGCACTCCGCCAGGCGAATTTTTAACAGCGCTACGCATTTTCACTAAAGTGCAAAGTTATGCTCAGGATGGCCAACGGTAGCATAATTGTGCTAGTGTTACTTCGCCATGCATTTACGCTTTGTATTTGTCAATTTCTGGAATTAATATAAAATTGCCTCCTAACAAAACAACTAAATATTTACATAATAAAAACACAGCAACAGTTGGTTATTGTAACAAATAACCAAAGGACTTGTTCTGTTGTTAACCCTATTACTTTTTTACCTTTTCTGGAATCAAAAGCAATACAACGTGCTTGTAAGAGGTTTAACAAGTAATAAATGCTCAAGGTGACCACAGTAATGTAATGGCCCTCAAATAAAACATGTGCGACCTTTCTATGGTCTTGTGTCACACGATTTTCCAGTAGAGTGTTAATAGATTAGATAAAAAAAGTTAAAAAGTTTAACAGCTACTGTACATGTAAGGAAGATATACAAATACTTGTTCTGGGATCACATTTAGGTCAACATTTGGAAAGTAACAAACATTTGGAAGAATTTTATTACATATACCTTGAAAATGCAACTAAATTTTTAAAGTGATGAAACCAGCAGTAATGCAGGTATCATAAAAACTAGGTGAATAATGTTTAAAGGGAAAAAAACATTTAAAAATGGTTTAAATGTGAAGTAAACCACCAGGGGTGCCAATATGCACCTCCAGTGATTACACTACCTTGTGTGAAAGGTTAGGATAATGTCACTTAAGGCTGTTTCTTCACATGCATTTCGGATACACTCTGAGTTTGATTTGGCCCTATAAAAACCTGGTATGCACAGCGAACCGAGGGCCACTCCCTGTGGGAATGCGGGGAGTCATAAGAGTGCAATGGATATCAAAGTCCCTAGAAGTCTAACTGGAAACCAAATTTACCTGTAAGTTCCATACATAACCTTCTCACAATCCACCAGTAGAAACTTTTGGTCCATTTTGCCAGAGAATTTGGCACCAGAGTTTGAAAAATAATCTTGACCTTTGACAGTTCTTACTCTTAAGTTCTATAAAGGAAAGAAATGAAAAAATTACGTTTTAAAACAATGTACTGTTTCCTTATGTAGAAAAGAAAATCATTACATTATCATATATATTACAGGAATGGGACCTGTTATCCAGGATTCTCATGACCTATGGATAAAGAATCTTCCTGTAATTTAGATCTCTATGCCTTTCGTCAACTATAACATCATTTAAATATTAAACAAACCCAATAGGATTGTTAATGATATCTTAACTGGGATCAAGTACATGGTACTGTTTTATTTTTACATAGAAAAAGGATATCATTCAGAGCTTTCTGGATAATGGGTTTCTAGATAATGGATTCAATACCTGTAGAGGCCTTTTCTACCAAAGGTTGGTAAGTTACTCTGCCTTCCTGATGAATATGCTGAATGCTATGTTTTCACTTTAGTTGAAGACTCTTGTACTTGCTGTTTTTTTAATTGGTTTATTATGAAGTTTACATTTTTGTCTTATAGAATTTCCTCACCAAAAACTATTTTTAGCACAATAAAAAAATCAAATTCTTTGCAGATTTTCAATTTACATTAATTAAATGCATTTTAGTCATTTGCTAATGTAATTGTAGTTGAAAACAGTGCTTGTTTATTCTTAATTATTTGATTCTGACTCTTAAACAATATTGTAAAGGACACTTCTCATTTTGAGATCTACACTCTTTCAGGAGATAGAGCTTAAACTGGAAAATATGTAAATACCCACATAGATGTTCTTAAACATTTTGTATCGTTATTTAGTTCCATAGTTAATTGCCACTGAAAAAAGACCAAAGTTAATCAAGTTCAACCCCTCCAAATGAAACCCAACGCACATGTATCAAACCCATAGACCTATCTATACACTCACAAGTTTAACTATATAATGATAGCTATACTAAACTAACTGTAGATCCTAAGTGATGACTGTAGATCAAACTAATACAACAACATCTTTACTTACCCTGAGCCTTTGCACCTGAACTCCTTGTTTCTCTGTCATTTTGAGAAAATGAGGAAAGTTTATGTCATCTAGAAGAAGATAAATTGGAACTCCTCTGCTTGATGCCTCCACAAGTTCCCTAAAGATATCTACATCTGTAAACATGTCCATAACAATGGCGATTACCTGTAATGAAACAGAATGAAATGTTATAAAATGATATTAAAGACATGCATTTAACTTCTGTCTCTTAAATCTAGATTTTCAATTGGAATCTGCTTACAGTAGCATACTGTATTTTCCAACCAAACACAGTGGTAAAACCTTTTGGCTGGTGGATGCATACATTTATTTTATAGCCATGTTTGCAATTACAGCTTACTTCTCAACACAGTGTTTTGAGAATATGCTGAAAAACTGCAGTTTGGCCCATCACATATGTAGCCAAATATCCTACATACAGATTAAAAATAAATGAGCTCAATTAAGGCAGATCAAACATACCACAGACTTTTTTAAATACATGAATAAAATCTAAATCTATCGGGATTAAAGACAAAATGTATGCAAGATTATAAAAAACTTGCTAAAACAAGTTGTATAATGAGAGGTGATTTAGGGCCCAAATTATAATGGTCGATAGTGGCACGATGGTTAATATTTAATAAGAAAATACAGTATAATGTAATTAAAATTTAATAACACCTTTGCCATACTGGATCAGTTTGTTCCAACATTAAAAAAGAATAATTCAAATCCTTTGTTTCCAATATGCACTTTGCATGGGGCAGAAAGAATTCAGACAAGTGATATTGTTCAGCGCTAGCAATCCATGCAGTAGAGTGGCATTCCAATGCTCAAAGCAATTGAACTTATTTTGCCAAGTTGACACTAGTTGATGAATGTTTCAGTTCATTAAAAACTTTTAAAGACTTTTTAAAGACTGTTAGGAAAATGTAACTGAAATAAAGTAAGCTTTGATAACTGGGGAAAATATAGAACTGCTGGGAATCCTGAAGGATTCCCCAGTTCGATATTCAAGAAATCTGCCCTGCAAAAAAATGTTATTGCTTTCCAGTTTGTGCTTGAAATTTCCTTGGATCAATAATTAACATAGTAACAAGTTCCTGTTAACTCATTATCATTATTTTTAACTCATCCAAAACAAATTTAATTTGCCACTTTTTTCTACTGGCAGTTGATTCGCAATCTGTTTACAAAGCCAGTTTTAATTTTTTGGCAAAGGGAAACATTATTCACCTAATCCTTCTCATTGGCCATTTTCCCCCTGATGATGTTGTTTATTGCATACTGTGTAGTAAAATATATTATGGCTGCTTGAAAAAAGTCACTCAGGTGCTTTTTCTGGAGACTGTAATATTATGGATATTTAGACAGAATGTGAACAAGCTCACACAGCTAGATGGCAGTTGTTTGAAGTACAGTAGATTACTAGCCAGCAAACTTACTATCCACTGTCCCTGAAATCACTAACAGCTCTCTCCCTACACTATCTCTTCCAAGCAGCACACACAGGCAGAATGAAAAAACGCTGCAGGGCTTCGGTTTTTATAGGGAAGGGGAGTGGTCCAGGGGGTGTGGGGGTGGTCCAGGAGGGAGAGCTTACTGATTGGCTGCCATGTATCTGCTGGTCTGGGGGAGAAATGGCAAAAAAAAAGCCAAAAACAAGTTCGCCGGCGAACAGTTCGCGCCATCCCTACTAAAGTATCTACTAAAGTGTCTAATAAAGTACAGTAAACCTAAATCTATGTTTTTCTGATTATTCTTAACTGTGCACAGAGGTATGGGGGTGTAGCAGTACTGCCTCTTCTGCATGTCAGGAGGCAGCGGTCCTTCCTAGGGACAAGGCGGTGGGCATCTTCCCAGCCTCCCAGGTGGAGAAGAGCATTCCCTGGGGAATGCGAAATTGAAGTGTGCCACACATGCAGGGTCGGAACTAGGGGTAGGCAGAAGAGGCACCTGCCTAGGGCGCAACCAACAGGGGGCGCTGGGCAGGTACCTGTCTTCTGCCTACCCCATGTTTGCTGCTTTGCCATCCAGATGCCCCCCCCCCTTGCCGGCACTCTCTTCCCTTCCCTCGCTTACCCACTCGCTTACCCTCCCTCTGGCAATCAATCCGGGAGGAGCTCCGGGGACTTGCACGCACAGTGCCCATACATCACGCACATGGAGTGGGGGAGGGGCAGGGAGAGAGCTGTGGCTCCTGGGGGCGCCAGGTCCATTTGGCCCGGCTCTGCCCACATGCACATCTGTTTTACATGGCAAGCCTTGGCTGACGTAACAGCACTTGGTGTAATGTTCAATTATTTAAAGGGGCAGCAGCTAATTACTCCTTGCCCACAGTAGGTCTATATCTGATATATCAGGGTGAACTTCGTGTTCTCTGACTTTACCTGTCCCTGACTTTCACTAGTTCACTGCCTCGTTTCGCGAATTCTCCGCCAATTAACGAATTTCGCTGGAAATTCAAGAATTTTTCAGCAAAGCTAAATGGGATAGATTCGCCCATCACTACCATATGGTGGTCCCAACTATTTACCTCTGGTCAAGTTTCATCCTCCCCCATAAGGGGAAAAGTCTATTTATATAAATATATATACTGTACATATTGCGTGATATATATATATATATATATATATATATATATATATATATATATAATTTATTTTGTGTTTGGTAATGTGTTCAGAAAGAAAGAAAGAAAATTAAACAAATTTTAAAATCTATCAGCCTTAGACTGAATTACTATTTAGAATAAAACCATGTTAAAGAAAATGAAAGTGATTTGCAATGGAGAACATTGTGGTTTGGATAACAATACTCAAAAGAAAACTGCAATTACATTCTTCATTGTTTATATTAATTGAAAATTTCTAAAGTTACATGCCAAACTGCCCACTCATTGGAGCCCATTTGTACTGCTGTCAAAAGCTGACACATGTTTAGAGGGATCCATGCATCTGAATAGCAGCTTACATTACATTTGTTGTTTATAAAGGACCCAATGTGTCTTCTTTAGTAGATAAATGGACAGTTCTCAGCTTCACTGTCTGGTCTTATATCTAATCTTTTAAAACATTCAATAGCAAACTACAAATTGTTATTCATATTGCAAAACCGCACTTAAATCAATGACGAAAGCAATAAAGTTGCATAAATGAGGAATCATGATTGCCACAACCTTATAGAGAAAAAAACATAGCTATCAAATCGCAAAGATTGGAGAATTGCATGGATAGAAGAAGGCTGCAAAGGGGAAGATGAGGAAAAGAAAAGAGAGACAGGAAAAGGGGGAAAGAGTGGGACAGAGTTGTTTACCTTATGAACATATATTCTGTATAGTTATAGATCTATGTCCCAGGTGTCTCCTAGGTATGTAGAAATCAAATGATTCACATAGTATAACTATGTCAATTAGGGTCACCTGCTACTTGTAACAAAACTTAGTGATCATTTATTATGTATGATGCAAA
Source organism: Xenopus borealis (assembly GCA_024363595.1). Taxonomy (NCBI): domain Eukaryota; kingdom Metazoa; phylum Chordata; class Amphibia; order Anura; family Pipidae; genus Xenopus; species Xenopus borealis. The sequence continues at coordinate 80,120,590 of CM044440.1, forward strand.
GGCAGTTTAGAACGAACAGTTTTGAATGCAATTTAAAGGGCAAGGAAAGGCAAAGAAATAAAATCCCATTTTTACTTTTTTTTAATTAAAAAGAAATATATCTCCATTATACTTTCATTAAAAAATGTGTACTGTTTTTATAAGAAACCTGACTGTATGCAGTGAAATTAGTAAAAAATAGGAATTGTTAGACGGTCCCTAACTTCTGACAGGGAAACAATCATACTTATGAACAGCAGGGGGAGCCCCTGCCTTACTTACCAGCCATGCAGAACTCAAGCAGCTTTGTTTTTTGATCATTTATGACGATCCCTAAGCAGCACAGATCACACTGAGCATGTGCAGGGCCAGAGGCAGGCAAATATTTTTAACAAAGTTACAAGATGGCAGCCCCCTGTGGCCCTGTGGTTTGATTAGGATTGTGGTGCAGTAAGTTCATGTTTATGTTTAGTATACTAAATACAGCATTTCTAGCCTTATTCTATTTTACACTTTCCTTGCCCTTTAAGTTTTTATGCTGAATGCAGTGTTTTTCCATAATTTCAGTGCAATGGCGCCAAGAGGAATTTTTAGACTCATGCAATTGCAGTTGATGTTTGCAGCTCTGAGCATTTTGAATCAGACTGTTCTTGAAGGTGTCATAGTGTGGATCAGGACTGGACTGAGAATCAAAATAGGCCCTAGCATTTCAGGTACACAGAGGCCCAATCAGCTCACATAGAGGCCCAAACAGTCCCCACCAGCCCACTAAATACTGACTTTCTATGGGACCTTATAGCAGCCCATCTGGCATTTGCCCTAACCCACATATTGCCAGTCCGGGCCTGGTGTGGATTGTGCCATTTCCAACTCTTGAAATCAAAATGTCATATGGGCATGTTTTTTGGGTGCAAGTAAGCCGAGGGAACCCTGTAATTACCTGCATTAACAGGCAGACATGCATGTAATTTGGGACAGGAAACAGAATGGATGCAGTAGGCAGATCACAACAATGGGAAGTGCAAGGAGTATGTCTGGATGCAAGGACTTTGTAATAAATAATTAATAAATTGTCAATTTGGGCAGCCACTGCATACAGTAAATAAGCAATTTAATTTTCATACATTATTAATAATAATAATAATAATAATAGTTAATCCTTCTAAACAACATGTTTTCATGGTGCCAAATCTTCCTAAAGAAAAGTTGTATAGCACCTTCAGTCTACCCCCAGCATAGATATATTTGCCCTCTAAGTGTAAATGTTATTTATTGTATTCACTTGTATTTCAAACATGTTAACTTATTTAAGTTAGCATGTTTGGAATACAAGTGAATACAAGGGATTTCAGTTACAGACACTAGATGGTAGTGGATCCGCCTGAGAGATTCTAGATCATGTTCTCCTCTGTGGCATTAGGAGGGGATCTCCCCATGGAATTTATATAAGGGAGAGAGCAGCATGCCACTTCCTTTTTGGTCGATGAGAAGGGCATAGTGCATGATGCCAGGAAGCATGAGGTAGGTCAGATCATGTAGGGCTAGCTAGGTTAGATAGTTTTGGGGTAGATTTGTGGAGCTCACAATAAACTATTCTTGGGTTTATTGGTGGTGTGAACCTCCAGTGTATTTATATCTAAAGTGCATGTTACAAGCTCCCTGAACTGTGACTGTGGTGTGGTATTCAGCCAAGTATCCCAAGGAGGCAAGGGATACCACATAACATTCTGCTACAAACCTTCAGACACTTTTCTGAAACAAAACTAAGTCATTAAGAAAATCTAACATTACTATTAACTTCTAGTGTGTTCTAATACATATTGTTCTAAAATTGCACCATTGGTTTTAATTTTTTTGTGGTTGCTGGGGTTTATGAATTATTGTGACATTTTAGACTTGTCTCAATGTTTAAAATATTTTATTTTCTAATATATGGCGTGGCCTTGCATAAGCTCTGAGCTAGTTGCCAAGAGACTGTTTTGTATCTTTTAAAACTGCGTCATTGCATTATCTTATTTGCCATCTAGGCAAGCTCCATACATTTATTTTTTTATATCTTTATATGTATATACATAGGTACTGTTTGTAGATGTCTGCCAAAAAAATAAGGAAGCCAAGGGAGTTTCCTTTATGCTTAAATCACTTTGCCACACCTGTTTTCAAGCCAAGTCATAAAGTTAAGTTATAACAAGAACATAATTAAAGAAAGCTTCTCTAGGTAAAATGCTACCTACAAATTAAATGCTTTGATACACTGAGTTGTTTGACCACCATTGTCCTTCCAGTGTAAGCCAGCTTGATCCAAAAGTTCTTGTCCATCTGCAGCTGCTTCCTGTACCTAAATAATCTTAATCTGACAGCACCAGCATCTACAAAAAGGCAGTATGTTTCTAATTCAAATGAATGCAATGCAGCTGCAGATGCAAATTGCTGTTCTTTTCTTGTAGTCTCCTGATGGTTAAAATACATAGCTTGTGGACTAAATTAGGAGCATGATACAAAGTACTGTAATCATCTAACATGTTTTGCATGCTATTAGGCTGATGCCACACAGGCTGAAAATCAGCAGCTAAAAATTGTAGGCCTACTTTGGCCTACTTTATAAGCGCCCTGTCCTGCCTGCACGTGGAATAATTGTGAAGACACAGCACAGCACAAGCATGCAAACTGTTGTGTTTTGGTGCCAAGGTCTGGCATGTGTGCTGGTACCTGGACCAATTAAATGGTTCTGGGTGCAGGCAAGACAGAGGGTATTGCCAGCAGAGGGGTTGATTCTCAGCCTTTGTATTTCAACAGCTCTATTTTCAGACCTGTGCGGCATTACCTTTGATTCAGTCATAACTGTATGATGAGAAGAATTTTCTGCTTCAGAAGTAATAGAGGTAATAGCAAAACAAACATCGGCTATGGGGCAGAAATGCAAGGAGACAAATGAACTTTGAAAGTTGTGAGAAAAATGTGGATAGTATCAACACTCTTGTGATATCTTAAAGTTCCTTGCTGTGCATACACCCACTCTCAACACTCTTTTGTTAGCTGCTAGAGAAACAGTGAAAATCAATATTTATGCATCTGGCTCTCTTTCTCAGTGTCTGTTTTAACCAGGTTTCATGTTCTACATTTCAAATGTAAAGCAGATGTGATCAACTTATAGTCAGAGCTACAGTATGTCTTAGAGCTAGAGTCATATCATCTAAAACAACTTCTTCTTGGGCTCTAAAATCATTCAAAGTCCTTCACTCCTCAGCACCTCATTACATCTCTTCAATTGTCTCTTGAAACACTGCTGGTTGTTTTAGGTTAGTGGACTTCCCACATCCACTGACATCTTAAAATGTTCACTTTTGCTGCTCATTACCTGGCATTCCATAATAATGAATTAACCATCAGCCTCATCTAGATTAAATTCTTGGCTCACTAGTTGAGTTTCTGGTTCATCTGCTGCAACGATGCATAAGTGTAAATAGCATCATGTATTACTTTCCTATTTACCCACCTACTTATGGTTTAAACTCTGTGGGACATAATGCTCCTTCTTCCTGTACATCTAAACACATGGCACTTAATCTAAATGTGTATATTAATATTCATTTATTGCA
>CM044440.1:80126763-80146711 GCA_024363595.1 Xenopus borealis
AACTGTGTGCATATAATGTACATACCTGACAAGATTCCGGAATCAAAATGATATCTTTTTAACCTATACTAATATCTGCCTACACATCACCTACCTATAATCATTCAACAAACAAATAACTCAAGTAGTATTTTTCATACCTCTATTCAAGAATATCTGCCTTTTAGGTGTATTTTTATCAGATAATCCTTCAAATATTGAGTCTCTTGTGTTGGATATTATAGCTTTACAATCCTTAATCAATGGTCCCTCTGTACACTTCTGTATACACACAGACGGCAGCAGGGGATGGCTTCACACTTCTCTACCTGTATTTGTGAGGTAGCAAATGTGGTTCCTGCACCATTAGTAAAGAAGGATTTAGGAAGTTGAACCATTTTAAATAGGGGATCCCCAAACTTTCATGTGAGCCACATTCAAATGTAAAAAAGCAACCAAACCTTCCTGGGGGTATCAAGTACTGGCTGCAATTAGCTATTTGGCAGCCTTATGTGGACTGGCAGTCTACAGGAGACTCTGTTTGGCAATACACTTGGTTTTATGCAACGAAAACTTGCCTCCCTGCCAGGAATTCAAAACAACATGTTGGGCAATACAAATTTTAAATAATGCCCTTAAAGTGAGTTTGTATCTTACTGTGCCTACAATAAAGAGATTGTTCTTTTTTCTGCTTCTCACTTCAGGCAGCGATTTCCATCCAGTGGCTTGTGAGCAACATGTTGCTCACCAACCCCTTGGATGTTGCTCCCGATGGCCTCAAAGCAGTTGCTTATTTTTTAATTCCTGGCTTGGAGGCAAGTTTTTATTGCATACAAAGCAGGTGTACTGCTGAAGGCTGCCAATCCACCTCCACATCACAGCCCTTATTTGGTATCCTGACCCTGAGGAAAGTATGCTTTTATTGCTCAACAGCTCTTATTATATTGAGTGTGGCTCATAGGTAAAAAAGGTATGTGACCCCTGCTCTAATGTAACCCTGATTTTGCCTGTGGTCAATGGCACATTGGCATTCAGATAGTTTGTATATGGTTTAAACCCCCTGAAACATGGCTAATAAAATAAGAACATTATTGAAAATGTTTAACCCATTGCAGTTTAACTATATAAGGCTACAAAAAAATATCCTAACAGGCCTGTGTTGCTTTACTGCTCACACCAGAACTTGGCTAAACCTGCTATTGTCCAAGTCGTCCTCCCTCTGAAGCCATGTTCCAATATCTTGCACTGATGAGATCTAACGAGATCGAAACAGGCTGTCTGCAAGTTTGGAAGTATGGCCCTGAATCATTAGGCTTTATCTGTGCTATAAACCAGAGGTTCTGGATGCACAGTTGGCCAAAGCGGCATAAAGGAGTGTTTCATGTCTCCCCCCATGATGCCTTATGGGAGAATAAAAACTCAAATTTTTTCATATGGCATGAGACAAGTTTCGTTTTGGACGTGGGCATCCATTTTGGACACCGGCCCCCATTACTGGTGTCCAAAAAATTTACGCCGATGTCCATTTTTAGAGGCCGTGTCTGTTTTTATTTTATGCCGGTAATGGGCGCCGGCCTCCAAAAGCGGATATCTGCGTCCAAAACTAGACACTTTTTTGCCAGGTTAAAATTTTCTGGTGTTTAGCGAATTTATTCGCCTGTGGCGAATTGCGGGAATTCGCCACGAATTCTGGTTTCTCCCATATGGCATACAATTACCAATTTATACAGAGGTGCAGTGCCAGGGAGGCTTATTTAGATGTCGGGATATTCAGCCACCCCTCCATTCATTACCTTGTTTTTTACTAGTGATCCCAAAAACAATATAAACAATATCTGCTTTACAGACTACCTTATATTCAATCAACCCCACCCTGCTCCACCCAACCTCACCCTGCTACTGCAGTGTGTTTTCTGTGCCCCCCTCCCACTCCCCATTGCAGATACATCATTTATCATGATTCAAAGTTACAGATTAAGGCACATCCTCATAACTAAGCCATCTGTTTTATTTTAATCGACAAATCCCCAAATAGCTTTATTTTAAATCGCGCCAGTCATAAGTTTATCAGGAACCAATATGCTCAGCTAGGTCTACTGTTTCCCTGCTGTATGTTCTGCTATCTAAACACAAGGAAACCACCTGAATATATATAATATCCTGTATCACTAGTCCTGCCTTCCCACTTAAATACACATAATAAAGTCCAGTCATTCACATATAATGGACTAATGAACATGTGAATAGACAGATAAATGTTATCAGTATTTACCTTTCATTATAGTTGTTTATATTACAAATTCTTTGAACTCATTATAATTAATGCTCAAACCTTTTAAATCAGGTTCTGGTTAATTAAACATTTTTTTTTTTGCATAAGAAAATCACATTTAATTTGCAAGTAGGAAATGGATGCTGGTAATTAGTTTCACACATGAAAGTGATTACATGTAAGAATGTGCTTTTGCAGCTCCCAGTCATGATACAAAGTCTATGCTGGAGTAAAGTAGCCAGAAACATTTACTGTTACACCCATAATTAGATACATGCATTACTTGTATAATGTCCACAACATGCCTTTCTGTGTTTTCCTACCACTAATTAGTTTAATGTTCACATGGAATGCAATAACTATATTCATAGTAATAATGTGTGTGTGCTCAGAGCAGCCTCTGCATTTATGCAGCCCCACTATAATAAATGCTTCCTAAGATAAGGGTAAAACATTTTTAAATATTTCAGTACATTCAGTTGGTTTCACTGTTGTTTTTTTTTTCATTCAAATTGCTTTTAAAAAATACTTGATTAAATGATTATTGTAAAAGAAAAAACTGAGAAGTAAAGACAGCAAGAGACATTAAATTGACAGACAAAAACATAAGCAGTAGCACTGACTGAGAGAGGTGATTTGTGCCCCTGTGCAAATTATTTATACAATTTTTTAACAGTGTGTTTTGGGGTAGAGACATGAAGAAATGAGATCCTTGTACTGTAATGCCCTCACTATCCCTTTCCTCTATCCACTATATGGCAAAAAAAATGCTTATAATGATAGTAGCAGATTTCCTAGAGATTCCCCCAACTCCTTCCTATAGACATGGAGGGGGAATATAGGTAAGTATGGTGTTAGAACTAATCATGGTGCAAATATAACAGATAAGGAGTGGAGCTTGCATTTAATTATTTAAATATCCAGTGTTCCTGTAGTGCAGCCTTTGGTGGTCCCTGGGACCCCATGCCCAATGTGAATTGTAAAGTTTGCATAGTTTTAACAGTAATACAGGAAAGGCCCTGCTCAAGAGAGCTTATTGGCTAAAGGGAAGGGGAAATATAAGGTAGGAATGACCCGTGTGGTTCTAGAAGTGTTGTATTATACGGTATCATACTGTATATAACTAAATAAGCCTTAAAAAAACAAACAAACATTTTTTCCTCCAGTGGAGTTCTGTTTTCAACATGCAATTACTTTCTTACATACAGAAAATGTATATGTGAAAAATGGATAGATAAATAAGCACATCATGGGAAAACACAGCAAACAATTTTGAAATGGGTCCTCTTATCCAGAATGCTTGGACCTGGGGGTTTTCTGGATAAGAAATCTTTCCTTATTCTAGCTTTCCATACCTTAAGTCTACTAAAAAATAATTTAAAACATTAATTGAACCCAATAGGATTGTTATGCCACCAATGTGGATTTATGCAGCTGTTAGAATCAAATACAAAGTAATCAGGGGCACTCCGCCCATGAGGCAAGCTGAGGCACTCGCCACAGGCAGCAGCGCCAGTTAGGCAAAAAGCCGCCCCTGGTGCCTTTTAAGAGCCAGTTTTTAAACAGGAAATTAGTCTTTACTAGTGCAATTACGCTTTCCGCACTAGCGTTGCTTCCCCCCACCAGAAAGGTAATTGGGCTGGGGGCAGCATTACTGGAACCGCCTCAGTCGGCAATGTCCTCAAGACGGCACTGAAAGTAATGTTTCATTAATATAGATTGAGTCTATGGGAGATGGTCCTCCTGTAATCCAGAAAAAAACTGGTTTCCAGATGAAACAGATGATTGCATACCTGTAGTTGTAAGCAACACATCAAATTATTTGCAACATTGTTTTAGAAATCAGATCCAGGAATTCAGAAAATGTAAATAGTCAGACATATACTGCTTTCAATATCAATGGAGTGGAGGACCCCTTTGTGTCTTCTCAAAACATTTAAATGCTAATGGTCCCAATAGGATTACTGTTCTTCTAAAATGAACTTACTGTATGCACCTTAGTTACCATAACATACAAAAACTGATTTTTTTATTGTTTCCAAAAATGAATATGTTTTTCTTTTCATTGCAATATATATCATACCATACCTAAACATATCAATTACTAAAAATTGCCTTGTGACCGGAAATGAATGACAAAGAAAATGTTGAAAGAAATAATTATCGTTTCAATGTTTAATTTGTTGTTGCAGTTAAACATGATTCATCCATAAAGATATTCAGCTGAAATATTTGGCTTAGCTTAATGATTAGGCAATACCTATCAACATAGTATTTATTATCAATAGCATATGATTAACTGCACAAATTATTATTATAGATAATTTATATATATATATTTATTTTTTTTTTAATTCGGAATGCACCTTGAATAGTGACATTTTTATCTTAAATTTTCACATTTTAAATTTAATTTGACAGTGGTTTGGGCAACACCAGTTTATATACATTTCAGTGGGTGCTTTTCATGGATTTTACATTTATTCCACATACTTTTACATCATTACATAGCTAAGTTAGTTGAAAAAGGCCAAAGTCTATCAAGTTTGACCCTTCCAAATGAACCCAGAGCGCATAAATACACACACTCATACCAACCTATCTATACCTGTACACTTTTCATTTTCCCAAATGTAACGATAATTATTCTGAATGCCCTAAAAATGTAAAATGGGGTTTCAACTTCATACTGTACAGGATGTTTAAAAGGGTATTCATGAATTGCTCTAAAGCTAACAAAAAATTAGCAGGCTGTGTGCAGCAAAGGTTGCATTTGTAAAATAGTCACACCTGTAAATATGTAGATGTATTTATAAAGCCCTGTTGTTTTTTTAATGTTTATTCAACACAATCATGTTATGCATCACAATCCATTATAAATACTGCTACAATTTACAAAGGTGTGTCATTTATTTAGCCCAGACTAACCATGACCATCTTGCCTAACATTGAGGTCAATGGGACAAAATCACGCAACAAAGATTTTCTGGGGAGAAAAGAGGTATAAAATACTGACTCCATTTTATCCAAATAATCCACATTTTAAAAAAATAATTTCCTTTTTTTTTTATAATAAAACAGTATATATTATATGATAAAATAATCCTTATTGGAAGCAAAACCAACCTATTGATTTTTTTTTAATGTTTCAATGATTTTTAGTAGACAAAATATAGAGATCCAAATTACAGAAAGATCTGTTATCTGGGAAACCCCTAGGTCCCAGGAATTCTAGAAAAAACAGGTCTCATACTGCACAAAGTACTCAATTTTTAGTATTTATTTTATTCCAAGCTACCAATTATTCCTGTGTTTGCTAGGACTGATTATTAAGCAAGAAATATAGAGCAATACAATTGGTATGCTCCTCATAATAATTACCATGCTACCATTATTTTCCAGTTATCTCAAGGTGCTCTACTGGGTTTGTGAGTCAAAGTGACCTAATACTTGTGATGATGGTTATCTTCTACACCATTTTTTTTCTAATCATTATCTAGTAGGACAGCCCTTCTACACCATAAGCTGTGTCATCTACCTGACCACACATCCTGGGTGGGAGAGAGGGGTGCTGCCCTTTTAATGGAGGGAACCTTATAGTATGCATCAGAAACAGTATATACAGAATACTATATGGGACCTGTTCAAATGAGCCTACCATAATCAAGCTTTATCATTTTATGACAAGTATTAGTAGGATCAAAAACAAGGAATGGAGAAGATCCAATGAAAGAGACTTTTGGGTGGAAGATAGCAAGAAAGTGGAGTGTCTGAATGAAAAATTTTAAATAAGGGTGCGATTGAATCAATACCAATTATAAAGGAAAGTAGATAAGTCTGACTGTATTAAAGATTGGGAGAAAGACAGAAGAGTATAGAAAGGGAACAAGAGGATGGTAAAGCAATAATGGCACTGCAACTTTACGGCAACTGGATTTTCTAGTTTATCTCTAGTTTATTTTTTTTTCATTAGCATATTTGCAACTTACATGCAAACATACTTACATAGTTTAAATTCTGATGTAAACAGAGTTTAAAAACAAATTCAAGTCTCATCCTTGTAGCTGTGAACATGTTCCAATATTTTCAGCAATTTATTTCTTTATTTCTCTGAAAGGTTTACTGAAAGGTACAGTTGTGCTCATAAGTTTACATACCCTGGCAGAATTTGTGATTTCTTAAACATTTTTCAGAGAATATGAATGATAACATAAATACTTTTCTTTCACTCATGGTTAGTAGTTGGCTGAAGCCATTTTTTTTTTTCAAACAACTGTGTTTACTCTTTTTAAATCATAATTACTACATAAACTACCCAAATAACCCTGATCAAGAATTTTCATACCCCAGTTCTTAATACCGTGTATTGCCCCCTTTAACATCAATGACAGCTTGAACTCTTTTGTGATAGTTATGGATGAGGATCTTTATTTTCTCAGATGGTAAAGCTGCCCATTCTTCCTGGCATGAACTTGAGGTCTCCACAGAGTGGCTCAATGATATTGAGGTCAGGAGACTGAGATGGCCACTCCAGAACTTTCATTTTATTTAGCTGTAGCCAATGAAAGGTCAACTTGGCCTTGTGTTTTGGATCATTGTCATGTTGGAATGTCCAAGTATGTCCCATGCGCAGCTTGTGGGCTGATGTGAGCAAATTTTCCTCCAGTATTTTTTGATAACTTACTGCATTCATTTTGACATAAATTCTGACCAAATTCCCTGTGCTTTTGTAGCTCACGCATCTTCAAAACATCAGCAATCCACCACAATGTTTCACAGTAGGAATGGTGTACCTTTCATCATAGGCCTATTTGACTCCTCTCCAAATGTAGCTTTTATGCTTCTGGCCAAAAGTTCAGTTTTAGTCTCATCACTCCAAATGACTTTGTGCCAGAAGGTTTGAGGCTTGTCTCTGTGTTGTTTGACATATTGTAAGTGGGATACTTTGTGACAGTTGTGTAGCAATTGCTTTCTTCTGGCAAGTTAACCATGCAGCCCATCTTTCTTCAAGTGCCTCCTTATTGTGCATCTTGAAACAGCCACACCACATATTTTCATAGAGTCTTGTATTTCACCTGAAGTTATTTGTGGGTTTTTCCGTGCCTTCTGAACAATTTTTCTGGCAGTTGTGGCTGAAATTTTAGTTTTATTTGGTGTGGTTTCAACAGAACCCCTAATTTTCCACTTTATTAGAGTTTGAACACTGCTGATTGCATTCTCAATTCCTTTGACATTTTCTTATATCCCTTTCCTGTTTTATAGAGTTCAACTACCTTTTCCCACAGATCTATTGCCAATTATTTTGCTTTCCCCTTGACTTAGAATCCAAAAAACTTCAGTGCAGCACTGAATGAAAGATGCAAGGGTCTGTCAGGAGTCCAGAAAATCATTGACCTTTTATACACACCCACTAATTACAAGTAAACAGATCACAGGTGAAGATGGTTACCTTTAATAGCCTTTCTAACCCTTTTGTGTCAAGTTGTGTGCATGTTATCAGGCCATATCACCTGGGTATGTAAACTTTTGATCAGGGTCATTTGGGTAGTTTGTGTAGTGATTATGATTTAAAAAAGTAAACACAGTTGTTTGACAATAAATGGCTTCACCCAATCACTAACCATGAGTGAAAAAAAGTTTTCATTCATATTCTCTGAAAAATGGTTAGGAAATCATAAATTCTGCTAGGGTATGTAAACTTATGAGCATAACTGTATATATTTAATTTAATGGAAAATAATCCACATTTTGAAATAAAAAAAATGTATGGAAGAAACTTTAAAGGAATTGTTCAGTATAGAAATAACAACTGGGTAAAGTGATAGACTGTGCAAAATAATTTTTTTATAATATAGTTAATTAGCCAAAAATGTAATGTATAAAGGCTGGAGTGACTGGATGTTTAACATAATAGGCAGAATCCAACGTCCTGCTTTTTAGCTCTCTTGGTTTCCACTGACTGGTTACCCTGGTGACCAGGCAGTATCCAATCCGTGACTTGAGGGAGGACCACACAGGCCATAACTGTTGCTTTTGAATCTGAGCTGAATGCTGAGGAGCAATTGCAAACTCACTGAACAGTTATATCCCATGTGGCCCCCCCTTCAAGTTGCTGACTAACTCAGAGTTCAAGAGCTGAAAAGCAGGAATTAGTGTTCTGGCTATTATATTAGACATCCAGTCACTCCAGCCCTTATACATTACATTTTTGGCTAACTAATTATATTAGAAACATTTTTTATTTTGCACAGCCTATTTATCCAGTTTTTATTTTTACACTGAATTGTTCCTTTAAGTATATACTGTGTCTGTAGTATTGTATTTACTATATGAATTTCAGTTGTAGTTTGGAGGTGCAATACAGTTACCCATAACTTATAAATATTCATAATAGCTCCTTATAGAATGTCTACTCTTTAAGACTGTGCCATGTTCAAGGTATCCTGTTTATCAGAAATCAAAACTCAGATAAGTTATTTTATGTACACTTAAGCTATACACTTTTCATGGGATTACTATTTTAAGATAAACATTTGCAACATCACTTTAGAGTTGAGCAAGTTTCCTTAAAATGTGGTCCACTAAAACATTTTAAAGGAACAGTTCTGGGTAAAAATAAAAACTGGGTAAATAGAGAGGCTGTGCAAAATAAAAAATGTTTCTAATATAGTTAGTTAGCCAAAAATGTAACGTATAAAGGCTGGAGTGACTGGATGTCTAACATAACAGAATACAACACAACATCCTGCTTTGTCAGCTCTCTAAATCTGAGTAAGTCAGCGACTTGAAGGGGGGCCACATGGGACATAACTGTGCAGTGAGTTTGCCATTGATCCTCAGGATGGAGCTCAGATTCAAAAGCAACAGTTATGACTAATGTGGCCCTACCTCAAGTCACTGATTGGTTACTGCCTGGTCAGCAGGGTAACCAGTCAGTTTTAAAAAAAGAGAGCTGAAAAGCAAGAAGTAGTGTTCTGTTCTGTTATGTTAGACTTAGTCACTCCAGCCTTTATACATTACATTTTTCTATATTGAAAACATGTTTTATTTTGCACAGCCTATCTATTTACCCACTTTTTACTTTTATACTGAACAATTCCTTTAAGGATTTTTTTGTTGCTGAAGGCTAATGGAGGTGTCTGCAGCAATGGATGGTATGATCCTTCTGCATTGACCAATTAGAATGGACAAAAGTTTGAACTGTGAGGTTAATCTTACTGAAGCAGCCAGAGGGTCGGTCAATTGTGAGTCTGATCATGTTTCAGGTGGGGTGAGAGAAATGATGAAAACATCCTTAAGACAAAGCTAGAATTCATGCTTCACACTTCATACTTCAGGAGAAATACCCATTCATGGTTGGCATGGCCTGTTGGGACACTGTGAAAAAATTCAAAGGGCAGTTTTCATGGACCCCACTGGCCCACATTTGCTTCTGCATGGCTGGCAGAGACCTTGCTTCATGGCCTCCCCAAAAGCATATCAGTGTGCAAAGATGGTATGCAGTGGGTAAGAGGAGACAGAGGGGGATTTGGCCCAGGGCTGGTGGTCAAATGGGGGTTGTGAAGGAGGCAGGCCCTTAGGGGTTGCAGACCCCTGATCTGGCAGCCCTGGTGGGCAAACAATTGTAGAAACAATGGCACACTCTACAAAATGCTTCTGCAACAAAGAATGTTCAACCCACCAGTCCAAGCCCGCTATATCTCATTCTATTTACACATATTGCAATAGTAAAATAACAGAAAAAAAGTGTAGTTTGTCTCATACTGCGTGTGTCAGCTATGCCTGCCTTTTACAAAATTCAAAGCCCAAAACGCAAATTGTCAAATTAAAAACACTTGTAGGATATTTCTGCTTTGCCTGCTCTCCCTCTTTCTTACTTTTTTTACTTCATGCTGAATGTCACCTTTGTTAGTAAATGCTGGAATAGCAATTAGGACCATATCTAGTTAGGACCATTGGGAAGGTCTCTCTTGTGATATTGCTATGCATAGTATTTATTAAAAAAAATAGAGGAATCCTAAAATAATTAATTCTAAGAAACAGTCACTCAAAATGGACTAAAACCCTGAAGAGCCACTTCTCTGTAAGATGCTGACCCTGATCCCCAAGTCATATGTTTAAAAATGTATCAGCTCTATCTAGCTTGTTCTGATAAGGTTCTACCAACCTGCCCCAACCCATCCGACTACATCTGTCTTGTCACCTTGTTCAGTTACTGAAAGTTGATTTATTTTATATCCTGTATTATTCTTTATATGAATCTATCATACACCACAGAGATTTGTAGAAAAATGAATCGCTCAAATCAGTCCCATTCAAGTGAAATCTAATTTGCAATCATATGCAAACACAAGGGTCGGACAATTACCAGTATGTTTTTGAAACAACAAAAACACAAGCTAAAGATCCAAGTAAAACACAGGTTGGCTCTTTGGATTAAAGGACAACGAAAATGTAATTCACTCTCAATTTCTTCAGAAGCTCCCCCAGTGAATACTAAAAAATTATACAAAAATGTAAGATCAGTTGATAATTCTCTTAAGCCCCTCGCATGCTCATTTTCAAAAATGCCCTTTCTAGGGTTAATGTGCATTGAGAAAGGCGAAAGTCTCTTTTTAATTGCCAACATGGCTGACTTGAGCAAGCTTTGAGAAAACTCCGAATTACGGAATGGTCGTCTGCCATAGACTCCATTATAATGAAATCCAAATTTTAAAAAACAATTTCCTTTTGTCTGTAATAATAAAACTGCAGCTTGCACTTGATCCAAACTACAATATAATGAATCCTTATTGGAAGCAAAACCAGCCTATTGGGTTTATTTAATGTTTACATGATTTTCTAGTAGATTTAAGGTATGAAGATCCAAATCATGGAAAGATCCATTATCCGGCAAACCCCAGGTCCCAAGCATTCTGGATAATAGGTCCCATACCTGGATTGCAAAATTGTTGTATCTTTTTTCCCCCTCATTTCTGTTTTATAGATAAACAATAATATAATAGGATCAAAAAATGTTAACAGTTAACATTGTTTTTATAAATAAGTCATGTACCCTTATTCTGTTTAAAATGTGGAAATGTTCCTCTTTCTCTAGAAAAATACATCTATATTAAACCAAATAGCATCGTCTCAAACAGGTTATCAGTATGGTTAAAGGAATTGTTCAGTATAAAAATAAAATAAAAACTGGGTAAATAGGGTGTGCAAAATAAAAAATGTTTCTAATATAGTTAGTTATCCAAAACTGTAATGAATAAAGGCTGGAATGACTGGATGTCTAACATAATATCCAGAATCCAACTTCCTGCTTTTCAGCTCTCTTGTTTTCCACTGAATGGTTACTCTGACTGGTACCCATCAGTAACTTGAGGGAGGGCCACACGGACCATAACTGTTGCTTTTGAATCTGAGCTGAACGCTGAGGATCAATCGCAAACTCACTGAACAGTTATGTCCCATGTGGCCCCCCTTCAAGTCGCAGAATTAGAGAGCTGAAAAGCAGACACGTCTTCTGGCTATTATATTAGATATCCAGTCACTCCAGCCTTTATACATTACATTTTTGACTAACTATATTAGAAACATTTTTTTATTTTGTCTATTTCTATCTATTTATCCAGTTTTTATTTTTACACTGAACTGTTTCTTTAATAGAAATGTTAATGCTTGGATTAGATCCAAAATATCAAGAATTCAGGAACAATTTATGACCCATTGTCAGCATTTTTGTGACCAAATCATGATGTTTTTGCCTTAAAGCATAATGTATATTGAGCTCAAATTTCACTCTTTGATCTGCCCCATAGCATCCCAATATTTGATCTCCCAATAAATTCCAAGATTGAGAAATATATTTTATAAATGAAATCATGTAGCCAAACCAAATGAAATCAAAGGGCTAAAAAATCAAGGAAATGGAAACGTACCTGTCTTGCTTCCTTAATCATTCTTCTAATCATTTCTTTTATTGTAAAAGGGTGTCCTCTTGGAGGATGAAAATATAAATTTATATCTGTAGTTCCCACTTGACTGGGAGCTACATAGGGCCAACCAAGATCAAGGTTTGGTGCCTCCACATCAGATTCCAAAGGCCAATATGTTCCAGAGGAAGAGTTGTCATCAGTAGCATCACCTTGTGAATTGTCTACACTTTCTGGTGGCTTCTGTATGTGATTTGTAATATAGTTAATCTCATCCTCTGCAAGGAATTCTGTGGCTCTTTCTTTTTGCAGAAAGTCTTTGTATGAATCAATACCACCTTCTAAAAGTGCATCAATTGCCATCCGGTAGCATTCTTTATAGTGAGGTTCCAAGCAGTTTTCAGATTTGACTTCATCATGCAAGGATGAAAGCATTGATAGTGATTCCATTCTTGGAGTAATTCAAATATATCAAATAATATAAACCTGGATAAGCAGAAAAGACAAAAGACAAAATACATTATTCAAATTCCAAAACTCTAGTAGTTAATAACAATAACAAAGTGAAAATGATTACTGTTTCCAAATATGTGAACTGTCTGATAGACAGTTATGTTTAATGTTGTCATTAACATTGGAGGTCTCCACAGGAAGTCATTTAAATGGCTTACTTTGAGTTCAAAAAACTCGAAAAAACTAACATTTTTCTAGATTCAAAGCTGATAACATTTTGTATCTGAAAATGCTCCAGATAAAATCTGTCAAAATCATGTAAAACTTAATAGCAGATGAACCCTTTTACCTTTGGAACATATTTCATGCCTTTGTGGTTCTTGCAAGTTAAGGGCTGTTTGCACTGTTTTTTATTTGATAATGCGGATTATTTGAGTTTTCAGGAAGACAGGTGAAAAAAAAGTCAATTATAAAAAGTCACAATTTCAATTGACGCTCTCAACATTGTTTCACATCAATTTTTTTGAGACAAGATAAATAAAGGGGATTTGGGTTTGGTCAGATTTTTTTTAATACACCGATAAAAGTTAATAAATGTTAATAAAGTTTGAGTTTTAGTAAATAACCCCCTTTACTTAATCTTATTGCCAAACATCATCTGTATTCAAATCTTTTTTCTAGACAAAAATCTTATTATAATGAAAGGTGAAACAGAATAAAATAAATATGACTTGTACTGGAATGTGTTCTGCCCTTTTGAAAAATCCATACTTTTCCATATTTTCTCTTACAACACAGTTCTAGCTTTTACCCTTACTGCTCTCAATCTTAATAAAAGGAGTTAGCCTAAAGAGAATAAATAAACTCACTAGCTCAAATCTCTGGCATGCCTTTGAGATCCATATTTCTGTAGGGGACCCTTAATCTCAGGTACAGGGGGTGAGAAAACGTTCCTTGTTTTGCTTCCAGTGGCTAACATGGAAATCAGCTCAGGGGAAACAGACATGGCACAAAGTTGCTACTTTGGCCATGTATATTTCCCCATTGCTGATTTTTATGTCAGCCACTGTAGAGGAAAAAAGGTAAGTTTTGTCATCCACTGTTTCCAAGATTAATCATAGGGTACAAAATGACAACTGAAGAATTAAGAAGGTTGGATTAATAAGTAAGTAATAGTGGCCTGGAATTTCTACAAAGTATAATGATTTTTTTTTTATTAATGTGCTACTGTGTGTGGTCTATCTCCCAATTTTTTTTTATTACAATTATAATAGGAAGCCATAAAGATTGATATAAAAGTGATGTTCGATTTTGCCTGAATAGAGTATAAGGACATATAGGGGCAGATTTACTAATCATCGAATTTCAAAGTGGAGGTAATTTTCGATCGAATATAGGCGTTTTTGATCGAAAACAGGCTTATTAGATCAAATAAAAATTGTTCAGTCACATTGTCTGGATCAAATAATTCGAACGATTCACACGATTTTGTGCAAAATCCTTCGAATTAGTCAAAGTAGCCAAAATTACTTTTTTACAATTCTTATTTGAATATTCACTTTGATCCTTAGTAAATGTGCCCCATTCCATTCGAATAGAAAAAATTCAAATATTCGACAAGTCAAATTTTCGAAGTACTGGCCCTTTAAAATCCTTCGACTTCAACAATTCGCCACCTTAAAGCTGCCAAATTGCCATTTTAGCCTATGGGGGACCTCATAGAACCTGTCCTGAAAGAATTAAAAATTTGATTCAAACGATGCAATCAAACGATTCAAAGGATTTTTATTCGATTGAAATATGTCCATTTTCGATCAAAAAATCCCTTTAAAAAACTTTGAGGGTTGAATTTCGCAGTTTTTTTACTTCAAAAATTCTTTGAACAGAAAAAAATTGAAATCTGGTGGTTTCTGATCGAAAATGGGCAGTTTTTGATTGAATAGGTCCATTTTCATCGAGTTCGAATCGTAAAGATTTAGAAAAAAGCTTTAAGTGTTTGAGAAGTCCCCCATAGGCTAAACTGGCAATTTGCCAGGTTTAAGGTGGCGAATAGTCAAATTCTACAGTATTTCGAAATTCAAATTTTCGAATTTATTCAGTTC
Source organism: Xenopus borealis (assembly GCA_024363595.1). Lineage (NCBI taxonomy): Eukaryota > Metazoa > Chordata > Amphibia > Anura > Pipidae > Xenopus > Xenopus borealis. Next base: position 80,141,493 of record CM044440.1, read on the forward strand.
AAATCTAATTTTCGGCTATTTTGAAATAATTGAATAGGATAACCTAAAGCAATGTTTTATCACTCTCTAGTGATGAATAATCCCCTCATTTGCACAGCACATTGTACTATTTGTATGTTACTGTAAAAGAATGTTTTACCATGTTTAACAGGGACTTCACGGCATCAGTGAAACCCCTGATATGTTTACAAGACTGATGTATAGCTATATATGATGTACAGCTAAATATGACTCAAAAATCTGTGAGACAATGATATGAGAATTATGTAATGTAGATTTTCGCCTCCAAAATTGCATGGAAAGCAGCTAAATAATTCTAGAATATTACACAAAGCCATATTGGTATATTGTTTGTTGTTTGAAGCACTGACCTATGGGAATGACTCATACCCATAATAAGTATATAGACAGACAGCAAAGTGACAGTCTGCTATCAGCGAGCTATGTGTCACCTCCAGTAGATTTCAACACCTCCTTCATCATTTCATAACAATACTAAAGGTTTTTTTGTGTTCCTAAATGATTGGTGTAGCTTAAAGTATCAGTGACAAACATCTGATCAAATAAGTTTTTCTTAGAAAAAAAATTATAGCACTATTGTAAATGCCTGGATTCTGTTCATACAATACAAATGTAAGAATTGTAGGGAGATTTTGTTTTTCTTCTCAAAATAAAACAAGAAATTTTTACCATTGTACGACGCAAACAAAGCACTTAAGGCGGTATAGCAGGAAAGAATGCACATACTTCAGTGAAATATCCAGTCATAGTTCTTATCTTAACACAAACTTTGGACATGCCCTGAACAGCATAAAGGTCTGCAGTAAAGAAGTGAATCATTGCACCTACACTGTTTTTTTTATGGGATTGGCTCATTTTGTATGAAATTTCACTAGAGCATTCATGAATAGCACTACCACGTACTGCATAATTGATTTATTCTGAATATGTGTTTCTAGAGCACTGACGCATTTATGAAATATTTTCAGGATGAAAATCCAAAGTGCTGGCATCTTTATGTGTATCCTTTTGAACTCAATTGGAGTCAGCAGTGGTTGTTGAAAACTAGGCCCTCCATCATATGGGCATGGTTCAGTGAACCAAATTGCTTCCTTACTTACAATTACACCTTGCAATTAACACTTGTATTCAGTTGCATTGAGTTCATCAGAGCAGGCTGCCTCTGCATCAGTAGCATGTCACACTTTTCATACCCAAGTTACTAAACAAATTTTTTTAACAACAAAAGAACAACAATACCTCTCCTTTCTTACTGAAGGAGTGCTACGAAATTTGATAGCGCTATAGAAATACATGATACTCATAATAACAATAATTTGCAATCTCCTTTCACCATAATTTAAGGGAATAATGCAAGACTGGAATAGCAGTTCTATTTTGTATATATTGAGGTTTTTATTGAGTTAACAAGTATCCAATATTTACTTCATAGACAACGATGCTGGACAAAAAGACAAAACATTTGACTAGCAAATACATTGCAGGAATTAGAGCTCAGTACAGATAACATCAATGTGTTGAATCACCATTTGCATACACAGTACATTTTATCCAAGGTGCTTCTTTCCCAAAGCCAGTACAATAGAAACGATTCAGATTATGTTGAATCTTAATTGTATATGGGTGCTTTATGAAAACACATGCTACAAAAATAAATAAAATCATGTTTTGGACTCAATGTTGCTGTATATATTTGCTAATTCAGAATATTTATTTTTAATCTATCTCTATATATATATTTTATGGATATAATAAACTGTTTCTAAATTTTGGCAGCCGATTCTTTAGCTTGGATTAGTTAGGATTCAGACACGTATTTGCAATGGCATACAATTAAATGGTTAGGCAGTCTGAGCTATGATATGAAGATTTGCATTCTCTCAAATAGCAATAATGCATCAGCACAAAATGCTATGCTCCAATAAAACAATCCAGGGTAAAAACAATGCAGTGAATTCACTAATTACTGGTGGAAACAGTGACTCTTGTAATTGGTGAGGAATGCTGTTGACTTCTAGGGCAGGGGCCATTATAAGTGAGCCCTAGGCTGTTATGGAAACAACATTGTTGTTTTTGTTAAGGGTAGTGCAAACATCCCAAGGGCACATTTATTAAGACAGATGGTGTAAAAGACACAACAAGGTACAGTATTACACAAAATACTTGCTCTACAATAGCGTTCTTTGACCCAACGCATAGAGAAACACACACTACGCTGCACACGCAGCACACGCTGCTGTTCATACAACAAAACTTACAAAATCTTGTACTATCGCTCAATACGACAGAGAGTTGTCTTCAGCAAAAAATTAGATTTATTGGCCAGTAAGAGCTGAGAGCAGCAGAAACACTTTGCTTACTCATCACTGTTTAGATCACACTGTTGTCTTCTTATAGATCATAGTTTGCTTGGCCTTAATGAAGAACTAACAATGCGATTACAAAACTGTGTCTGAGGATGCCAAACTTAAATGAAACCTTTAACCACAACCTTGAGAGAAATATTTTTCATGCCCAGATGATTCACGGCTAAACCTCAATGAGTAATGGACAAAACTAAGGGATGTGAAAGAAAGCCTATTTGTGATTGTGTTTAAGAAAATAAATTGTTATTGTTGTAGTTGTTATCATTATCAATGCTGCGGATTTATGTTGGTCTCTGTGTTGTTGTGCATAACTATTTTGGAATAATAAAGGACTATGGAAGATGAGGTAACATCTGACTGTTAATTCTGTTTAATTTGTCCCTTATAGGATGAACTGTGATTCGATTCCAGCAGATCCAACATGCTGCTCCAAAACACCTGCGAGAAATCGGATGTGACAAAAAATAAGGTAAAAAATACAAATGTCGGATCTTGTTGCAGCGTTCATCTGACATGACATGACTGTTGGATGCAGATGCAGCATGCAATGTCTGTATCCAACAGTCATGTTGTGTCGGATGAACACTATGACAACATCTGACATTGCTATTGCTCACCTTATTTCCATCGCATCTGACTTTGGGACAGCGCGTTGCATCCGCTGGAAGTGCATCGAAGTTGCCCATGGAGTTCTACTCTTACAATTTTAGGAAAGAATTTAGGAAAACCATGTATGACTAGTGATGGGCGAATTTATTCACCTGGGGCAAATTTGCTGCGAATTCCCATGATTAGCTGAGGTCGGATAAATTCGCAAAACAGCAGCAAAAATTTGCCTGGCAGAAATTCACTGGTGCCAAAACGTGATTCTCAATTTTTTTTGTCATTTCACAAATTTCCTGAGAAATTTGCAAAACATTTGGCAAAGTGAAACGCGGCAGATTTGCCCATCACTATGTATGACTTAATTCTTACATTGACCATAGTTTGTTTCCTCCCTGAACTTTCCTATATATCCATCCACCTCCTCCCTATTCCAGGCTACCTACTACTGCCATCCACTATCCTGTTACAGCCTTCCTCCATGGAGTACAAGTAAGATTGAGTGGATATTTGAATAACAAGTAAATGCAGTGACTGGGTATATGACATAAGGGGGTTATTTACAAAACCTAACTTTGTCTCACTGAAAAAAAAAACTTGATCAAGCTACCCAACCTGAATACCCTTAATTATTCTAAAAAAAAATTGGTGCGACAATTCAAATCATACAACTTTTATTGAATTGTCGCCTGAAAAACTTGAATTATCGAACAAAAAACTTCTCTAACAGCCCAAAACTATCAAGAATCCTGAAGGTATAAACATGTTTCAATTGTTAAAGGGACCAACTGCCATTGCCTTCTATATGATTTTGACAGGTTTTAGTTTGAGTATTTTCAGATTTGTAACAGCTTAGGAGCATAAGTCTTGAAAAATTTTAGGTTTTTTTTTCCCCTCTAAAAATTTTCATTTTTTGCCCTTTAAATCATGACCAGAAAAATTAGAGACCTGATAAATAGGCCCCCAAAATGTACTTTCATACAAAGAGAGGTCAGAACAGATGACTACGAAGGGAGGAAGTCTGGGATGTAAAATGGTTAAGGAATGAGGTCTGAGACAATGGATGGTACAAGAAGGAAAATAACAAAGGAGGGGAGAAGAAGCAATGAAAATTATATGAATAGTAGAACTCTGACATATGGATCCCCCAATTCAAGTGTTAATGCATCTGCCTCTTGTCCATTTTTTCCACCAATATGACTTTTAACAGCTTTACTTATTCTGTGATTTTATGTTTTTAATTCAACATTTTCCCACCTGAGCAGTAATGCAGTTATTATGTGTCAGTACATGTTGACTGGCACCATTATTAGCATGGTGTAATGCTAGCCTCAAATAATAATCAGAACTGCCAGACTGGCACTAATGTACATGTCACTGGCATACTCAGCAGGACAGCACAGTTGTTAAACACACATACACCTTCTTGTCATTGTGTTAAGCTCATAGGCAGCAACATTATATTACATAATATAGAACCAAATTATTCAAGTGGCACTTCTTTTTCTAATGCAGTATTTAAAAACTACTCCAGGTTTTTGTGGTTTTGTACACAAATAATGAACCTTTCCAAGTACCAAGAGTTTTATTTGGTTAAATGTATCTTCATATTTTATAAGGGGACGTTGGCCTTACAAATAACCCTTAGTTTGTTATCAAAGGAGCTATACTTAACCACTTCAATAGCCATTGTGGGGGTTCACTCGCTGGTAGGCTGCAAATGAGGTGACTTCATACACCAGGATTGGTCTAAGGGTGTTTATTTTCCAGCAGCTGGAGAATTTCCCTGCACAGGAGGATGCAGTGGCTAACACAGTAAGTGTCTTTCCTTTTCCCCTGATGCTGAAAAATCCAGCAGTTTCTCTCACACGCACACAAAACTCAGCTGTGATGCTCAGCATCAGGTGTACTAAATAGACCTAGGGCCTCTTGAAAACATGGTCTATGGATTTGGGAATCCGTACCACCAAAACTGCAGAGAGACAAAGTATTTCTCTGCTAACAACTGGTTTCACCTCAGTAAAAATGTCTGAGAGTCCGTGGCCCAACATACCTGTTATCAATCACTTGATTGACCTTTTTTTCACCATACCACACCATGTATAGTTATTGGTAATGGCCTGCTCATTTTGACTATTTAGAACCTTTAGCACAAACTACTGCTTTATTTTTAGGGTCACTTATTCCAGAAACCAGAAAAAAGGCTTCAGTTTTTAATGTTATTTTATC
>CM044440.1:80194465-80215551 GCA_024363595.1 Xenopus borealis
CAGGATAATGAGGCACTTAGCTGGATGCCAATTAGAAAGTCTAGTGGGAGGAAGTAAAAGGTAGGCTGATCCTGTATTTCTACATCCCATTAGATTTTCTAGATTGTGAGAGGATGATGGGAATGCAACCTCATGAATGGCAGTTCTACATACAACTTTTCGTTCCAAAACCAGGATAAACTAGGTCTAGGCCTAGGTGGATTGTAGTTATAGGGACTTCCTTTTTTGTTTTATGACACTATTAACACTACAACCAAAAAGTGTTTCATCTCAATGTGTTATTCACTTATTTGGAAGGGCTGGACTAAAGCTTTACTAAAGTTATGGTATAATTGTCTTTATATAACACATCCACCTTTGAGATGATGTTACTAAGTAGGCTGTATAAAGCCATGAATAATTAAGATTAATGAAGATTTTAATTTAGTAATGTCATCCCTGTAACCAAAATTTTGCCATACTCTATTGTCAAAATGTATTTTTATGATACATTGTTGACTCTATACATAAGAACCTCTTTATATTATTTAATTGTTTAATGATGGTTTTGGCATCAAGTTATGTCTTGATTATTAAAACCATTAAAAATGTACCTTTAAAAAATGCAAATATACAGTACATCAAAGAAACAAGGTGATTGAAACCAAGGTTGGAATTAAGAGTAAGAAAAATAGGTGCATTTAAGGCATTAAGGTTGGCTGATCCAAATGAAACTTTTATCGAGTACAAGAAAGCCAAGCATGAAAAAAATGTTTTTTAATAAAAAGAATTACTAAGAAGTGTAAAATAAACCATAAATTTACTTTTACATACATTAATATTATAGACATTACGCTGGAGGAAGAAGATTTCATTGTTTGATTTTGTTTATATGAAACACTAAAACAGTTAATGACGGTTTCCTCCTTAATAGACCCAGTTTAATAAATTTAAGTATAAGTGAATGGTTGACTTGGGAGGAAGTAAATAAAGGTCCAATACTTCATCCCAGGGTTCTAAAAGAGCTGAGCTCTATGGTTGCCAAACTAGTTTATTAAATCTTCCGTGACAAATGATTAAATTAAGGCCGCAAACATAATATTTGGATTTAGAGAGAATTGGCTTACAGTTAGATTACATAGAGTTTTGATAATTTTAATATCAGTGAGTGTTGAAAGCGGAGTACCTCAGAGGACTGTCCTTGATCTTTTGCATAGCTCTTTGTTTATAAATAATATCTAAGTGTGCAAAATCTGTAGTATTCAACTTCTTAGAGTGTTCTGAATAAATTGCACTGCAAATGTGGTTCAACATTAATATACCTGGGCAAAAATAATTTGAATTGTTGAGAGATCTCAAACACCCTCTCTCATGAACAGGAAACATGAAAACTACAGATCAGGAAGCAACACAGAACCAATAAGTCACTTCACTACACTTACATCACACACATAAAATTACATTGTAACCTTCAGCAGATTCCTTTTGGGAAGTGTAGTATTTTGTATAACATAAGTAACATATACATAACAGACCTGCGCCTATGGTCGGGAACACAGGGAAGGATGACAAATGAAAAAAAAAACATGGGTCTTTGCTTCTGTTTTTTACACATTGCACCCTGCCCCATTCTAAGATCTTGGGGCAAACAAACTATAATTACCTAGTAAAGATAACCAAACCACTGCAAACAAACTCAGGGTTTAATAGGTCACTCACCATGCCAGACACCCAATGCAACCAATGCTCAATGGAAAAGTAAAAACTAAACTGAAATGAGCATGGAAATACCAGACACTGCTAGTAGCAGGAAAAGTGAAAAGACTATAAAACATTAAATAAATTGCAAAAGTACTTAGATGAGCACTTACAGTAATTTTATATGGGTGTTTTGTTAACTGCGGAACAAATATTCCTTCCTGTAATTACAGCACATAGATAGTGATAGTACACTGTAAATTCACTAGCTTCATTTTCATGCATCTCTCGCACCCTTGTGTATTTATTTCCTCTATAATATTTAGCTCATTTAGTCATCTTGCTATCATTATTGCCTGTATTTTTTTTTTACTAATTAGTTAAAGCTTGGAGATATGTAACGGCAATTTTTATTTACAACCATCAATCACATATATCAAAGAAAATTTAAAAAGCTTTTTAAGCAAAAACAAATGGACTTGGTGCAATATGTATGCAGTTTTATAGAATTTTCAAAAGGTTTATATACTTGCATGGTACATGTAGTTAAGATGCATTCAATAATTAGCTGGACAAAAAAAAAGGAACATTGCAGCCCCCTTTATGTCATTTATATGTTTTTCCTATACAAATGTAACAAAATTGTGTGGCAACATGTAGCAGAAAACAAAAGCTGAATAGGTTACTAACAAACTTCTATCGGTCAGCACAATAAGCATCTTTGTGCAACATTTTTTTTAATAATTAAGAGGCTCATTTATTAACAATTTCTCAATTTACTGGTTTTAGAAGTTTTTGAAAACACGAGTAAACTCGCATACTGTAAAACCATATAGGTCAAAGTAAGAATGAAAAAAACGCACTGAATGATTAGCAATAAAATACAAATACCTCTAAAGCCTCTAAAAGTTTGTGTTTTTTTGGACAATTTCTAGAGAATAATATCTTCAAAAGTCCAAATTGGGGTCCGATCAGCACAGCTCCCATTGACTTCTATGGGACCTCGAAAACATTTAATTGCCAAATTTTTGCATTAGCGGTTTTCATGGTTTTTAAACTTAGGGAAAGATTTACTAAAGGTCGAATTTAGAATACAAAAAAACTTGAAATTCGACCATCTAATTTTTTTAAGGGTATTTTCAATCAAAAATTGACACTTTTCATTCAAATAGGTCCGATTTCGATCGAATTAAAATAGTTCAAATCGTTCAAATGCATCATTCGACTCGAACAATTGGAAAGATTTTGGGCAAAAAAATTTTGATTTTCAAAAAATTGCAAAAAAACTCCTTAAAGTGGACCTGTCACCCAGACACAAAAATCTGTATAATAAAAGTCCTTTTCAAATCAAACATGAAATCCAATTTCAAATTTTAATTAAAGCATTCATAGCTGTTTTAAGATCATTTAAAAAATCTCAGCTGTCAATCAAATATTGCCTGCCACTCCTCTATGCCTTAGGCATAGAGGCGGGGCAGATAATTACTTTCACTTTCCATTCAACACTTCCTAGATGCCACTGCTCCCCACACATCCCCCCAGTTCTCTTAACCATTTAATTGTGTAGCCAGGGCATGGGAATAGACATCTGGTCCCCCATTCTGGTGCACAAACAAGATTCTGAGATGATACAAGGCTTGCCTTAATAACAGTGTCTACAAAATGGCTCCTGTCTGCTTGCTAGAATTATGAATTCCCAGACTGAAGAAAACAAGAATAAAATAATTTATATAGTGTAATTAATGTTCATTTTGCTTGACTAATGTGATAAAATATGATTTTGAATATTTTTTTGGGGTGATAGGTCCACTTTAAATGTTCCAGGAGGTCCCACATAGGCTAAAATAGCAATTTGGCAGTCAAAGTGTCAAATTCTAATTTTTTTAATTCACACTTCCATATTTGAATGGTCACATTTTTTACAATTCAAATCGGATTTTAGCCTATTCGATAGTCGAAGTAGCCAAAAAATACTTTGAAATTCTAATTTTTTTATTTGAATATTCCCTTTGACCCTTATTAAATGTGCCCCTTAATAAATCTCAAATATTTGGAGATTTGGAGAAATTTCAAGATTAATGGAAAAGATTTGATGGTAAATGGGCCCCTTAGATTTTTTTTTTTTTTTTTCATGACGAAATACAGCAATGTATTTCACTCATCCCCACTGCTGAGTTTTAAAGTTTTTACGTATGCATTTTATAACTAGAACCCTCAGATGTTGAAATCAGTGACCTAAAATTAATATGACTGATGCACTCTCATTTTATATTTTCAAGTTACTAATTTTAGAATTTTTTACAGTGAAACAGAAGCAGATTTAAATTGGAGGAAGCTGAAAAATAGAAGAACTGGAGCAGCAGCAGCTGGATATAATGGGAGGCAAGAATCATAGACATAGACAGAATGGTTACTTAATTAGGGTCAAACTTATTTACAGATATCACATCAGAGTCAAGTACCAGCAGGTGATTGATTACATGAAACAGTAGTAACAATAGTAAGCTTGAATGTAAGCATAACAATTGTAAATTAGTTATTTTCCTACAGCTATCCTATATACAGTAACTGATCAACAGCCAGATCAGTAGCAAGGAACAACAACAGAAGCCAGGTAAGTATTTGCAAGACATGGCATTGACATCCTTGTGGCTGAGAATGGATTTCAAGGTTTTACAGAGGAGCATAGAATCAGTGGATGAAGGTGCTTCTATAATTCAGTATGATAAACCAAACTGAGACAAAAAAGGACAATACACACCAGGAGCCAATTCAAGATACAGAAGTACTTGCCAGAGCACAGTGCCAGGACTGTAGCTTGGCCAAAATAAAAGAAAAAAATAATTTGATATATAGGTGTGGGACCTGTTATCCAGAATGCTCAGGACCTGGGGGTCTTCTGGATAATGGATCTTTCCATAATTTGGATCTGCATACCTTAAGTCTACTAGTTAACATTAAATAATCCCAATAAACTGGTTTTGTTTCCAATAAGGATTAACCCTTTTGCCACCAGCCATTTTGTCCTAAATGCGAACATCTACAGCCAAGCAGTTTTTAGACATTTTGTACTTTTTTGCTTTAAGGGCCCTTCCTGGGGGGGGGGGGTCTTTTAATTTTCCCAGGAAAACAATATATCATTTTTTTCAGGACAACCTGAGCTCTCACAATATGCTAGAATTTTGGGGTAATTCCACTCCTGTAAAAAGATATGGGCTTCTAAGTGTATAAAAAAAACAAAAAAAACAGTTTTGCATGATACAAACGAATCTGTCAGAAACATAATTTATTTTATGAACACGAACACAGCAGATTTAGAAAGTTCAATGTGTCCCGAACACGCCAAATATATATAGTTTTATGGAGATTTTTCACTTATATATTTCAAAATCTCTAAGCAGTACACTACCAAATTTCCAAAGCACCACTCCACAAAACAGCATACTTCTGATTTCAAGGTCAAACATTCCACGAATAGTAGGTTTACCCTAGAAAACTACCCATTATTAGAAAGAACAAATCCTGCAAAATCAACACACTTTCCTCATTTTTAGGGGATCAAAGTTAGAAAAAATTAAGTTCTCCCACAAAAGCCATACCTTTTCGGAAAGTGCACATTCCCCTGAATTCAAATTGGGTATGCATGTCTTTCTACTCAAAAGTACCAAGCCGCAAACCTTTCCTAAATTTGGCCATTTGGCCATCCTAGTGATGGGCGAATCTACCCAGTTTCGCTTTGCCTAAAAATTCGCGAAATTCGACGAATTGGCGAAATAATGAGCGAAACGAGTCACGGCACATTTTTGACGCGCGTTGCATCATTTTCATCGCGTCTTTTTCGTTGCGACTCATTTTTTTACCGAATTTTCAGTCCACAGATTTACATCATTTTGAGGGGGGCAAAGCTAGAAAAAAGTAGGTTTACCCCCAAAAACAATACATTTTCAGAAACAGCTGTTTGTGAGTTTTTGTGTATACATGTTTGTGCACCAATAAAAGTTGTCTGAGTGTGCAAATAAGTGTAAATAAGTACAAAAGGGACCAAGTGTGCTAAAATTAAAAATTAAAAAATAAACATTTTTAGTAAAATGTGTGTGTAAGTGTGTAAATGTACTGTAAGTGTCTGTAGGAGCAGGTAAGTGTATAAAAAAAGTGCACTTCTGAAAATCATGTATGCAGAGCCTCTGTGCAGAAGGAAGTGCGTGGGAGGCTCTGCAGGGGAAGGAAGCCAGTAAGCAAAGTAGCAGACGCTCCTTGCTACTTTGAAGTTGGATCTGCGACAATCTAGTCTTGTTGACTAGGGGGCTGTCATCCTTCCCCACTCTCTGCGGAGGCGGCAAACCTTACATTCTTGGTGGTCAGAGCCTTTAACCGCCAGCACATACGCCACCCAAAAATTGTTCTCCCCAAATTTTTTTTCTTTGAGAATTTTCCTTATAACTGCATGCCCAATGTGTTTTACCTATGCGCACCAAATACTGCAGCCTTTATCTTGCTGTTTTGAGTGAGAACAAGCAGATAGCATGCATAATTAAAACTAGCCAACCACGCTCAGTTAATTAGCATAATGGCACCAAACGTTCTCTTGCTAATAGACTACTATATAAGGCCTTTCTGGGAGCTACTCGTCACACCTCACTGCTAGTGATGGTCGATCGACAGAGCGATCCTTTCACAGGCTGAAGCCCTGATTTCTGAAACTGTACAGTATTGGAGGGTCATGTCAGTGCAGGTGTGCATGGCTGGGGGGTGACTTTGAGGGGACTTTGAGGGAAAATGTTCCAGGTTCAGCACATACTTTATACTGTCACATTCCTATGATTTTTATAGGAACGTGTCAGTATTGCTTTAAGATATGAAGGTCGAAATTACAGAATGATCAGTTGTTGGAAACCTCAGGTCCCAAGCATTCTGGATAAAAGGTCCCATACCTGTACTATGATGCCATTGTTTGTTTTTTATAGCCCTGGCTTGGAAATAGCCCCATTAAGGAAAATATCACTTATTCGAAGTGGCCACAAAAATTACTCCACCAATTGCACACCATTTGACTTCTCCCCTTTCTTGCCCCCCCCCCAACTAAAATCATCTTCTGCTGCCTATGGAAACATTAAATTCAAACTTCAATCTGAAAGCAACTTGAAAAAATAGTTTGAAAGGTGAACAACCCATTTAATTTTAAGTACCCATCATGATTTTATGCACATCATAATAGTTGTCACTATCATAAAAAGGCAGTTATAATAGAGACTCAAGGATGTTAGAATAGAAGACTGGGACCTTGACTGGGCAGGGGCAAGCAAGGAGAGGAGAGCTAAAGTAGTAACCACAGTGGGGAGATGCAGCCAGGTAGAAGGTTTTAAAAAGAGGGGGGAGTAGAATCTTTTTTACAAGATTGTAGCAGTAAAGCAACATACCACCCTTTTGATGGAAACTAGCAGGTCCAGGGGGGGTAGGCTTTAGCTGGTCCTATAGGATTGACCGGTATACCCAACTCCTGCTCAGAACAGTTCAGTCTTAGTTTTTGGTCCCAGTATGTAGGTGTTCAGAGAGTCCACTTTGCCCACACTTGCTCACCTGAGCCCAACATTGACTGGCTGGCATGTCAGGTAACCTCTACACCTTTTACAGCAAGCATTTAATGGTTGCCATTGTCATTTAGAAGTTTTAACTTTGTTTTTTATATAATAGTGTTTGTTTTTTATAAGAATTTGTTCATAGTCTTAATAAACTCCTAGTATACATATGGGGCTGAGGTGTTATGGATGACAGGTAGTTGGAGGAGGTTAGAGGTGACTGATGCCTTGACACTACACCAGTTATAGGAGGGAGTACAGTTTGCTGAATTAGCAGGCATTACATTGACCAAGTATGTATTTTAAAAACAATAACATTTTGTCATAGTTTTCCTTATAGTAGCATTACTCTTGAGTCTAAGAGAGAGTACAATTAAAATATAATAATCCCAGTTAAAAGATGGCATCTCACCCCAGTTAAAAGGAAAAGGATATTTCCGGCAAACTTAGCGATATGCTGGAGATGCGGCAGAGAAAGGGGGACTCAAGCCCATAAATGATACAATTGCATGGTTTTGAAAGATTATTGGGATAGGATTTGGAGAATAATTATTGAGGTAACGCCCACAAAATTTAATCCGGAGGATCTTCCACTGATCTTGCTGTGCCTAGATAGAGAGAAAAATGTAATACTGAAAGATCCATTTACCTTACACCTGTTAAATGCAGCTGAAGCGATAAATACAAAAGACCCCATGTCACCGAGGTTTGAGGAGTGGCAGCCATCAGTGGAGGATACCAGAAAATTGGAAGAAATAACGTATATGCTTTAAAATAAAGGGAATGTTATTGGAAAATATGGGAACCTTGGGTAACGTTTCTGAACATATAGCACAAACTGGTTGGTGCAAGGCACACTGGAAACCACCGCTCAGATCAGACCAAAACAAAAATAAGTGAAAAATGTAAACTTTATTTTATAAAATCATCTCTTGCCTGATGCGTTTCGTGTCAATAAGACACTTAATCATAAAATGATGTGCTTAAAAAGATGAGAATATAAATATCGCAAACATCTCAAATTTGATATCAAGCATGTTTATAGAAATTATACTGACTGATTTAAATAGGTCAATCCTATATATATATAATATACTTAATTATGAATAAATAATGAATAATAATCATATAACGTTTCTGAACCGCTAGATAGATCTAAAGGGCAAGAGCGTTATACTAATAGAAATTCCAACCACACAATCTGAGAGGAAGGTAAGAGCCTAGTATCTACATATATTCAATAACATCTTACTGTGGATACAATTATCTGTGAATTGGCGACTGTGCATAATATTAATGGATCGTGTTGATTATTTGCATGGATCTGTCTTTCTATTTATCTGTTCTTTATTCTTTTTTTGTACTTTTCTTAAATTTCTGTGCTTTTATTGTTTACTGAAAAATCTTTAATAAATAAAAAAAATATATATAATAATCCCTATTTAAAGAAATTATTGTATAAAGATATTCTCATAAAAAGATGGCCGAGTTTGTTGTTTCATTGCAATCAACTCATCGCTGTAGTATGACTGCTCTTTGCCCATATAAACAAAATCAAATGTACAGAAAACCAAGACTAACCTTTACTGATGTGTTTCACTAAATATGTATAGTTATAAAGATGTTTATTAAAAAACAGTTGCATTTTCTCTTAAATTAAGAATATAAATGGCCATATAAAATAAAATAAAGCTGGCTTTCAACATCATAAAACTCCATGAAGCAACAATTTCATTCCACTAATTGAAAACACCTTCCCATTGAGTGTCATATCACTATTGCTTTAATGACAAAGGTCCTTAGTGTCAAGAATTAGAAAAAGGCATGCCTGAATTCACTTACTAAGGGTTCAAGGGGTGGATACTGTATGAACTAATAAGTCAAATATTCCAAACACATTGTACAAAAAATAAAATCACAAGTGATTGATCAAGATGATTACATCTGGTCTTGTTAATGAGAACAAATCAAATGGAATAGAAAATATTTCAAAATTACTGTTATATACCTGTTGATGAGTTTAATGAAGGGTTTAATTAATTTATATTGAGTGCCATCTGTGCTATTGCTACATATGCACATTTAGCTGTATTTAGTGTGTTTATCGCAATCAATCCTTTGAAATGACTTGTATCACCATATGTAAGATTTTTGCATTATTCAAAATAAAGTTTATCTTCTTATTTTCTTCTGCTCTGCATCACCTGATGTTCAGCAAAATTCTTAAACCTAATGCCAGTCAGAAATTGTCAAGACAATAGCAATCGAGACAGAGTTTACTTATTATATTTATATATATTAAAGCTGGCATGTTATATATTAATATAGGCAGTAAACTTGCCTGGTCCAGTAACATATGAGAACCAAGAAGCATCTGGAATAGCTTGCACACAATGGAAAACCTTGCACATCATTCAAAACACCAGGGGATGCTAAGTTTTAGGGAGCTCAGCTCTTACTGTCTGCTTATGGTATTCATTAAGTAAAACATTCCTTGGTGCCCATTTGAGCTATTCTCTACATCTCATTTTCATCAGGTCATGTGGGCAGATTTTAGCTGTACAATAACTAGGAAATGCAAAATAACTTAATACCTAATCACAGTTTGAAAAATGCAGATACTTGGAAATACTCAAATTAAATGAATGTAGGAGGTAGCAGAAAGTGTATATTCTAAAACTCAAGCGGCAGATTTTTTTAAGGGTAGAATAGTAAATTATATATTTTTTTTTGGTGTCAAAATTCACACATTCAAATTTTAATCTTTTAATTTTAATTTGAGATTTATCACACCTTGACCATGTAAACTGTTCTAATTTCAATATTCACCATCTAAGACATGCTGAATGAATTTACAAGTCAATGACAGAGGTCCATTGAACTCTCTGAAGATTTTAATAGGTTTCCTGACATTCAAGTTTTTTTTCTGGAGGAAAATTCAAATCAAATTTTGGGTCATTCCAATTTCAATTCAACCCTTGATAAATGTGCCTCCAATACTCACTGTGGCCACCTAAGTATTTTAGGCATTCCATAAAGCTGATGAATTTCTTAACTAAATTATCTTAATTGATTAAGAAATTACAGAGGTTATTAGTAATTGCCAACCATTCTTCTGCTCAAGTGATGACAACAAATAATGCAAATTGATAGATTTTTATCAAATGTGTCTGGTTTGCATAATTTCCCGTTCTTGGAGTATCAAAAAGTCACGGCATCCGTTATTAAGGTATTCCATATTCTGTTATCCAGAAAGCTCTAAATTATGTGAAGGTCATCTCCTATAGTCTCCATTTTAATCAAATCATTTGGCATTTTAAAGCATATTTCCTTCTTCTTTGTAGTAATAAAACAGTACCTTGAAATTGATCCAGCTAATATATTATTAAAGGAAACTATACCATGAAAACGAATACTTAAACAACAGATAGTTTATATCAAATTAAGTGGCATATTAAACTGGTATATATATTTAAGTAAATATTGTCCATTTACATCTCTTGCCTGAACCACCATTTCATGATGGTCTGTGTGCTGCCTTTAGAGATCACCTGAGCAGAAATATTTAAACTCTAACTGTAACAGGAAGAAGTGTTGAAGCAAAAGACAGAACTCTGTCTGTTAATTGGCTCATGTGACTTAACTTTAAAGTGTGTTTGGTATGTTTGTGTGCACCGTTGAATCATATGATCCCAGGAGGCTGTCCTTATTTTTTTAAATGGCTATTTTCTATTTAGGATGACCCAATGGCACATGCTACTAAAAAAGTATATTATTATGAAAATGGTTTATTTACATTAAGCAGGGTTTTACTTATGAGTTGTTTTATGCAGTATCTTTTTATAGAGAGCTACATTGTTCGAGGGGTATAGGTTTCCTTTAATGCATACTGGAGGCAAAACAATCCTATTGTGTTTAATTCATGTTGAAATTATTTTTTTGTTGACTTGTATAGTATGTTATGGTGACAGAAATTATGGAAAGATCCCTTATCTGGGAAACATCAGGTCCTAATAATTGTACATAACAAGTGCATTTCTCTATATTGTAATTAACTTTACAGGCTCCAAGCATGTTTTAATTGAAAGTATCTCAAGAACTGTCCCAACAGTAAACAATAAACTAACAGGTTATATTTGTTTTCTATCATAATGTCTTCATGATAATAATTAGAAAATTTAATTCATCTGGCAGTTTTTAATTCCAATGTCCAATGGAATTAGCAAGGTACATTCAGCCCAAAATACATATCCCTTATGAATGTGATCATATAAGCTAGTTGGCTCATATATAGTTGTGTCTAAATCTCTAACTTTTTTTACATCCACAACAATTATGGCCCCTCCTGCTATGAGGCAACGTAAGGCTGCCTAAGGGCAGCATGGGACACAGAAACACTCCTCACTATAATCAAACAATACAAAATAGCAACTGGAAAAAAAATCTATTTTACCCCTATGTTCCCCCAGAGCTGAGATCTACAGAGTTACATTATACTGTAAACTATATAAAAGTATGTTGCATCAGAAGCACACTCTGTTAAATTGAAGCTAACCAGATATAACATTATTTACTTCAACACTAATGTAACTCTTTGTATTCATTCCTTGTCTAGCATCCATTACAGTCATATGAAAAAGTTTGGGAACCCCTCTCAGCCTGCATAATAATTTACTCTACTTTCAACAAAAAAGATAAGTGGTATGTCTTTAAAATTCCAGGAACATCTGAGTACTGGGGTGTTTTCTGAACAAAGATTTTTATTGAAGCAGTAATCAGTTCTTTGAAATTAACTCAAATGTGAACAATTGTAATGCATGCAACTGTTCAATACTGATTACTGACAACACCAAATTTATTAGATTAGCTCATGAAGCCTTGAACTTCATAGGCAGGTGTGTACAGTCATGAGAAAAAGTATTTAAGGTGGCCATTTGCAAGTTGTGCTTCTGTTTGACTCTCCTCTGAAGAGAGACATCATGGGATCCTCAAAGCAACTCTCAAAAGATCTGAAAACAAAGAATGTTCAGTATCATGGTTTAGGGGAAGGCTTACAAAAAGTTCTCGGATGTTTAAAATGTCAGTTTCAACTGGAAGAATTGTAATCAGGAACTGGAAGACCACAGGTACAGCTGCTGTAAAACCAAAAAATACAGGAGTGGTATATGTGGAGGATTGTGAGAATGGTTACAGACAACCTAAAGATCACCTTCAAAGACCTGCACGAACATCTTGCTGTAGATTGTGTATCTGCACATCATTCTACAATTCAGCGCAATTTGTACAAAGAACATCTGTATGGAAGGGTGATGAGAAACAAGCCTTGCACTCACGCCATAAACTTGTTGTATGCAAAAGCTAATTTAGACAAGACACAGTAGGGTCAGCCCGGCACTTCTGCTTCAGTGCCCCATCCGGACCCTGCCTCAGGGCCTCCCTTCCAGCAAAGCCCCCGCCCCTGTGGGCACTCGCACATGCGCATCAGTGCATGCATCGTTTTGTTTCGAAACAAAGCTGCGTGCGCTGACGCCCAAGTGGGGTTTTTCCCGGTGTCCCACCAGTCCAACTCTGAGCCACAGTCCTTTTGGAACAAAGTGCTTTGGACTGATGAGACAAAGATTTAGTAATTTGGTCATAACAAAAAGTGCTTGGAATGGCAGAAGAAGAACACAGCTTTCCAAGAAAAACACCTGCTACATATCTGTTGAGGTGCCCACATTTATGCACCTGTATAATTTTCTTATGATGCATATTGCATATATTCTGGTAATCCAATAAACTTCATGTCACTGCTGAAACACTAACATTCCTGTAGATTAAGGTATATGGTGCATTTTATTACCTCTATGATTCCTAGTTTGCAGGTGAGAAAGACAGAAAAAAGTTTTATGCATGCAGATTTCCCCCGTGAACCACTCCCACCTGGCTTGAATGAACAGATGAATTCTATTCTCAAACTACACTTGGGCACTGCTATCCTGGCCTTGAGGGCAAAGCCGCCTGTTTGGTAGTAAGAGCAGTTCTTTGATTTTCTGTGCTGAGGAGCGATATCTAAGCTCTCCCGCCAGTAACTTAATGTTCTGTGAATTCATCTGGTGTCAAATTTACTTTGTCTTTTACCTCAAGTGTCTCCGGTAAATGAATTTCCCTGATACAGGCTGTTGGGAACATACTCAAAAATGCCTTTCTATTATTATGGTAACTGTAATTACCCTGCCAATTCAATAATGGGTCAGAAGATCAATCAGTCAGGAGATATCAGTATCTGAATCACCACTACTCCTTTCAGTAATTCTTAAAGCATGGAGCAAACACTGAAACACAGACCAATGATTTTATCACTCTTTGTCTAGCATTCTCCTCCTTACCTCATCAAATACACTCTGTAAAGATAAGGATGCAGGCCTTCATTCTTTGCCTGGATACCTGGTCAATGCCAGAGGATATTAAAAAATAATCCAATTAGACTACAAACCGTACATGATTTAACAAAGTCTGTATGTTGTTTTACACCAAGAGAATAACATATGTCTGCTGTTATTGATTTGTGTAATGTATTTAGCTACAGTCTGAAGTGTGTAATGGGAAGTCTCCATTTGCTCTCTATTTTGTGGCTCATTTTGCCTCAGTCTCAAAAGTTACATTCATAGACTATAGCTGGATGACTTCATACACCAAAATTGTATTTGAAGGATTCATGGGACATAATACATTCAAAGACAGTAGTTTATGTCCTCTTTAATGGCACTTATTTTTATTATTATAATTATCAAGTCTGAAAATCAGGGTTAGAATAAATCCAACCTTTGAAGCATCATTAGAGCATACCCCATACCCATCAAACTTATCAGGGAGGTACATTTTTATAAGAGGGAAAAACTAAAAACCCCTTGGGGAGCAGCCACCCCCTGGGCAACTTTCTTGTACTTTTGTTTGTAGATTTTGCCTTGCTTGAGGTGGTGATTTCTGTGTAATATCACAGTGCCAACAGTATTACAAGTCCCAACTTATCAGTGACTCTATTTTAGTCTAGAGTAGTAGGCAGAATATACAAACGATTAGAATTTACCCCCAGCGGGAAACACTGTGCTACTGCAACTCTCAACAGCCTCTGTAGTGTGACAGCACAGATCCAATCAGACCTGAATAAAAGAGGGGATGAGGTCAAAAGACATCACAACCTCATGTTTACAGGGATAATTAGTGATGACCCCTAAGCTTAGCTTCTCAATGGCTGCTCAGAGCCCACTGAGCATGTGAGTGTCACTGACACTTTCGAAAATGGTGACCCCATGTGACAAGTTTGAAGTCCTGGATTATTGCTGCTATTGAGAAGCTGAAACTGTAGGCTTGTGCAATAAGTTCAGTATACAGTAAAATATAGCATTTTTAGCCATATTCATTTACATAATAAACATATATATTGGAAAGTTGATTACAATTATACTTTCTTTTAATAGGCAAAATTTATTCTGGGGTTGACTTGCCCTTTAAGAGTTGTATTTTCTGTATTGTTTTGTGACAAAATAGGATGTTTTGCTTACGATATAAATGTTCATAAAGTATTTAGCCAATTCTTAAGATTTTTTTGTGATTTGAAAGTTTTTTCTTTATAAACAGCAATGGAAGCCATTGCCGTGTTAGCAGTTCATCTGTATTTTATTGATAAAGCTCAGCTTCAGCTCTTCTAATAATATTAGACTTTTAATGTATGTAGTTTAAGAGTTATCTGCTGCTAAAAAAATCTGTAGAGCTGTTTATTTCTAAGTTCTTTGGTATGCAAAGGGGCAAATTCACTAAAGAGTGCAACTTCACCAGCGACGGCTTCGCAGTCATCGCAACACTTCCCCAAGCGAAGATTCGCTCAGACAACGCTAATTCACTAAAGTGCGACATTTCATCCAGGGCGCCGAACTCTGGCAAATTTTCTGTAGTGTTACTTCGGCAGAGTGCGCAAATCAAAGCGAAGCTGCGCTAGTGTTCAATTCAGTTCTTGCGCTAAGGCTAATTTGCATACGTTTACAAATTGTTTATGCCTTTTGCAGCCTAACACCCTGAAAAAATCAAAAGACACTAGCGGTTTTTGGACTTAGAAGATATTCCACTCAAAAATTTTGATATAAGTAACTGAAGGTTAAGGATGTTCTAAGCACTCCAATGCACTTTAAAGTTCAGAGCTGGTGAAGGTAAGTCTGGCGAAAGAGGTGAAGTACAGTGAAATCTGCATCTAATTGAATTTTCAGCATTACGTCCATTCACCAGAGTGAAAATTTGCCTGGCATTAGAGTGCGAAGCAACGCCAGTGTACCTCTCCTTTGCTTGCGAAGGGCGTCTGCGCTCGTAAGTAAATCAGTGAAGTAACGAAATGACATCACAATGGCGAATTTTCACTAGCATTAGTCACTTTGCCCTTTAGTGAATCTGCCCCTTAGTGTTTTGTGTGGTGATACTGTATATCGGTATCTATAGGCTAGCAGAAATGGTTTCCTCTAAATGTATAGAGTAGAGGATCCATGCAAGCTGCCAAGTAAGTGTGTAGAATACAACTGTTCAGTGTTAGTGATGGGCGAATTTATTCGCCAGGGCCGAATTCGTGGCAAATTCCCGCGATTCGCCGCTGGCGAATAAATTCGCGAATCACCAGCGAAATTTCGCTTGGCGAAAATTCGCTGAAAAAACGAGTCGCGTGACGTTTTTTGACGCGGCACGACGCGATTTGACGCAACGCGCGTCAAAAGCGTCCCGTGACTCGTTTCACGAATTTTTCGTCGATTCGCGAATTTCGCGACCTTTACCTGACCTAGCCACTTGCAGTCTGCCTATTGACCCTTTGCATGGATATTGACTCTGAATATTGCCTAATCCTTTACTGTACCTTGTATTGGACTTTAACCCTATCGCTTCCTCCTTGGTCCTGACAAACTCCCACTGGAAGCCGATAGGCCCCACTGACATTGAGCAAAACACCAATTTAAAACACCAATTTTAAATGTAACGTGTGTACTATTGTTATTGCAATAAAGATAAATCAAATCATTTGTGCTATCCCTCTGTTGCTCAAAATGATTTCCCAGCCTACAGCACTTGGACTTTGCCAACTGACCCAAGTGGGAATCTGTAGGTTAGAGGAGAGACCCAGGATGTGAAGTGATGAACAATGATGAGTGGAGCAAGAGGCAACAGATGGACAGCAGGACTGTATGGTGAATAAGTAGTATAAATCAAGCAGGGTCCCTGTGTCTATATCACTGCAGCACACAACTGCTTTTGTATCTTGTTTTTCTGAGGGGAGCAGAGAGGTGTTGGCATTTGGAGATAGGGATCACTGCCCGAAAAAAAACCAAAGCATACATTATGTTTGAATCCAGTGATATCCAAGAGACATTAAAGCCAGTGAGGAGTGAAAAGAGACTTTCTGACCTCTAGGCCCTTGACCTTCCTTCAAATCCAGATTTGCAATTTAAGCCCGAATCCTTGCTATTTATTACCTGGAAATTTTTTTAAGACCACTCTACTACTTGGCCATATGAAGCAATGAATTTTGGCTCTAGAATTAGGGGCACATTTACTAAAGGTCGAATTGATTCGAAGTGAAAATTCTAATCAAATTCGTATGAAAAAAATTCAAAATTCTAATTTATTTTGGGCTTATTCGACTATCGAATAGCCCAAAATTCAATTTGAATTGGTCAAATTTGAAAATTCGAATTCGATTGTCGAAGTACTGGCCCTTTAAAAAAAATTGGTATAACAATTTGGCAGATTAAACCTACCGAATTGCTATATATCCCTATGGGAAGCTCCAAGTTTTCTTGATCGAATAAAAAAAATTTGATCAAATGCTTAAAATCGTTTGATCGTTCAATAATTCGAATTGCATTAAAACCCCTCGAATTCAAATATGATGGGTTTTAATTCGACCTAAATTTGAGGGTCGAATTTGAGGGTCATTTAACCTTCGAAATTCAACCCTTAGTAAATCTGCCCCTTAATGTTTCCATGTATTTTATGTCATGAGAAGACTGGTATCTTGCAACACTTTATATTTTGTATTTTTTAAATAATTGCTTTTCATATATCAGACAAACTAAACATAAGTTTCAAAGAAGAACAGAGAGAATGTCATTCATTGACACTTCTAACCAATATATCTCATTGGGGAGCAGCCTTTGCTAGCAGATGTCTCAGAGCTCACTCAAATAATTGAATCAAGTACAAACAAAATCTAACAAAATAACGACCTTTAACACAAAACCTGCATGTAGAGAGACATGATGTCTGGTGATTGTAAAAGAGTGAGCTGTAATACATCTAGGCAAAATAATCCACCCTATAAGAAATATTGGATATATTTTATTTCAGAAAAATGCAGAATATTTAATTGATTGTATTTAGAAAGTTTCTTATTTCAGTATGATGGAGTTTACAAATTTTCATTTTCATGATAGCTCTCCTTTAACACCCCACTCCTGCAATAAGACAGAATGAAGAGAAACAGATGCTGAGAGAGGCATAATGAAGAGAAACTTGATTATTTCAGAAACAATGCAGAATATTTAATTTATTGTATTTAGAAAGTTTCTTATTTTAATATGACGAAGTTGTATGATGTGGCAGTATGGCAGTTTGTGTGTGGTTTGTTGGAAGTTTTTACACATGATGGTTAAAATTTGCAATACTGTATCTTTTATACATTTTTGTTCCTAATCACAATCTTTAATGTTAATTCCACTCTGCCACACCACCCAGACATGAGTAACCTGGCTCAGCTCACAAGTTGGCTTGCCAATCTCATACCAGCGGGGCTAACTATAAAGTAGAACTTATGCAAATTGATGTGCACATCAAGTCATTCATCTGCTTGGTATATTAAAATTCAAATTAGCTATTTGGAAGTTAAGGTAAAAATTTAAACCAGTTAGAACATTCTCTTTTTATCTATGCAATTATTACTAGTTATAAACTTGCTTATAAACTTGCTTTGAAATATTAACATTATATAAACATGTATGCATTTTATTTGGGAAAAACTTACGGCTGAATGTGCTATTACTTCAGTTCGAGCAATTCGACTTTGATCGAATATGGACCTATTCAATCAAAAAGATATTCTAATTAATTTCGGTTATATCTATATATGTATATAGATGCATTCAATTTAATTGGTTGTATTTACTGATGCAAAGCTGCTACATTCCTGCTGGTTTGTAAAAGAAGGGATAAGGTAAATGGTCAGAAACAAATGAGACATTGTTTGTGGGCAGTGAGTTAGACAAGTAATTTTTTACAGTTACAAAGTTACATTGGTTTGATCAGATTCAGCCACTCTCTTTGAACATTCAGTACGCATACAGTATACACACATCATACTGACCTGACTATGCACTTGCATATATACAGTAAACTATATATACATGTATCTATACTATTTGTAGATTTAGAAGCCCATTTACTAAAGGTCGAATTTAGTGCTTTTAGAGCTTTTCAAAAGCACGATTAAACAAATTTTCTCTAAAACCACAAATGCTACGAAAGTTAAGAGATCCAAATAAAAATAGTATGAATAGGAAAAAATGCTGAACAATGGGCTTAACAATTCAAAACCTCTGAGTCTTGATTAAAAATTGTTCATTTGAAAATGTAGTTTATAGACCACGGGCCAGGAAATTCACATTGTAAAAGCTGTGATTGTGCAAGTGTTTTTATTCTTGTCTGATAAGTTTAAGGGAAATGCTGTCACATGACAAAGGGACTCCTCAATTTGACCCTTAGCCTTGAGCTATCCCACTGAACCCCATTATTACATACATTAATGAAACCACGAGTCAGAGATGGGTGTAAAATGGCCACAGCATCTATTCACATTTTATAAAATAAATAGGACCTTGCCAGCTTAACCCAAGGCAATATTCTAAAGCTAAAATTAAATAAGAGATCATTACTATGCTGTGACGCCAACATTGGAGCAGATCAGCAGCCCTGCTGCCGGAACCTGCATCTGCAGTGTCTCCATGATCGAAAATCCAAGCAGGCTGCCATCTAGCACAAGTAGTAGCATCTGTATCAATCAATCCACCATGCAGTCACAGGAGAAAAACCTCCTTTCTCTGTCTTCTTAACTTACATGTGTAGTATTCTGGCAAGGGACCTTTGACACCGGGGACAATTCGTGGGCATCAACTTTGACGCTGGTGATAATTTTATGTGTGTCTATCTACATGGTTAATTGACGCCAACATCAAAAATTGACAGGGAATTTTTGCATCCATTTCTCGAATGTATTCGCCGCCCATGAAACGTGGAAATTCAGCACAAATTCGTGGCTGTTGAATAAATTTGCCCATCACTACTAAACACAGCTACATGTGATTCTGCTCATCTCTGACCTAGACCAGTATAATTTGGCTGCTGGTCATTCAGATCCCTTGTCATGCAGTCTCTGTGTTTATAGCTCTAGGGCTTTGCTTTCTGTTTGTAAAGTGGATTTATTAACAATGTCTGATTAGTATTGTTAACGCTTCATTCTAAAAATATCTTGTGAATATTTAAATAAACCTGGGAAAAATTAACTTTTATTATTAATGTGTGATGTTCTGTTATAAAGAAGCGACAACCTGTTAAATGGCATATTGTATTGTTTGAGTTTGTATATTGAACTCGTCAGTCTCACTGGGGAGAGTTGCAATTTATCTAGAAGACACTGATTAATTATATATATAAATTTAGTGGGGATTGGGTAAAATTTCTATGGGACCTAAACCGTATCTGGCACAGTTGTGTATTTGTTATAATTTGTTGTGGTTTTTGCACTTAAATTTTTTTTTTTTAATTTTAGAATACTACAAGAAAACCACACATTTTTTGAGATTTGTTAAAAAACAAAATTGAATGATAGCACACAGGCCCCTAAGAGGTAAGTAATCTCATATTTTTATAAATCTGCCTCTTAGTAAATAACTCACACTTATATTATTTTTTACCAAAATGCATAGTTTTGCATTTATCAATACTGAACCTCATTTTTAGGGATGGGTGTATTTTTTCACCTTGCTTCTCCGCGAAAATTACGCACATAGACTTTAATGGGTGTCTGCAACAATTTTTGGCAAAACGGGTCAAATTCGCCCATCCCTACTCATTTTCCTTTTTGCGACCTAGTATTCCAGTTTACTCAAATCACTCTGCAAAGTAGAAGCTTTTTGCCTGGTACAATTAAGTATCCTTAGTAAAAATAGAAACAGTACTTTCAATGCCTACTTCCAGATCATTAAAACACAAGTTGAAAAGCAAAGGACCAAGTACAGTCCCTTGCGGTACTCTACTAAATACACTGGTCCAATTAGAAAATTTTCTATTTGTCATTACTCTTTGTAATATATATTTTAGCCAATTCTCTATCCAAGTACAAATATTAAGTTCTAGACTAATATTGCTTAATTTAAACAGTAACTTTCTTTGGCACTGCACAGTATCAAATGCTTTAGCTAAGTCTAAATAGATTACATCCACTGCCATCCCAGAGTCGAGGTTCCTGCTCACCTTTTCATAAAAGCTAATTGAATTAGTCTGGCAAGATTTGCTACATATAAAACCATGGTGGCACAAACTCAGGACTCTGTTTAAGATCGTTCAAGCCTTTGGGTTTGTGCATTCTGCTGCTAAATAACATGTAAGTTCCTAAATTGTTGCATGGTTTCTTCCTTCAAATACCTTGGCTTCCTGCCCAGCATGTTTTCCCCTGCTTTCTTGCAGGCTTTTCCAAAAAATAAAAAGCTTAGCACCAAAACCTCCCAAGCCTTTTGACTTTCAAAATTCCTGATGCTGTATTTTTTT
>CM044440.1:80268716-80299836 GCA_024363595.1 Xenopus borealis
AAAAGCAAAAACCTTAAAAAATACA
Organism: Xenopus borealis; assembly: GCA_024363595.1. NCBI lineage: Eukaryota > Metazoa > Chordata > Amphibia > Anura > Pipidae > Xenopus > Xenopus borealis. The sequence goes on from CM044440.1 coordinate 80,268,742, forward strand.
AAATGAAAACCAATAGCAAATTGTCTCAGAATATCACTCTCTACTTCATACTAAATGTTATATCAAAGATGAACAACCCCTTTACTACTTATTAAATACTGTAAGGGGCTAATTTGCATATTCAAAATTCAAATCTTTTTGAAAATTCGATTGAATATTTGAATCCCTCATGTGAATTAATGTGAATTTAGTAAATCTGCCCCTAAGTGTTGACCATGGTAAACACATTTCTTTATTGTATGGTCTATTATCATACTGTGGTAATCCATAAATCCATCCAACAAGCTGATTTGGTTACATGAGTAGCATGGTTTCATCATCTGAGGTATACAGTATGTCTAAAGATAAAGTTACCAAACAGTAACACCAATAAATGAAAGTGTCCTAAACTAATGAAAATATATTGCACTGCTGTTGTGTGAATACCTCTTCTAGAGAGGGCTCATTCCCTATATCCCTAATCTAATTGTCCAACAATTAGAGAAGTTATACAAGGTTATTTATTGGTTATACATATATTCTCCCAATAATATATATATATGAGGTCCGAGGAGGAATAATATCAGAAGCTTTATGATGAATAAAGTTCTATTTTATTGTTTATAAGAGTATCTAGAACATCATTCTATTAAAAAGGAATATGTTATACAGAAACAGTATATATAAGAAAAAATCAACAAATAGTATAATCAGAACAAATATAGCAATGTGCATTATAACTAGTGATATAACATAAGTGATAAAAGTATCTATGCCCCTCTAAGCAGTTGATTATAGTTCAGCAATTATGGCATTTTCAGTGATCTAAAATATATAGGACTTAATCCAAAGCCCTCACATTCAATAAATTACAATATGTGTATACCCAAAGCACAAGAGTTTGGCGAGCATAGTCACTTTAGTACCCCCAACACTACAAACCTGTACTTATATATATATTTTAGTATGTTGTGGAGATGAAGGGAGATGACAATATTCCTTTGGATGCTAGAAAGTCCTTTTTACTTGTATAAACATGGTTGTAAATAGTGATGGCGAATAAATTCGCGAATCACTGGAGCCGGAAAAACGAGTCGCGCGTCATTTTTGACGCGGCGAAAACGACGCGGCACGCGCCGAAAACGACGCGTTGCACGCCGAAAACGATGCGACGCGCGGCGAAAACGACGCGACGCGCGTAAAAAGCGGCCCGCGACTCGTTTCGCGAATTTTTCTAGAATTTCGCGAATTTTCCGGCGAAGCGAATCGCGGGAGATTCGCCCATCACTAGTTGTAAACACTTTAAGCAAACTCTCTTCCTGGTGTCCTTAACTAACCATTAACCATTTTATATTCAACAAGTGAAACCATCAGAAAAGCCTGCAATTAACTGAGTTGTAATGCAGAAATCAACCGATTTAGAAGTTACTTACTGAGTCCTATATTTAAACACAGATGTTGAGAAAGTATTTGTGTTTTCACTAATTGCAAGCAGTTTGTCCGTCGTTTAAATCTGTGCTTAATGAACACAGAGCAAAAAGTTACAGCAACGGTATTTTTTTATTTGGTATTCAGGCTTTAATCAGATTCTTTATTTTCTGGCATTCTTAGAATAGAAATAATATATAAAAAAGATCTTTGCAGAATTGGTGAAAAGCACAAATTCCTGATGCAAAATAAAGCTAGCAATAATAGTCCTGTAGAATATGATTAAAATTACAAAAGCAAACCAGGCAACTTGTAGCCTCTCTGGAGTAAAGGGTAGACTTTTTTTTTTAAACCTATTACATACTACATATAGAGATCTTGTACTCTGAATCAACAAGAAGTAAAATGTGGAGCTACTGGAATTATATTCTGATTCACAAATTATCACTGCTATGCTCTGCTCTGCACCAGTGAGTAGGGTTGCTACCTTTTCTTGAAAAATATACCGGCCTTCCTATATATTTATCTCTTTTTCCTATTAATATCATTGGAATCAACCATCGAAAATACCGGCTAGGCCGGTAAAATACCGGCCTGTGGCAACCCTACCAATGAGGCTAGTTGAGTAACTCACCTCAGATGGCAGTAACCCCACAAGTTAACAGGGTCAGTTTTCCTGGTTTGAAAACCAGAAATTCAGCATTGTGGACCACCTTGGACCCCTGCTAAAAACGTTAGCTGTTGGGAGAGGTGGGGGGAGGGAGCAGGAAAGCTGTTTCAGGACAACAGAGGGGTCAGAATCCCCACTGGCTAAATGGATTTGGTAGCCTTGGGCTGGTACAGAACCTCAGAACAAAATATGTCTGTAGGGAAGTGTTACTTACACTGTCCCTAAATGCATAACTCTGTGACTTTAAACCTGAGCCAACCAAAAACATGGCTGCTGCTTGCACTGCAGTGAGAAAATTATGAGCCATAATATGGCCAGTCAGCAAGAAGGACTCTCTTCTTACCTTGTGACCTTTCTGAAGGAGGTTTGGAGTTAAAATGAAAGCGAGGCAGATCTTTTCCAGGAAGAATAGACGTAAGGAAAAGCGTGGACTGCACAGAACTACTGAGAGCCTGACTGCAATCTCTCATTATTTCTTGTGTGTTCCTGGTTCCTGTTTGAGTAGGGAGCCAGGGGTTTCATGTGTAGAGCATTTACCCTTATAGGGAACCCTTAGTCAGAACACAGGGAGTTAGGTAACCCTTTCCTGAGCTAGCTATTGCTAGTGAAATAACCCCTGTAGAACAGATAGAACCAGGCCCGGATGTGTGAGCCACAAAGGCCCAGGCCGAGGGAGGCAAAAAAAAACCGGAGGCATGCGCCTAGCCGCTTCATGGGAACTGTGCGTCCCGCAGTTCGCTGGGCACTTGTGCATGTGAGTGCTTGCGGTCAGGGGGAAGTGCGGGCGGGCACTATGTCCAAGTGTCCCATTTTGAGCAGGACAATCCTGTTTTTGACAGCTCAACCCGCTGAACCGGGTTAGTATTTGAAAGTTCCAATCTCACTGCACTGAAGGGGAAAGTCCCTATTTCTCTGCACTGAATGGGAAAAGTCAAGGTTTTTTATTCTTTCATTACTAGTTGGTGAGACCTTTGCTTTACACACCTCAGGGTGCATCAGTCTGGTGTTGCAACACATAACTCTGCTCATACTACTTTGGTAAATCCCCACAGACCCATGGGGCAATTTTACTAACGGGCAAAAATTTGCTCAGACAGCACCACAGATTTACTAAGATGCAAAGTTTCGTCTCAGCCGACGAACGCTGGCAAATTTTCGCTAGCATTACTTCGGCAATTTGAGCAAATCCAAGTGAAGATGAGCTAGCATTCAGTTCTACCTAGTGCAACTTTGTTAATGGTCTTGCGCTCAGGCTAATTTGCATACAGTGGGAAATTTAAAGTGGAATGGAGCTAATTATGTTACAAGGTGCATTTCATACATTACATTTACACTGATAACTAGACATGCCAAGGGACCCTTAATATATTCAATAGAGTTGTTATAATGCCCTACACATAAGTCCACTGTAAAATGATGTCCCCTTATGTTAAAAAAAGTATGGAGGAAAACATTTTAGAACAAATTTTTTTCAAAAAAATTTGCAGCCTATCACCCTGCAAAAGAAATAAGATGCCAGCGTTTTTGAACTAAGAAGTTTCTCCAATCAAAAAATATGATGTTAGTAACTGAAGATTGAGGATGTTCCATGCACTCCATTGCACTTCTCCTGGTCTGAGCTGCCAAAGGTAAGTCTGGCGAAAGAGGTAACGTTCAGTAAAATCCTCATATTAGTAAATTTGCAGAGTTACATCCATTTGCCAGAGCAAAAATTAATCTGCGTTAGTAAAACGTCAAAGTCCCTGCCGGAGGTAATGCTGGTGAATCACGCCAGCGTTAGTCAATTCGCTCTTTAGTAAATCTGCCCCATAGTGTGCATACTCACCATTTTTAAAGTGACAGTGGACATTGTCATTATATTGTCTAACATTCACTGTGTTATTGTTATTTCACTGTTCTTATTGCATCACCTATATAATTGGTGGTATTTTACATATTCCTGCATATCTACCTATTGTGTGGTTTATTGTTTGCTACATTGGATACCAAAATCACTGCTACTGCAGTTCTCAGGGAGTTGTATGCCTACCAATATCTGGTTTTAGACCTGGGTGGAGGCACTTAACCTATACAAACTCTGCAAATCTCTCACTTAACGAAGACTTGGGATCTATACAGTTAGCACCCCAATGTGGCCCTAGAAAATATTGCAGGCGGAGAGAAGCAGATCTGCTCCACTCCATTGATTTGAATCTGATCAGCCTGTGTGCGGTCACACCCAGCAGAGCTGAATCTGAGGTCAGTGTTTGGGCTGACCTGAGCATGTGTGTGACTGCCCGCACAGGCTGATTGGATTCAAATCAATGGAGTTGGGGCAATGAGCAGATCTGCTTCTCTCAGCCTGCAAAAATACACAGGTTGTCAACAGCTGCTGGCAACAGCATTTGTGTCCATACCCCTAATCCTAAACAGATCTAACAGTTGAGAATTCTGTTGGATATGTGATAATTCAGCTCCACAGATTGTCTAGATATTAGTTTGATAGTAGGGCTGACAACTAAATTACTTCTTCCTCATAAACCTACGGTAGATGGCACATATTCTGGTGTCCTTTATAATCCAAGCACCATTGCTTAACTTTATCCTTTGGATAAAGATTTCCAAATGAGATAATATGGTTTTGAAGCATTGTTCATTCAGGATTAATGTTTCATAATGATTGCACAAGTGATTGGCAGTTTAATTAAATGGCTTCTAATACTTTTCAACTTGATGAACATTTGGAGATGGAATCTTTTAAATTGTGCATCTTTTTTGACCCTTTATTTAGGGAAAGCTTTTGTACAGGGCATTATCTTTGTAAAAGAAAACATGCACAAAATTGCATTTGACTGGCTGGTGATTAATATTTAAAACCGTCAAAATCTTTTTTTCCATTGTCAGTTCTGTTATTATATTGCTTTCAAATAATTTAAGAATAGCTTTAATTCATTTTGAGTTCAGACAGCTGGACAGTCTCATGCAGTCTTGCTGATGCTATTCTTAAGCTTCATGTTGTTTCCTTTATGCCTCTGCCCCCGGATTTGTGACAAGCTGGGAATTTTTTATTTTTTTTAGCGTTTTTGGTTTATTTTATTAGCACTTAAGTGCTGTCCCTGTGAAACTGCCACCACATCCAGTAACCCTATGGTTTCCATATAGAAAATACAGCCCTGGGACTGGGTGTGTTGCAACTGTTAAAGTTGCTTTCTATGATTTCCATTGCACATTGATATTGTATAAATATGTCACATATCAATAGGATCAGAAACTTTTTCAGGTAGTTTCTGCTCCTGAACCCCAAATAATGAGCTTTCTGTAATACTGGTACCAGGTAATACCCTGGTGGGCACAGTGCTGGCACTTGCACTAGGTGCTAAAGGGTTTATTTACTACAGCAAATGAAATGTAATTCTTCATGTTTTTACCCATACTGCAGCAATATCTCCACAATTCTAGCAATACTACAGCCAAGCACAGTATTGAGCTCACTCTAAATGCATCTCATGCACCAAAACAAGCACGCGTGTGGGTGTGTTTTTTGAAGACTGTGGGGTATATTTATCAAAGAGTGAAGTTAAGAGTGAAGTTCCACCACTAGGGTGAAATTCCGCCACTCTCCATTCATTTCTATGGGATTTTGAAAGGCGGATTTATCAAAGGGTGAAATTTCACTTTCACCCATTGATAAATACGCCTTTCAAAATCCCATAGAAATCAATGGAGAGTGGCGGAATTTCCCCCTAGTGGTGGAACTTCACTCTTTGATAAATTTACCCATGTCTCTCTTGCATCCAGGCTTGCCAGATCTTAAGAATAGATTTCTTTGTACTTTGCCTCTGGTTTATATGAAGTCCATTGCTTATCACATAAACATTGTTTTCCCCACTGGAGATGCAGGTTAACAAAACCCACATTCTGGATGGGGAAACAATTATATTTTTTGAAGTGAATGTTATGTCCCCTACAATGCAAAGGACTTCCCAGTTTGGTGGGCATGAATGGGCACACAAATGTGAATAATAATTAAGTGCCCAGGCTTGCTCATTGTGTGTATGTATATGTAGGGAGTAGGATGTGTGACATATAATTGGTTGATGCATCTCCAAAACCACATGTCACACACATGTGAATACGTGGGCTAGGGCAGTTATTTGTTAGGCTCAATCATGTGCCCCAACACGGTCAGCACCTGGAAATCCCAATAAAAATTAATTGTTTTAGTGGGAAAAAATTGTTCAGACAATTTAAAATTAAATAAAACAATTAACCCTGATCTTGTAACCAGTAAGAATTGGTATTTCCTGATCCAACGAAAATAGCACAGCAGTAAACTCATACAGTTCAGGATAAAGATTATTAACGTGGCAAATTGCCACATGTTCCAATGGAACATACTTTACTGCAGCATATTACCCATAACTCAACACTTTCCCCAATGAAATTAATGGGACATCATGTGCATTGTTTATGCCAAATGAATTCTGTGAACTCTGAGTAGACAGTTGCAATGTATTTGAAGACTGCACACATACATTGATTTTAAAACATTGAATTGCCAACAAGAAAATGTTTAATTACAAAGTTAACAGTAAAGGTAGTAAAGGTAGTTTATTATAAAATCACAGGGAAGAAATTGTCAAATTATGCCTAGCCATTTAACTTCCCTGTTGATGCCAATTCATATGATTACAATTTACCATAATCCAATGAATGCAGGCATTAGATACTGTAGAACAAAAATAACTTCTGCTGAGAAGTTAAAATAAAAAGTAGAGCACAAGAACACATTTTTTCATTGTTTCTGTTTTCCTTTTTTTTCTATGATTGATACTGATCATACAATGAATCATGGATGTGTTTTCCTAGGAGATCAATTTGAATTAGATTAATTTAGAACTATTTGTTCTGAACTATTTCCTCCACACTAATTTAATCAGATTTGTTAAAGGGGACCTGTCACTCAAAGGAATAATAACAAATTCCATTTTGTCATGTTTGTCAAGCAAAATAAACTTCTTATACTATATAAATGATTTACATCTTGTTTCCTTCATTGTTGTGGAGTGTACAATAGAAGCATGCCAAACTATTCAAGCATGGCAAACCTTGGATCATTCCAAAATCTCATGCATGCACAAGAAAGAAAGACTTGATGCAAATGCCCATGCCTAGGATACACAGATATGGGGGGGGGGAAGAGGGAGTGGGCAAGGAAGTGCAGAAATGAAAGTAAAAGTTGTTGTGTCTCAGGCACAGAGGTGCAGCAAGTACTATATGATTGACAGCTAAGAAGGGTCGCACTGGGCAGGGGGACACCAGGAAAAAACTGGGTTGGCCCCATGCTCTTGTGGGCACCGCTGGCCCTCATCCTCCCTTCATCGGGCCAGCCGCAACAAAAACATAGTGCGTGAGCAGCATGGGGGGGTGGAGCAGACCCTGAGACAGCAGTCTCGGTGGGGCCCTGGCTCTCAAGTCTGACCCTGCAGTTGAGATATTTCAATATTTAAAGTTTGGGTTTCATGTTTAATATGAAAAGGACTTTTATTATACAGCTTCTAAGTCTGTGTGACAGGTCCAAACTGAATAAATAAAGCTCCATAACCAATTCCTTATTATTGACCAAGTTTGATGCAGAAATCCCTTTCGACTAGTTTTGTTCTGTATATAATATTGATAAAAATAACCTGCTATTTAGAAACATCTCTAAGAAAATAATAAAGTTATTTAGTCATTACTTTTTCTCTTTGTATAATACCTAAATTTGATTACCTTGCTCAAATGGTGTTCAAGGAAAGCAATTATAGTTAAACAGTAAAAATCTATTACATTTGATCATTTGCTTACTTAATCTAAATGTTTTACAGTTTTTGTTATAGTAGTTATAAAACCAGTGGGATGGAAAGAGAAGGATGCCAAATTCTAGATGACTAGCTCTTAACAAACAACTCTCAAAATCCAGTCCCAAATCCATAGCAAGCAGAATCAATGTACAATATGATTAAAGAGCTGGAATCTCAAATGCTCATGTCACCAAATAGTATCACACTGAGTGTCCTTAGTAATCCTTTATTCAAGTTCTAGTTATGCATTTCCCATACTATTATTGGTTTTAATAATGCTGTAATACAAAATCAGGGGTTCAGTTTAACAACTAATTGGGATTGTTTGATCAATGTGCATGTGCTATATTCAAATAAGGTTCAAGTGCTTAATAAATGCACTATTAACTGGAAAGGTGAAGGTGCAATTGTCAGTTCAACCTCAAGATCCACAATGATTAATACAATTGGTTAGAAATTAAATAATAATGTTTCCTAAGTTGATATCTATTAAGAAACCACCTTTATTGTATAGAAAGTGATGAAAAATTAAAAACAGAATGGCTGTGGCAATATCTCAGAAAAGAGCAACATTTTTGGCTATCCCCACCTCTGTTACAATGTTATGTCATACTGTATCAACTCCCTACACACATTTGTCAATCGCACTAAGGAAGAATGCTTCACCAGTCACAAATCAGCCTTACAGTGATGCTCCGTGTATGTTCACATCTAAAATTGTATTGTTACTAGTTATTCGCCCTGTCCATCTGATAGACGTCTCTTTCTTAACGATTGTTGTTACCATGGTTACTACAAACCCATACAGTATATCTTTTATATTAGGGAAATAGCCGATCAAAACGATAATGACGAGGGAAGAGCATGGGGAATTGTTAAAAACATCACTGATAAATTTAATCAGATGGTGAATCAATTATATGAATCCACAAGGTGGCAACAACCCCCTGTGAAGGCAAATCATCCAGGAGGTGAGTATGTGAGTATACAGTATTTAACTTTTCTTGTTATAAGTCCCCTTGTCTCATGCCAAGATCCACTTTCTTAATAAAACATAAAAATTAATTTTGAATAATATGACGTTACATTGGTGTGCCATAATTGAGAAGAGCCTATGGGCTTCAAAAGCAATACAAATCTACATTTCTACTGGTGCTGCACAATTTCTAGGCTGGCAGAGAGGCATCAAATATGGGCCAATAATCTGCCAACTCAGTGTGGAATCAGCAGCTTCAATTGGCCCATATATGACCACCTTTACTCAATAACGTTGAATGACTTTTTGCTTGCAAATCTTATTTGTATTTTTGCAAAATTAAAGTATTCAAGCAGGAGAAACATTTTAGCTTAGTAAGGGGAGACAGGAACACTAGATTCATCTGATTAATCTCTAGATGTTAATTTGATAAATCGTATATACAGTAAATGTAGTTCAGCATTGTACATCTGTATACTTATCGTGCAACTCTGTATGTAATCAGATCAGACAGAACAGATGAGGGCAGTTGAAAATTGTACATAAGAGATTCTAGGTACAAAAGGTACATCTTTGGGAAGGCGGTGGATCAACACAGCCAGGACTGAGTTAAGATATCAGTGGACTAAGAGCAAAGATCTTATTGGTGGTCCCTTGTAGCAGGACTGTCCTCAAGAAAATGAACTTGAAGATAATGATATTGCCATCCCACTGTGGTGATGGCGATGGTGTGGGTGGCAAAATGATCATTATGAGCAATTTATTGGCAACAGGGGTGTAAGGTCTGTTATACAGGATTAAATTTCCCTGTGAAAGGTGCACTTTAAGTTTTCACCTTTATCTCAGCCTCATTTTTCTTCAGGCTTTGCCTTCTAATTTACATCTTTGGCTTTACTACTGGGGCCGAAACTCAGTTTTGGATTTTCTGCAAGGCACACAAAGCAATTTTAGGTGTTAAGGCCACCATGCAGTGCTGTATAACTATATAGGATGTAGACCCCAGACCATGGGTTCTGCTTCTTCTATAGTTCAAAGAAATCCCCAGCCATGCTCTTACCTCATCCAGTGCAAATGGCCAGTGAGTGGCAGACGCAAGAAAGCGGTTAGTGGGAGGGACAGGTAGGGGCTACTCCCAAGGTTTTTTTGCAGGGGGGCCTAGCACACTGTTTTTATACCACTGTACCATGTTTTATCCTAATGAAACTGGGTCATTAAGATGCCTGAAACTAAATCTAATTTCCCAAATTTCTTCCTATACAAATTATCTTAAAATCACATGCTATGGTATTTTTAGGCAATTCATTTTAGTGGCAATGGTTAATTTATTATTAACAATAATATATATAAATAGCTACAATGACCTAGAAGATTAACAGAACCAAATCATGGTAATATTTTTACAAAAAAGATATACAGATATATATATATATATATATATATATATATATATATATATATAGTCCACAGGAACTGGCCGCACTCACAGGTCTTATGCAAAAAATTACTTTATTCAGATAAACTAACTGACGTTTCGGCTGCTACGGCAGCCTTTTTCAAGTATATATATAGAAATACTATTACACAGCAAAAAGTTCTATTGTATTCTATTGTTTCTATTGTGTCACTGTAAAAATTGACTGTGAAACATGATTTAAATAAATGAAAACAATGAATGAGTACTAAAGCAAAATAATATTTTGGAATCAAAGCCAATAGTTTTACATTACCTGACTGTATGTTTTCCTGCATTTACACATTTTTTGTAGTCCTGCCAATATATAATGCATAACATATATTCATTTTACATTTTCCAGATTTTACATCACTTAGTCTGATGCCCTGAAAAACATAAAATGGGGTTTGTTCTCTTTCATTTGTTGCTATGTTATTACAGAACTTCTTAACTTTCTAGCCATTATTTCCATGTCTAAGGAAAAGCATATTCCAACAATGAATTTGTAATATTACAGCATACTTGCTGAAATGTACAGATGTTTAAATATTGAGCAACTGAGGTTGGTGAAAGATTTATGGATTGTGGTTACAGTAACTCCTCAGAACAGAACATTGCAGGGCACAGCACACAGACATTTGCATATCATCGACTAAGAAATTAAATCCAACAAGACTTCTCATTTGATAAAATAGCATTTACAGTATTGAAGCCAGAGGAAGAATAGTATTTCTGTTTGCTGGCATCTCTTTGTTCTAAGGGTGGAGCAAGATAATTAATAAGAAGCATATTGCTGTTTACCAAATTTAAGAGATTGTTTTAAGAACATAACAAAGAGGTTTGGGAGAGGAGGACTAAAAACAAGCCAGAAACTCTTCCACTGTGCAATTAATGCAATCAAAAGCATTTTTATAAAACAAAGTGAGAAAGAGTTTAATGAACTGTGTAAAATGGCTTCTGCTGTAATTTATAATAGCAAGTTCAAAGTGCGAGATTTAAAAAAAATGTCTTCATCCAACAGATGTTTGTAGTCCTTGCTGAATAAGCCAGTCCTTGACTCCGAGGCCAACAATAGGATCAACCAATTTTGCTTAACATGTGGGGGTGGCTAAATCATTCACAGATATAATCGTTGCGTGAGTGGATCTGGCTATGTATGACCACCCTTACAGCAAACTACACACATTTTAATAGTAAGCTTTTCATTATCATCAATCTTTATATTTATATATATATATATATATAGAGAGAGAGAGAGAGAGAGATTATAATGTATAATGTGTATATATTGAAAATATGAAGTCTATGCTACATATTTTGCAGCGTATATGTCAGTTCCATCACAGGCATTAATAGAGCATCCATGTTTTTATAGTGAATGAATAGAACTGGTTTAAGATGATAGTTACTGCATCAGAAATGCTAACAGAAGTAGGAGACAGTAGAAGATTTGCCCTGGAAATGGGAAGGAAAAGTTCCTGTAACTATATATATATTGATCCTATTAGTTCAGAGTGATGCCTATACAGAATGAAGATAGGGTTTGTTTCCTATGTAATGGCTCTAGGGGGCAGATTTACTTTTGGCTGAGTTTCGAATAGAAAATTTTTTTTGCTTGTTTTCGATCGAAAACGGACCGGAACAATTTGAACGATTTTTTTTTAAAAAACTTAGATTTTACAGGACTTACGAAAAATTGCATGAAAAGTTCCAGGAGGTCCCCCATAGGCTACAATGGCAATTTGGCAGTTTTAAGGTGGTGAAGTGGCGAATTCGAAGTTTTTTACAGAGGCAGTACTTCGAAATTCGAATTTTCTAATTTTTTCAATTCAAATTGAGTTTTGGCCCATTTGATAGTTGAAGTAATCCAAAATTACTTTGAAATTGGAATTTTAAACATTCGAATTTTATTTGAAAATTCACTTCGACCTCAAGCAAATGTGCCCCTAGGTGTATTCTTATGAAACAAATTGAAACAATGGGTGCGGAAAAGCTTTCAAAGTTTTGAAAAAATACTGTAGATACCAGACTTAGTCAAGGTGATTTAAGGAGAATTCAACCCCTCTGGTACCAATGTCAAGATAATCAGGCAGTGTCGGACTGGCCCACCGGGATACCAGGAAAACTCCCGATGGGCCCAGATGTCAGTGGGCCCCTTTGCTTCTAACCATATGGCCTATTTTACAGTCATTCCCTATTTCTTTATGATAAAAAAGAGGCTTAATAATGGAAGAATAGAGTATAGTAAATAGATATAAAAGACTAGGAGAAAAAAGAGGTTGAGTGAGGAGAGGAGGAATAATAGTTGGAAAGTGGGTCCATGGTCTAAAGTTTTCCGGTGGTCCCCTTGTCTAAGGTTTTCTGGTGGTCCACTGGCATCCAAGTCCGACACTGTTATCAGGTGCCATTTGACCTTAGCACGCACTGCCACACTACCATAATATGACTAAAAGCACAGAGCAAAGTATCTCACCTAAATACTGGATTTTGTATTCACAGTAATCAAATGTGCAGTGTTGACTTTTATAGCTTATTTGGCCATATTTGGTGGTCAATTACCAGCAATATAAATATGCAACTAAAAAACAAAAGGCTTGTCTGTGGTTTTCATAGCATTCTGTGAAACACATAAAAAAGTGTATAAAATCAGAGTTATAATGTGGAAATTAATTAAATAATTCATATATGTGTATGTGTATATATATATATATATATATATATATATATATATACTGGTGGCAGGGAAAATGTTGAGGTATTAGGGGAAACATTTAAAAAAATAGTAAAAATAAACATTTTATATATAATTTATCATATTAATATTTCAGTCTGCACTCAAGTATGAGTGGAAGCGTGCCTGAACACGAATCTAGATTAACACCCATAACACTTTAGTTAGCTGAAGCGTCAAGCAATTACAGGACTTTTTATATTACATATTTGTAAAAAAATTTACTTCAAAGTTGGTTTTTGATCACTTCAATTACTTGAAAATTTACTAGACTTTGCCTGTGGCTGTTGTCAGAACCTCTGCTCTCTTCAATTAGTCAAGATTTTCTATCATTACACCGACTTGTTTTATTCTATTTTTGCTTCTAAGCTGAATACTGAAAAAAAACAAGGTTTTTAATGCGCCAAATGAGGCTCCTTAATAGAGTGTAATTGTATTACTGAAAGAAATGACAATCTATTAGTGCTTTCAGAACAAACAGCAATAGTGTGCACAGATGGCAAACTATAATGACAATAAAATGTTCTTACCTTAGTTTCCCTATTTCCCTGTTAGACCTTATCATTCAGTTTATCTCATTTGCAGAAAGCATTGATTAGGAACCAAAACAGACTAGGTAACATTTTAGCTTTTTCAGCCTTACATAAATTGAATGTGGTATGTTTTTGCTCTTTTTACAATAATGACAAGAAATTGACATCCTCAAATATTAAAGAAGAGGAAACACTTTCTGAAATATAAATACAAATAACAAATACATGTTATGAATATTATATAAGCCAATAGCTGACAATGCACATTGATGGTCTATTAGCAGTACTTCAGGTTTGGTGACTTTCCAGTGGTTAGAAAATATAGCCAAAGGATGCTAAACTTCTGTTGGTTAAAGTTAAGCCAAGAATTTTTAGATGTAGATGTAGTTTGGTAACTTCAATGCCTAATCTGCAGATATGTAAGAGCAGGTGTGTCAAGCCTCTACCACAAAAAAGCCCGACTATATAGCTGACAGCGAATTTTCAACCAGGGAGACAAAAATAGTCCATAGCCATACCAAGAATCCAGACCAGAAACCACATTTGATAGCTGAAGCATTTAGCAAATACTACAAATCTCTCTATAGTTCCTCCACCTCTTGCACCACTCCACAGCTGACTCCATTCTTAGATTCTATAGCCATCTCCTACAGAAAGTGCCTGGCTTGACGCACCCATCACCATCGAGGAAGTGAGGTCAGCAATACAAGCCTTACCCTGTAACAAAACCCCAGGATTAGATTGGCTTCTTCAAGATCCCTAGACAGGTTGTCGTCCCCCCCCACCCCACCCACCTCCTCAAAACGTTCCAGGCAGTACGTGACTGCAGGTCCCTGCAACCATCATTCCTAGAAGCCCTCATAACAGTTATCCCCTTACAGGGCAGACCACACCTCATGTAGTTCACATTGACCAACATCTCTCATTAACACTGATGCAAAAATACTAGCAAAAATAATAGCCACGCAGCTCACCCATGTCACAGATCTGATACACGCAGACCAATTGGGTTTCATGCCAGGGGGGGCAACAGATTTCAACCTCTGACGCCTCTTTACAAATCTCCGAATAGTCCACACCAACAGCAACACTAGAGATGTAGCCTCCCTTGTTAGAGTGGGACAACCTCTGGCAAGTACTCCACAAATTTGATTTATACAATGGGTCAAACTACTCTACTCTATTACTAGACAGGAATGACAACTCTCCCTTGTTCTCTTTGCACTGGCAATTGAACCCCCTAGACATTCTGATATGAGACCACCCAACTATACAAGGGTTTCAATATGCTAACATTATGGAAAAGGTGTCCCTATTTGCAGATGATATCCTAATATACCTAGGAGACCCAAAAAGAATCTCTCTTCCTGACTGAGAATTAACTGGGAAAAGTCACAAATTTATAGCATTTACTCTAATCCCCCACCAGCACTACCACCCCTAGGCCTAAGCCTGAAATGGACCAACTCATTCAAATATCTGGGTGTCCACATACACACAGACCCACATTCCTTTATGCAGCACAATCTAGACCCAATGATTGACTCTCTTTCTGGTACCTTTAAACAATGGGCTACTCTCCCACTGACGCTATGAGGGTGTGTGAACATCATCAAGATGAAATACTTACCTACACTCCAATACATATTCCATAATACTCCATTTATCATTCCCCATTCCTTTTTTAGGAAATGAATACTTACATTCATCTGGGCCAAGAAAACCTCCAGCATCTCCTGGGAAAACTGACAGCCCCCAAAGGTTCATTGACCTTCACACACTTCTACTTCTATTACCTGGCCTCTCACATCTGCTACCTGCAATGGTGCTTCTCCCCCAACCCCTACAATTCCAATATGGTCTTCCAAGCCTTCATCCTACACTCTATACTCTATAGAGGACCTTGGTACCTACCCCTACATGGCCCTTCTGACATGGCAACCCTGCCAAGCACCCTTGCCACCCCGCACAAAGCATGGTCTATGGCACTAAAACTTCTGGACTACCCACCACCACACATGCCCCCCAACCTTCCCTTGTGGGGCAACTAATTACTTCTTCACCTACATGACCTGCCTGATTTTGTGTACTGGGCCGGCCTAGTTCTTAAAAAAGCTGTCTGACTTAATACTGAATGAGCAGTTTTCCCGCAATCCAAGACATACAAGAGCAGCTTCCTGGTCAACAAATCCAACGCTATAGGTATTTCCAGCTCAGTCTTCCAGGTGCAGTTCCACACTCTTACCCCAGCAATGATTAGGGTAAATATAGAAAATACTCTCTATCAACCCTCCCCTAATAACTGTCTAGAATATACCAGAACGTCATGGTAATGGTCAAAACCCCCTTTGATAGAGCCTACCACCTATGGACACAGGCCATTCCTGACCTCATACAATTGCTGTGGGAGGAGGCAATAGACACAGCCTACAGTGTCTTAATCATCAAGTTTAAATAACGCATCTCAAACAGAAAACAAGTTGAAAAGCCAAGACGATCTGTGCACCTGATTTCCAGGTGCCAATTTTATATGAACTGGTCCTGCCCCCCCAGTAAAGATATTCTGGATCAAGGTAATAGAAACCTTAACCACTGAATTGGGCACACCACAGATAGTTCACTCAATGGTTTGCTCATTGGGAGTGATTGATGATTTGATACCCACCAATGTGACTAGAACACAGTTGCGCTCCCTCATGTTCTATGCCAAAAAAACTGTGATTATGCAGTGGATGGGGAATACCCCTTCTACCCTGCCCTTCTAGAGACAGCTGGTAGAAGAGCTCTCCTCTTTAATCAAACTGGCGTATGAAATAAGGGGGCAACAGACAAATTTAACAAAGTGCGGGGGGGGGCTGGTGCGACCTAGACTCACTGGAAGGCATGTGACCTACTGTACATTATGCGCTTTGTATTTATTTTCTCCACGCAGGCACTAACAGCTAAAAAATTTGGATTATTTTCTGTCTTTGTTTTGTGTTGCTAAAACAATAAAACATTCCTTTAAATGTCAGTATTAAATTTATTAAATGCTTTGATAATTTTTGCCCTACTGCGAAAGAATGTTTAAAGACAGATACCCAGTACAGGTATGGGACCTGTTATCTGGAAACCCGTTATAAAGCTCCTAATTACAGAATGACTGTCTCCCATAGACTCCATTTTATCCAAATAATCCACATTTTTAAAAATGATTTCCTTTTTCTCTGTAATAATAAAACAGTAGTTTGCACTTGATCCCAACTAAGATATAATTAATCCTTATTGAAAACCAGCCTATTGGGTTTATTTAATGATTACATGATTTTCTAGTAGACTTAGGATATGAAGATCCAAATTACAGAAAGATCCATTATCTGGATCCAAGCATTCTGAATAACAGGTAACATACCTGTACAATGATTTAATTGATTTAGAGTGTTTTAAAAGCCTAATGAACCATGTTATCTTATTTACTAGATGTCTAACCTAAGTCGGCTGGAGAGTCCTCCTAATATCTTGCTGCACTGCGATAATTGGAATTTATTTGATCTTGCTAGCTACCTATAGTTTACCTACAGGAAACTGCCATCCATCTAGCGTTGCTACATTTAATTAATTGGTTAAACCTTCTGCTGCCTCCAAAAGCTTTACATTCTACATGAATTCCTATTAAAACATTGGAATTTTAGTTTTAAAAAGTTTCTTGCTAATGAATATAAATGGGACACCTGCATTTTATTGATTACAAATGGGACACCTGCATTTTATTGATTACAAATGATTCTGTTTCCGAGTGTTCTATTCTGTCAATTAAATACGATTGACCCTATACTATACCTACCTGGTATTATATATAAGGAAGACTGATTCATTTATAGTCCATTATTACAAATGGGAAGATCCTCTGAAAATAAGATTTTAGTATAATGTAGTCAGATCTTATTTGATCTATATTGTTTTATGGGGTTTTTTTTATTTTACAGTTCATCAGTTTCGCATCTGGTTCTTAGGGACACTGATTCAGTCAATCAACAAGTTATGCAAGTTATTTGTGAAGTATTTTGAGATATAATATAACTTATTCAAAACAACAAGTTTTCAACAAACAATGGTTTAGTCTAACAAAAAAAATGTTCCTGACAAGTCTATCTGTCCTTGATCAGGGACAAAGTGGTATCTGAAATGCTATGGGGCAGATTTACTAAATTCACATGAATAGTTCGAAGATTGATCGAATTTAAAATAAATTAGAATTAAAATCTTCGAAAATGCAAATTAGTCAAATTCGACCATCGAATATTCAAATTCAAATAATTTGAATATTTGAATAAAATTTTATTTGATATTCGACTATTCGATGGTTGAATTACTTCTCCTTTAAAGTTTTATTTGACCACCTACTTCGCCAGAACCAAGCTATCGAATTGGGAATCATTAGTTTTGATCGAAGAAAAAAAATTCGATCGATTAATTAAATATTCCATCGTTCGATCGATCGAATTTCAAATTTTTTTTTATTTGAAATTCGACCAATGATAAATCTGCCCCTAAGTGTTCATCACATACAGTTAGGGCAGATTTATCAAGGGTCGAATTTTGAAGTGCAAAAAGCATTGACATTTTAATTCAAAAAGACCAACACTTTTTTTATAGATTAGGTCTGTTTTCATTCAAATAGGTCCGTCCATATGCGATCAAAGTAATAGTACATTCAATCAAATTTTCAAACTCCACCAATTGACTCCAAATTAATTCTAGGACATCCCCCATAGGCTAAAACAACAATTCGGCAGGGTTTTAGATGTTGAATGTGGAATTAGAATTTGCAAGAGATAGTACATGATAAATTTCTAAATTCGAATTTTCATTTTTTTTGCAAATTCTAATCAAATTGGGATTGTTTCCTAGTTGAAGTACACAAAAATAACTCAAAATTCGATTTTTCTTAATTCTTTAATTACTTTTTCTAATAATTAAGATGTTTGTTAATTGTATTAATTCATAAATTCTATATGCAGATTAACTGAAATTGGGACATGCCACCTCTTTAAGATAATCTAACTGCTACTAAATTATTCATCAAACGAGAATAGGCCTTGACAAATTATATCAAATATCATGATAGCTGGAAATGTTTTATAAATGTCAATTAACATTGTGCAAATCAAATAAGCCAATGGAAAAAAAAATAATTTTCTGACATTTTGTTACTATAAAAAAAAGTTACTATAGCGTTAACAGAAAATAAAATGATGTTAGCTTTGATGTTACTAAAATAATTTGATAATGACATTTCCAAATACTGCGGTTGGTGCATTGTTTTCATATAAAAAAAGTAATGTATTAATGACTTACATCATTAAGTTCTTGTCTGGACGAAGTGAAATGTGAGAATGGATTAGAACTGTAATCATCAACTTTCTTCTCCCCAGGCCTGGTCTGGACAACCACAATAAAACAATAGCATAATACACATTAAAATTGGTGTAAGCATTGCTGTAGCAGAGTTCAGAAAGTCAGTTATTAGTAGACTTCACCTTCTGAAAGAAACAATATACAAAAGGAAATTCTGAAGTCCAAAGTACTGCAAGTAGTGCTGAGATCCTACCCGTAAGTACTAGGACAAATGGCATCAAAGATTACGGTACAGGTGATAATAAAATATTGAACTCAACTTTTAAAAGTTAAATAGGCACCTGTGAGCAAAATACAAACTTTTTTTTTTTTTTTAAGTTGAAAGTTATTTTGTGATAATTCTCTGCACTTCCATAGAATGACTAAGGGGCAGATTTATCAAAGGTTGAAGTGAAAATTGAAATTAAAACTTTCAATTTTTTTTGGTCAAAACTCTCAAATTTTAATTGTGAATTATTCGAACTCAATACGAGTTTTAATTTGAATATTGGCCCACCTATTTTCCATCTAAAACCTGCCGAATTGCTGTTTTAGTTATTCTTTAAAAATACCTTGAAATTAATTTGATCGAACACGATCCGAATTCGATTCGGACAATCTAATACAGCCTTTTCACTCAAAGTTAAAAAATGTACTTTTTCAAATACATTTCAATTGGTCTGTTTTTTATTCGAATTTCGAGTTGATGGGAGTTTAAAAAAAATTCCATCACCTTGAAAATCGACCCTTGATAAATCTGCTCCTAAATGTCACTGGAAGTCTAATGATTGCATAGGGTTCAGTCATCAAATACCATGATGATAAGGTGTTCCTACCTCTGAAACAACCAGATGAATAAACAATGGAACAAAGACTAAGGGGCAGATTTATCAAGGGTCAAATTTAGAATTTCAAAAACTTAAAATTTTGAATTCAAAAAGACCAACCAAAATTAATTTAAAGGTTTTTTAGACTGAATACTTCTGTTTTCGATCAAATTAGATTGTACAAATTGAATTAATATTGCATAGAATAGTGATTGAATTTCATTGAAAGTTTTTCCCAAAAAACTTTGAATGACTCCAAATAGATTCTAGGAGGTCTCCCATAGGCTAAGACAGCAATTCAGCAGCTTTTAGATGGTGAATGGTTGAAGTTGAATTTTTAAAGATACAGTATATGATAAATTTAGAATTTTCTAATTTTTTGCAAATTCAAATCAAATTTGGACTATTCCCTAGTCGAAAGTACACAAATATATATATATATATATTTTTTTTCATTCAAATTTTCACTTCAACTCATTACACTAGTATCATCCTGCCATCCACAACAGTACTGAATTCACAGGAATCCAAAATAAGAATGGATTCTGCCCCTGTGGCAGACACATTAGGGGTTATTTGCTAAGACCTTAGGCAGAAGTTCAAGAGCATTAGAGAGCACAAGAGAGCAAAGAGCTGAACCTCATTCCAGTTCACAGGGTTTTTGTAAGTTTGCCCTCACCCTTCCAGTTCTTTATATTATTTCTGTTTTCTTGAACCTAAATGGCGCTATGCCTAAAACTTCTCAGATGTTAGACAACATCTCAGTATTGGCTGTGCTCTATATTAGTTGGCAGACTTCATTCTTGCTAAAGCATGTTCTTTCATCATGATTTCTGGGAAGTGCCAGGGAGTTATTTGGAAGATTTATATTTCCTTTCAATTTGCAATTACTCATTCACACATCACATATTATAATTATTGAGATGCTAACACTCTGCTTAGTGCCTTTTTTACAAGATAATATTTACCTTTCAGTTAACTAAATGTCAAAACAGTATTAGTAGAGCAAATGTCCACTCATAGGAAGAAAAATTATGCACTTACTTGTTAACAGTCAATGACTGCATTCTTCCGTGACTGAAGGGAAGCCTGTACAAAGAAATGGAATAGCATGCCACTTCTATTTTTGCTTTTTTTGATGTCCCTTCTTCCTAGAAGTGTTGTCCTAGACATCAGTATACAAACCGGTACCCCTAACTAGGCAACAAACACTTAAATAATCTATATACAGTTCTATAAATATTTTTATAGCCTCTGCCTCATACACATCCTTTCAGAGAAAATATGTCGAAAACATGTGAAGTCTACCTACCCTTTAAGAAATAAATATATTGCTTGTCAGAAATCACTAGACAGAAACTTTAAATGTAAATGTATTTTTTGCTTGGAGCCACTGTTTTTCCATCTATGAATGTAAAAGGATGTCATACCTTAAACCAATTTCACCCAGAGCACCATATTTTCCTGGCCTACCAATAGTTGTAAGCCTGAGAGATCAGGGATGGTTCTGACATAATGTCAAAGGAAGAACAAAAAATCTTCAACTCATATGCATGTAAGTGTATTTTTAAAAGCAAAATAGATTTTCCATTATATTGGTGTCAGTTTGTGCTTTATACTATCAAATATTGATTGAACAGCTGTAAATAATGCAAAAAACAAAAATCTAGTTGGGTTGGGGTTGCATGTAGGCAAACCACACATTAGGCACCCCCCCAAACATTTGTTGAAGAGTTTAATGATATGAAATCCAGAGACAGCCTATTGTTTAAAAATATTGCAATTCTCCATTTCTCATATTCAAAACTGTATTCAAACTGTATTCATGGTTGAGATGTGATACATCTGAATTTTTAAACTTGATGGGATTTAAGGAGGCCAAGTTTGTAGTAATCTAGCTAGGGCAATATTAGGGTGTTTACAGTGCTTAAGTTGTTGCCTGAGTTAGAAAAAACAAATGTATACAATAATAAGTAGGAAAGAGTGACAGATATGTGGTGACTGTGGTGTTGGCATGATTAGAGGAGGAGAGTGAAAAGTCAAATATCACCCCTGGGCAACATCCTGAGAATGCTATCAGTAGTATTAGTAAGTTGAGAGTAGAGAGGGAGAGAGTAGACTTTTTTCAGATCGTTCAACAGTAATAACATGTTTTTATTGTTAATTAAGTTTAAAGTGCAATGTTCCTGTCTCTGATGCTTCAGTCTGGCACCTCTAGGATCAGATGCAAAGATGCAAATTCTTAACTGTTGCAATTAGTTGATAGAATGAGTTGCTACATTAGTTGATACATTTCTCTGTGAAATATTAGCAATTATTGGGGTAAATTCTAGTTGGGGTGGGGTTGCATGTAGACAAACCACACATTAGGCACCCCCCCCCAAACATTTGTTGAAGAGTTTAATGATATGAAACCCAGAGGCAGCCTATTGCTTAAACATATTGCAATTCTCCCTTTCTCAGAAACATCTGTAAATTTTTGGCACATTGAGACACAGGAAATGAATTAAATGCAATTAATTTTGTCAGTCAAACTGTCAGAAATAGTCAAAGCTACAGGTAAGCAACATCTTTGGCTATAAAAATACTTTTCACAGTAAGCAAATCTTCCTGTTCACTTGTCTCAGAAGGAAGAGAGAAATTAGACAATATGGAAATTAGCATTTGTCCTAAAGAGTATATGACAGAAAAAGGGCTTTAAATTTCTTTGATAATCTCTGCTCTGCCACACTTTTGTGTTCAATTCTTCTTTATAGAATTCCCTCCCCTTCATTACAAGCAATGTAGCTCCATACAGGCTGACACTGTGTCTGTCAGCGAGGCTACAGACAGTAGGAAATCGCAGTAAATCCACTTTCCTCTGCCTGGTTATAAGATTCGTATCTGATTCCTACAAATATAATTTTTCTCCTGAAAAAAAACCTTGAATGTCAGGAAGGCTATTAACATCTCCAAATGGCTCAACGAACCTCGGCTGTTGACTTGTACATGAACTTGGCAGGTTTTAGGTGTTGAATATTCAAATTCAAACTGTATCCATGGTTGATATGTGATAAATCTGAATTTTTAAACTTGATGGGATTTAAGGAGGCCAAGGATGTAGTAAACTAGCTAGGGCAGTATTATGTTTACAGTGCTGAAGTTGTTGCCTGAGTTAGAAAGATACAAATGTATACAATAATAAGTAGGAAAGATTGACAGATATGTGGTGACTGTGGTGTTGGCATGATTAGAGTAGGAGAGTGAAAAGTCAAATATCACCCCCGGGCAACATCCTGAGAATGCTATCAGCAGTATTAGTAAATTGAGAGTAGAGAGGGAGAGAGTAGACTTTTTTCAGATCGTTCAACAGTAATAACATGTTTTTATTGTTAATTAAGTTTAAAGTGTAATGTTCCTGTCTCTGATGCTTCAGTCTGGCAAAGATGCAAATTCTTAACTGTTGCAATTAGTTGATACAATTCATTACTACATTAGATGATACATTTCTCTGTGAAATATTAGCAATTATTGGGGTAGATTCATCAAAGAATGAAGTTAAGAGTGAAGTTCCGCCACTAGAGTGAAATTCCGCCACTCTCCATTCATTTCTATGGGATTTTTAAAGGCGTATTCATCAAAGCGTGAACTTTTAATTAAACTTGGGGATTCAGCTGAGCAGGGACAAAAAGATTAAGCTAAGCTTACACACTCCCCCTTCCAGAGCTGCCTTATAAAGGCATAAGAATGTGAAAAAGATTGAGTAATAAATAAATGGCCACAAATAGAAAAAAGAAAGTAATTGAAAAAAGTATTTATTTCTGGTGAATTACCTGAAAGCAACTGAACTGATAAAATGTTGGAAGGTGAACAACCCCTTTGATTTGAGCTGTAAGACATCCAGGAGATTTGAATATCAGAGATCAGTGTGTGGGGGGTGAATGAATATATTTTTGATACAGAACATCTCTCCCCTCTGCCAAAAACATAGAAGATACAAGCACAGTGACAGAACTACACAAATGTCACAGTCAAGTTTTAATTAGGAGGCTGAAAGAAGTGTTGATCAGAGCAATTTATTTTGTAGCGGTTTGCCACAAAAATGACACCCAAAGATTCTAATGGGTGAGGAAATATGCATGACAAACAAAATTTGATTCACAGCATCACATGACAATTCATTCAATGACATCCTGAAGACCTTTATTTTATTTGTTTTATGACCACACAGCAGAGTCAGTTCAGAGTTGGATCTAATATTGTAACTCTTAAGAGACTCAATGTCACATTTGTGCCAATATGATGTGACATGAATCAACAACAGACTTAGGAGTGTTTATGTCTGGGATCCAAATGTATAGTTTATGGCTATGGAAAGCACTGCAACAAAAAGTTGCCAGAAAGCTTATCAGGATTCTTATAGCTAAGATCCGCATTATTTTCAGTTTAAATATACCTTGATTTTGTCCTTGAAAATAATGTTGTAAGATTTTTTTCCCTAACCAAATTAGATTTTTATCTTGACAACTGAATCAGTTCCAGATTTCTATATTTTTGTAATAAGTAGCAGATGGTAACTTTGTTTGTCTAGTTACTTAAAATTAACATTAGGAGTGCAGCAATCGTAATTAAAATCTGTCATCCTAAAAGTTTCTATGGTTGCTTAATACATACAGCACACTGGGGAACATTAATAGAATAATACTTTTTTAATGTATTTATTTATTTACTTATTTTGCTGCTCATTACATTTTCCTTTTATTATGCTTACAGAACTTTATTGTTCAATAAACCGTTATACCTTCTAATTACCTAGGCTTAAGAAGGGATTGCAAATTATTCTTCCAAAAGTATATTTATAATTCGAAAAACCACAACTGAAATTAGGCTAAACCTCCACCAAGTCTTAGACTTCACAGTAATTAATTAGACAGAAGTGACATTGATATGTAAAAAGGGATTTTTATTCACCACCATGCCTGATTATTAAAACATATTAAAACCAAAGCAGTAGCCTGGGAGACGGGATCCCGTTCCTTTTGATATTTAGGCCGCAATACCCGATCAGCAGATCGGGAAAGTGACCAATCAGTTACACCAAATATATACTATAAACAGTCTAACAACCATAATGTGTAGTATGAGACAGATTATGTTTTAGAAGCACTCCATACTGTATATATGTTAACATATTCAAGCAATAAGTTTATTGCTTGAATATGTTAACATATACTGTTATATATGGGGTATATTTAGTACAAATTATGTGGTTTGTGTGGGGAAGATATGCCCAATTCATATAACATGGTAGGAAAATGTATACTTTAGCAGGGCCGGATTTACCTTGCGAGAGCCCCTAGGCCCACTGTCGTTTTTTGCCCTGTCCCCTCTCTTTTATTTGTTCAAATTTTCATCATCGGGATGGAGCATTGGGATTTGGCACACAGGAAATTAAAATTTCTGAGCCAATGTGGGTGTGGTTGGGCAAAATGCTGCCGCCCTGGGCCCGGGCCTAAGAGGCCTCTCCACAAATCCAGACCTGTGCTTTAGATATCCTTTAAATGGTTTTAGTAGATTTAAGGTATGGTAATCCAAATTGCTAAAAAAACCTTATCTAGAAAACATCAGGTTTTTTTAAAAAGTATTTAGGTATGCTTGCATGGGTTCCCTATCTCCCATACTGTACCAATGAATAAAATGCAACTATCTGGTGCGAATTCCCGCGATTCGCTGCTGGCGAATAAATTCGCGAAACGCCAGTGAAATTTGGGCTGGCAAAAACTCGCCGAAAAAAACGAGTCACGCGTCGTTTTTGATGCAACGAAAACGACGTGATGCATGACGGAAATGACGCGCTGCCTCGAAGTTGACCCGACGCATGTCAAAAGCGTGCCGCAACTCATTTCAAAGATATTCGTGAATTTTTCGGCGAACCGAAACTGGGGAGATTCGCCCATCACTATCTGGTGCAGACCACAATTTAAACTTAAATGAACCTTAAATTATAGCCATGTGTATGTTATAATTGTATAGTAATTAACCCTCACAGCTGTGGCAATAACACACAAACATATAGGGCAAGCTTATGGGGGTTCTGCTTATACAGTAGCTGAATTACAATTTTCTTAGCCTACTGTATTTAATATTTGCTAAAGGGCGAACTGGCCGTCTCTAGCAGCAATTCACCAGAAATTCAATCAAATGGGACTTGGCCAATTAACTAACAGGCATAGAGGACAATTAACTAGTGAAATAGACCAACATTAGCACCCTATTGCCAGGTGACTTTTCGCACTAGCGAATGGTCGGTACTCTGCAAATTCACTAAAGTGCGGATTTTACTGTACGTTGCCTTTTTAGCCAGAGTTTCCTTAGCCACCTTAGACCAGGCCAACTGATAAAACAAAGCTACATCTTCTTCAATCTTATGTCAGTGACATCATATCCTGTATGCCAGAAATTCCTAAAAGTTATAGAAAATGCTGGCAACTTTACTTTCTTTAAAGCGGGATTGCCTTTAAAAGTCTGCTATTAAACACTATTAAAGATTTTTGTGTTAACATTTTTTTCCAGAAATTTAAGGGGCATGCCACATAAATAGACAAATAGCTGGGGACCTTTTTACCCATAAAGAGGAACAGCGTACCAGAAGCCACCCCTTCAGACTAGTAGAAAAGGACTTTCATTTGAAGCAGCGTCAGTGGTTCTTCACAGTCAGGACGGTGAGGTTGTGGAATGCACTGCCGGGGGATATTATGATGGCTGATTCTGTTGATGCTTTTAAGAGGTGCTTGCATGATTTCTTGGGCAGACATAATATCAAAGGCTATTGTGATGCTAAACTCTATAGTTAGTATTTGGCCATATTTAATTTATGTGAAGGGATAGAGGGGTGTGTCTGTGTATGGATGCTGGGTTTTCATTTGGAGAGGTTGAGCTTGATGGACTTTATCTTTTTTCAACCCTATGTAACTATTATATGTTTCAAGGTGGGCTCATGTGTAGGGCATGAGACTATCTTTTATCTCTTTCTTATGGTTCCTTGGATATTTGTAATAAAAAGAGGCCACATCAAGCATTTGCTCCAACATCATTAACAAAGACCTTCTTCATATGACTTTTATGTAACTGCACTATTCAAAAGTGTAAGAGTACTAACAAAGTTTTGCTAGGCAGAAATTAACACTAGTGAAACTTCGCTAGGAAATGCTTGCACTGACGAAGTAACGCTAGTGAAAATTCGGCAGTGTTCGGCTGCTGAGAAAAAACTTCACATTTTAGGGAATTAGCATAT
The DNA here is from genome assembly GCA_024363595.1 of Xenopus borealis. Lineage (NCBI taxonomy): Eukaryota > Metazoa > Chordata > Amphibia > Anura > Pipidae > Xenopus > Xenopus borealis. The sequence continues at coordinate 80,295,810 of CM044440.1, forward strand.
TGGTAGTGAATATGCGTCTGGTGAAGTGTTGCAAAGCGGCCATTGGCGAAAATTTACCCTTTAGTGAATTTGCCCCTATGTGTCTAATTTTTTTTTCACTGAACACACAGTAACTTCTTTCCACCTATCTTAGCCCTGCTACAGGGCTGTTACTACCTCTGCTACATAGTTACATAGTTACAGTGTTAAATTGGGTTGAAAAAGCCCATTAATTAAACCCCTCCAAATGAAAACCCAGCATCCATGCACACACCCCACCATACTTTTCCATAAATTATATATGCCCATATCTATACTAACTGTAGAGTTTAGTATCACAATAGTCTTTGATATTGTGTCTGTCCAAGAAATCATCCAAGCCCCTCTTAAAAGCATTAACAGAATCAGCCATCACAACATCACCCGGCAGTGCATTCCACAACCTCACTGTCCTCACTGTGAAGAACCATCTACGCTGCTTCAAATGAAAGTCCTTTTCTTCTAGTCTGAAGGGGTGGACTATTGTGTGGAGATCCTGTTTATGGGTAGAAAGGTCCCCTGCTATTTGGCTTTAATGTCCTCTTATGTACATGGCTAGTAACACCTTTTGTCTAGTAGGAGTCATATACTTATCCCTGAGGTGAAGGTACTAAAGCACTAATGGGTGCAAGAACAGTAAGAACAGGACCCCACTGTGAAACCCTGTGCTGTTCCTTTCTTGCATATCTAAATGATGCACAAGTTAGGGGGCAGGTGGGTACCACAGTACAGCATTGACTAATGCAGGCAGAGCAGTATGTTTTGGGAAAGCAGCAGCTCTTTGCACTCTGACGCAGAGATCAAATAGCTACAGCAGAGAGTAGTAGTGTTTGCTCTTTGAAATGGATTTTGCAAGCTTTCTTCAATAATAAGATTATATGATTTATTTTTCAAACCTGAGAACTTTGATTGAAACGCTTGGAATCCCATTTTGATGAGTCACAGTGCTAAGAAAATATTAAAACAAAAGGAAATTATTAGACACCAAGACATAGGCAAGACTGACAGCTTAAATGGACAGGATTTTTTTACAACAATGGTTGAAAAGGGGTAGCTTTTGAAATGACAGGTTAATTAAAAGAGCATTAAAACATATATTTTCTTACACTACCCTTAAGCAGTTTAATGCAGTTACCAAGGGAAAAGGTTCATGTTAGAGTTCGATCACAGCACAAACGTCTTCTGTCTGTTGCCTAAGCAGAGCCGGAGAATGCACCTGAAGGGAAAAACATCTGAATATTTTGCTCTGCAAATATTTCATAAGAAGAAAAGAAAAGACTGCATTGTTACCTCTGGTTGTCTTTCCATTGCTTCGACATTGGTTCATCAAATGCCTGAGCAAAATACTTAGGTTAACGCTATTTTTTCTGTTTGGTCAACTAAATCTCTTGTTTAAATAAATACATCTGAATTAACTGTAATTTATTTATGCACTGCAACTCTCAGATCAAATCAGCATCAATTATTTGACTTTTCAAAATACATACAGTACCTGCTCATGTCTTTGTATGAAAGATTAATAATCAATCCCTACAGAATGACTATTCCACCAGCATGAAGTTGGTCAGGGCATTATATTGAACTATGAATTTGCTTTCTGAGGTGTACAGTTTTCTTTGCCAACTTTATACATTAGCAGATACGTTTGGATCCCAGCCAGTGTTAATCAAGATATATTGTGCTAGTTTGCTACCCTCAATCAAGCATATTGTGCCAATTCCTGCAACTCATCATTACGTAGGACTTGCTTGAAATGCCCTTGCTTGAAATGCAGCAAATCAATTTTTCTTAAAACAGGTTCAGTGATGTGATTTTGATAAATTTTGCATTAGTAAGAGAATCATTCCAAATATTTAATATTTTTGTTTCCGTGTTATCCTAGACAAATAGCAACTACAGGCATAAATAAACTTTGGTTATTTTCGTTCTGTCTTTCTTACCCTTTTTACCCTTTGGCTACAGTTCACATTCATATCAGTCTCAGAATCAATGAAGCTTAATATGGTCTCTTTCATATTTACACAACCCGCATAAGGGTCAATGTCATCCGGGGCATGCCTTCTTTGCCAGTCACGCTGGTTTAAAGGTTAATGCATTTTAAATCATAGTCTTTAACTAGAACACTTTAGACATACTATTCAGTATAGTCATATTTAATGGATGACTCATGGTTGAAACTAAAATATGCATTTTATCATGTATTTTTCCCACTTTCCAAAAGTTTTTGTTGATGTTTTTCACAGATTTTTCACCAGTTTGGTAATTTCTTTAAAACAAACAGCAATTAACTTTCAACCCACATGACATCCTCTTGCAGTGAAGCCAACTTATTAAACTGATGTTTCATGGCAAAAAACTGAGTAACCATTTGTCTAAATAAAATATGCAAGTTGAGTTTAGAGTTTTGTAAAGTCGATGTCTGATGGTTTCCTGACATAAAACCTTTTTTACTCCTCTTCAATTACATTTGAGCCATAATTCTGTTTGGTGCAAACTGTATTTGTTGGATGTTAGTAGAAAGTACTAACCTACTCTTCTGTTAGAAGTCATCGGTGTAGAATAACCTATGACTATGGAGGGATGTGTTCCTATTAGTCATGGGGTGACATCTTATTGGAAGTCAGGGAAATAAGAGCTTACAATATGCATCCTCTAGAAGTATGACATAGACTAGCCAAAACCATCCAGTTAGATTGAGCAGTACTATGTGTAGGGACTAAAGTTAAGTGTAAAAAAACAGTTATACTATAATATGTGCCTCCACTGTGTATTAATGAGTAAGATATCTTAGGGATATCCCTGTTATATACTGAAGCCATGGCAGTGTAGTAAGTGAAGTTCTTTTCCTTAATTTTCTAGAGTTTATGTTCTTGCCATTCAATATTCCTTTTGAAGGTGTGTCTGAGAGTGATAGAGCAGCTTGGATTCCATTTACCATCATTGTTGTGTGATATCCCAGTCAGGAAAGGGAGTCATGCTCAGACTTTAGAGTCACATGATTAAATGTGCCCGCCTTCTTTCAAGGTGCTACACTTTTATATAACTATGCACATTGGAAGGAAAGGGGACATCTTACTCACCTTTTGACCCAAAAGCAAATTATTTGTAGGGATTGCAGCAAACACTTTATAGTTTGGCTTGATCCTATATAGCTGAAATATAAAATACTGTGGAAAGCCTATTCAAAGTTAATTAGAATGGGAGAATGTGTTTCTCAGTCAGGAGAAGGTAGGTTACCTGGCTGTGTTAGGAACTCCCAGAGGAGTTGGGAGTAGTGATGGGTGAATCTCCCGAGTTTCGCTTCGCTGAAAAATTTGCGAATTTCCAGAGAAATTCACGAATTGGCGAAAAATTCACGAAACGAGTCGCGGCATGCTTTTGACTCGCGTCGCTTAGTTTTCGGCGCGTGCCGCATCAAAAACGACACGCGACTCGTTTTTTCGCCAGGCGAAATTTCGCTGGCGTTTCGCAAATCGCGGGAATTTGCAGCGAATTCGCCCATCACTAGTTGGGAGTGCTGCCTGATACTGCATGAAGCAGAGGGAGCCCAGGACAAGGTTGTGACTCTCAGAGACAGTCTTGCTAAGAGACTGAGGAAGCCAGGAGGCTGAACACTACAAGGAAGGAGTCCTGTGAGTACAGGGCAAGCCACAATATTGCTTTGTTTGCTGGTAGTCAACAAGGGGCCCAGCCTAGTCAAAGACTGCTCCAAAGTTTGAAGGTAGTGCCCAGTGGGCTAGGTTTTATTTTATGATTTGTTTGAATGATACAATGGTCACCCCGTGTTTGTGTTAGAGACTGTTTGTTTAAAGTGGGAAAATAAACTGCTGTTTTCCTTGAAGAAACCTGTGCCCCTGTCTTTATGCTCCTTTGTCCTATGCTGCCTGCCCACCATTGACTAATACTCCCCCAAAAATTACGTGTGCAAGCTGGCAGCTTGCCACAATATATATAACTCTAGAATTCAAACGTTGATAAATGACCCAATTATACTGTGGTCCTAAAAAGG
>CM044440.1:80301800-80313958 GCA_024363595.1 Xenopus borealis
ATGGCAAAAAGCTTTTGATCTCTAGAACAAGTTTATCTTTAGAAACCTTTAGAAGATAATATAAGCTCCAGGTCTACTAGAAGTACTTTCTGCTAATGAATAAAGGAAGCACTTAGTTGTGATCTTTTGCCTTGTGTACCATATCTTACCATAATGGTTGCTATGATCAATTTGTTAATAAATAAAATGAGAACTAATCAATTCTCAATTATTTTAGTTATGTGTGTTTACTTTATTCTGATGGACACATGCAATTAAATTCTTATCTTATTGCTGAGCAGTATTAAACTTTTTTCCACATCACATCACATGATACTGTTTATGCTGAATTCATTTAATTGTATGGCTTCCTTCTAATCCATTTCCAAATGTGTAGATGTACATCAGACACCACACTGTGCAGCCAGGTTCTTTAAGAAAACAACATATAGCAGACTTACTGTACATCAGGTTTTTGACAAAGAAAATGGATATGCTCCTAAAATTGGGGTTACTTGCTTTACAATAGTCTGTAAAACTGTAACCAATTAAAATAAGAATATGCAAAACTATCATTTTTATCCCAACTAAATATAGTTGCATACAATGTCTATTTTATTTTTATTTCTATGTATGGATGAAATGTTCCTGTAATGTTGAGTAGTTTTGTTTTGTATGGTTCGCATACAACTGTTGCCTTTTTATAAAGAGAAATCAATTTATTAGTGAGGAAAGCAGAGTAATAAACAGTTCTCAAAAATGATGGCCCTTTGCTGCCCATTAATTACCTTAAGAAAGTAGATTAATAAGAAGAAGGATATGAATAATTAAGCATGTGATGTAAATTTGTTCCAGAAAATAATCTATAGGCAGTCACTGGCCTCTGTTCAATTGTGTATTGTATAGACATGAAGTGCCATATAAGACAATTGTGTGTATTTGTCAAAGATTAAAGTGGACCAGTCACCTACACATAAAAAGCTGTATGATAAAAGTAATTTGCAAATTAAACATGATACTAGGTGTTTACACAGGACCTTGCCTCTTCGATATACAGTAGTATATATTTATTTACTCGTATTAATGGTGGCCAGATGAGAACTGTATAGCATGCTTAACAGTGCACGGGTTGCCATGGTCACTAGACGCTCTGACTAACACTACACATGGACAAGCGATGTATTGAAGACAAAGCCAACTCAGGCTACGCAAACGCCAATGGGAACTCTGCAGAGGGCAATGTGGCATTTTGTCATGCCTTTTCGGAACCTATTGAGGGTATATATTTATGCCGTGGAACAATTGTAAGTTGCCTGCAATTGTATTTTTTGCCTGTGCCCCTGATGAAGATCCCAGCTAAGGCTGGAAACGTGTGGGCTAATTTTTGAATTGTATTTCTGCATTAGGTAAGAAAAGAATTGATTAATTATCATACTGGTATGCCTAAAGTGACAGGACCACAGCTGGATAGGTAATTAGTCCTAGATTATTATCACTGATCGTTGAGTGTGATCTGGACCATGCCTGGTCATTCCATCCTAGAGGTGTGCCTTAAACTACCCTAACCGCTTCCACATGGTGCCGAACATGCCTAACTGCCCTAGTATTTTAAAATCTTGTCTGCCATTGCCTCTGTGGATTCCTGAGTATACCCTGTGGATCTATTGTCTTGGACAATAAATATTATTGTGTCTGTTTGCTGCAAGAAGCTCCTGGCCTACTTTATGATATTTGTATGCACAGTAGACTATGTGAGTTGTAATTAACTACACCTTTCCTTCATACCTTCCATGTTTCAAAGGCCCCACCTTGTGTGTTAGAGTCAAGTGTAACTCTTGCTCAACTGATTAGCTAGACATTAACATTTATTGTTCTAATATAGCACGAATTTGTATTACAATTACAATTATTAGCCTTATTTCTTCACTTTAATATTCTATATATACAGTATATTGTAAATTGGCCCCTAAGCTCAGAAACCACTTTCAGTACTGGTGAAGTTACTTTTGTCCATGCTTTGCATACATCCATATAGTTGCGCTCAACTGCAATAAATCCATCCTATCTTCCATTCCAAATCAGGCACTGCTGTGACTTTTGATGCAAGTCACTGTGAAAATCCTAAACCTGCAGTCGACTCAGTAGCCCTAATGTGCAGAATTTCTACCCTAATTCTTTGTTTCTATGTTGTTTGTTTCCTTCTAGAGACAACTAAACAAGATGTTCCTTACATTATAGTTCATGGTCCTTTTCCTTATTTAGAAGCATGCAAAGAAATGGTGTGCTGAGGGGAAGGGGTAAATATTGAAATTTTAGACCTTGCAATGTAGTGTAACTTTTGTAATTTCTCATTGTGACTTGCAAACTCTTTTTATACTCTTAATAATTTTAAGGCATTTTAGCAAATGGTCTAATTAGCACTGCACGGCCAAAAATTTCAATGTGTCTCAAGTTAATGTTAGTGTCCACTGATTTCAGCTTGTTCCATAATATTTATCATGCAGTACACCATGCAATATTAACATATCCTCTAACATCCACTAATTAAAAAGTAGTAGTGTATCTCTGCAGTATAGCTAATCAACCAGTATAGCTAGTCAAACAAACAAAACGTTTCAGGGACTGACTGCTACATCCTAACAGTTCTCTACAAAATATAGAGTAAATGAATGCATGCATTAGTCATTTTCCATTAAACTGGAAATTATGCTATGACATATCTGCATACACACAGAAGAGATACCTTTTTATTTTCATGGTCAGAAAACTGTGATAATGATAGCAATTCACTTGAATTTGACAAAGATGACCTTGGAGATGACAGATTCCTATCAAGTGATGTAGTTATTGGCTCATGTTCCCTTGAAAATTCCTCAAGGCCAAATGTGTTGGGCTGACATTTCTCATTTGGATGCAGTGATAAAGAAATGGATGGGACTATGGAGTCCGTTTACTAAAGTGCGGTAAATGTGAACTTAAGTTTCCGCATGTTATCGCTGAGAATATTTTTCCGCCAGAATATTCGCAGCGACTAAGTTTACTAAACAGCGATGTGCTCAGAAGTCATTGCGATCACTTGCGGTAACTACGTTAGCAAACCAGCTTACGTTAGCGGTAATTTTAGCGAGTTGCGAATTTTCTGGCGAAAATTTACATTTGCATATATTTATTCTAGAAAATAGTCTTGTTTTATGCGTTAATAATGGCGTTAATTATGGCAATTTTTACTGTGACATTTATTGCCAGAAATACATCTTCAAAACCCATAAACTTTACTGACTGATGATTATACCATCCAACAGCATTACAGAGTGACACCAATCAAACATGTATGTATCATATAAACCCATACTTCATCCACTCACGAACACACACTTCTGCCAATAGAATCATATAAACAAGAAATCATACCAGTTATCTCTTTGTATCATTTAAATGCACAGTCTAAATGAGAATTAAACTCCCATTGAGGTTTTTCTGGCCAAAAAATAAGTTAACGCCACTATACAGATGGCGGTAAAATGTTGCGAATATTCTGGCGTTAATTTTGTCTTTCACACATTTCGCTGCTTAGTAAACCATGCGTTAATATTTACGTAGCGCTATTTTCAGCGGATGCGATAACTGGCGAATACATATTCTTGCGCAAGAAAATTCGCAAATTTATATTTACCGCAGGTTAATAAACTCGCGAAAACATATTCTGCGTTAAATTTGGCTGTATTTTGTGCGAAAATTTTTACCGCACTTTAGTAAACGGACCCCTATATGTTTGTTTTCATTTGGGGATATCTGAATACGTCTGGTATTCAATTGAGCTATGTTCTGCAATTCTGCGTTTGAAGGGGGATGCATAGAATGTTTCAGATAGTGTGCATCTGAGTAATTTAAATTTGAAAATTTGGCTGGTGTATAGTTTGCTGGTCTATTGTCACTAAAAGTGTTTGTGGAACTCTGTAAACGGGATGATGTTGCTCGCTTTTGACTAGTAAGATGGGGACTAGAATGTGACAAATTTAAAGGTAATGATACAACTTTTCTGTGTTTTGTAGGAAGAGGATACCTTTTAAAGGGTCTATTTAAAGGGGGTTTTACTTTAGTTGGTGGAATATTTTCTTTGAAGCAGTAAGGTGGAAATGATGATGTGTATGTTCTTGGAGAATTTAGAAAATTTGTATAATATTCAGAATCAGGAGAAAGAGTCCTAATGAACCTTTAATTGAAAGAACCTTCAGTCTGCAAAATATCTGATTCTGAAACAGGGGGCATTGCATCAGTTTGCCCATGAAAATCTTTTCTTTTATATTCTTGTTGGCTCAAGAGAGAAACAGGAAATTGCCTTTCTAGTAATGGCTGAGGACATTACAGGTTTTTGTGAAACAGAGCCCATATTTGTAGGCTGAGAAGTTAGATTAAACCGGTTTGAATTAAGAGAATGGGGTCTTTCATAGCTTTCCTTTTTGGATCTCAGTACAAATGTTTAAAAAGAAAGACATGATGAAACTGGAGATATTGCTTCACAGCTGGAAGCAGGTGAGATGGGATTGCAAGATTCACCCATGCTACATATTGTTGAAGATGAGCCATGAAATGGAGACTGGAGTTGGCTAGGGCTAGCACAAAGAGGATATCTAATTACATTTATCTGGAAAGGGGATGGAATGTTTCTCAATTCACAAGAAGCAGTAGAAGAATGTATAGCAACTTTGTGTATTTCTAGTTCATTTGAAAATTGAATCTTTCATAAAGGTATTATCTGTTCCGTGTATTAATGTATGCTGCATATATACTGGAGTAGTACATAATTTAGATACATCTGATGAAACATGGTATGGAGCAGAGCTAAACAAAAACTCCCGGCTTTCAGAAATACAGTGTATGAGTGGCTTTTTATGATTTAATCTTGGATTAGTGCATGTGAATTTGCAAGCTGAGGTTTATATGCAAGAGAGCAAGTAAAAGGTACAGTAGAGTGAAGCTAAAGGAAGAAGAAAGACAACATTAAAATATAATTACAGAAACAGAAAAATGCAACAAAAGGTTTAATTTAGAATAAAGAACTCGTTATTGAATTATAAAATAGCTCAGTGATCATTCAAATAAAATTACCACTACTATAATTTTCTTTTCACATTGAAAATAGATACAGATAATAGTAATAATTTAGGATTTTGTAGTGGATTAGGATTAAATCAAACAAATAATTCAGTATGTAAATATGTTTAAAACATATGAAACATATTTAAAGTTTGTATTAGTGTTTATGTGGACCATATAGAAATATAGGCTAACAAAAGTTTTTTTTTTTAGCAGACTGGAGAAAATACTTTCCTCTTTCCCCATTTACTAACAATTGCATTTAGTTTTTTTCCATGAATCCTGTGGTTTTCTTATATTTCTAAAAAGCTCAAACAATTCAATATTTATTAAGTATAAAAACCACAAAAATCTCTAAGGCAAAACTTGTAAAAGTTGTCACGGTCCTATAGAAGTCAATGTAAGCTGCTCTGATCTTATTTGAGTGTTTTTATTCAATTTGGATTTTTTTCACTAGATATTTAAAAAAAACGCACATTTTCAGATGTTCTAGAGGTATTCATATTTTTAAGTACACTGTTCAGTGCTTTTTATCATTTATTGTTCAGATCTTTTTATAAATTCAATGACAATTGTGGTCACAAGTTCATTCGTTTAGACGTGGTTTCAAAAACTTCTAACCCCCATAGATAATAAAAGGCGCTATTCTATTACACAAGACTGGTTTACCTACCTGTACTTATATATATATATATATATATAGCATATGGCATTATGTTTAAAATTAAGAAAAGCAGATCCTGTCACTTAAACAAATTGTATTAGTTAAAGGTGAAATGTATGCTTAAGTTTTTTTATTCCCCACACACTTGTGCAGTAGTGATGCCGAATTTGTTCCTGCAAAATTCGGGAAACGGTCAAAAAAATCTTGAAATGCCAATTTTGACACCTGCGCAATTCCTCATTCCAAATTGATGCCGCTGCCTGATTCCATCGCAGACATCAAACACACGCTGACGTTGAAAACTTTGATGAAGGCATTGAAAACTTTGACACAGGTGAATTTTCGCTGCAAATTCACAGATTTATTTGCCAGCAGCGAAACGCGAAAGTTCACAGAAAATTTTAGTCTGGCGAAGAAATTCGTCCATCACTGTTATGCAGCAACAGTGATGCTATTTTACTAACAAAGATGTATCATGCATAGTACAAAACATGCATTGTTCTTTAGTTCAGCACCAGTAAGGCACAACATTTAGGCTATGATCTAGAACAATGGTTGCACCTGTGTAAGGTTCTGGCACAGGGTAGATGGTTTCCATAGCAATGAGACCAAAAGAAATTGGGGATAAGTGTGCACAATCTTGTGTTTGTACTGGCTGTGAAATAGGTGAGAAAATACAGCCCTGCAAAATAGGAGGTATTTGAGTTTTTTCCAACAAAAGTATTCAATCTGTTTTTTTTATATTTTGATTTTTTAATGAAAAGCAAGCATTCAAGTTTTTTTAAATCTTTTTTTCAAAGTAGAAAAACCTCTAAAACCTCACAAATTAAATTTTTAAATAAGTTCATAAAACTCCCAAAATTCATGAAGTTCAAAACATCTTCGACTAGAAACAGTCAATAAATAACCCTTATGTGTAAAAAGATAAATGACCATGCCACACAACTGTATAGACATAATAGTTTACGTTAAGGGGCAGATTTACAAAATGTGTGTGAAAAATTCAAAGTTTGATCAAATTTGCATAAAATTCTAATTCAAATCTTTGAATATGCAAATTAGGCAAATTCAACCATCGAATATTTAAATTAGAATAATTAGAATATTCTAATAAAATTTTATTCGAATACTCAACTATTCAACGGTCGAAGTACTTCGCCTATTCGACCACCTAGTTCGCCAGATCCAAGCTGCTGAATTGGGGACCATTATTTTTGATTGCATAAAAAAAATGTGATCGATCGATAAAATCATTTGAATCGATCGATTTGATCTATTGAATTGCAGTAAAATCCTTCGAATTCAAAGAATTTTACTTCACATGGTCGAATTTTTTATTTTTTTTAATTCAAAATTCAACCAATATTAAATCTGCCCCTATGTGTTTTCTGAATTGTTTTTAGCTACGTTGTGCACTAAGAATACAATGGTTGTAATTGCAGTCTTTGCTACAGAGAGCAGATTATTTTTCTACATATTTGTTGGTAGCTCAGTTGGAATTCCTGTACAAGTTCTTACACTCTTTTGTTAATTTTTGTTATTCTGTCTGTAGAGTGTCAAGATTCTAAAAATGTCCTGCTGATGTCAAAATTATACTAAGTGCACTCTAGATATAAGACTACCTTAATTCTGCTGAAAATCATTTAAACATTAAATAAACCCAATAGGATTGTATTAGGATTCATGCCCCTTAGTTACCATCAAGTACAAGGAACTGTATTATTATTAAAGAAGAAAGAAAATTGTTCAAAATGTTTTTAATTATTTGATAAAAATGGATATTGCATTTCTACCTAAGAGACCCCATACTTGTATATTAATATTTAATATTAAGCAGAAAGCAAATGTTTTGGTGAGCATGCATGAGTAGGGCCAACGTAACGTTTTGCTACTGTCTGCCAACAGGCCAAAAACTGTCATGGGAGCACAGATTTGGCCATAGCTGGGGGAATCTCATCAAACATTTCACATCTACTGGAATACTATTAAAATAAAGATTTAAACATAAACTCTTAGAAGAATATACAGAGAAATGGACCGATAGATGCAATTTTTGTCAAAGAACCGACAACAAAGTTGATAGGTTAAAACTCTATTTGTTTACTATGCAGAAAAGTTTTGGTTTATTGATACTATACCTCCAGTTCTTTTTCTTTGTAGTTTACATCTCGTGGAAAGTAATTTTGGTTTGCTTCAGGGATGCATATCTCATTACCAGTTACTTCAGATAGAGATGCTTTAGGCTTTTCTACAACTTGCAGTTGTGCTCCACTGACTTTATAACTTGCTTCTTCCAAGACATCATTGCTTTTGTTCATTACTTCATCTTCTTCTTCATCAGAGTCCATAACAAGGACAAATTCTGCTATAAATATATAATTTTGCTGCATCTCTTGTGCCTGACCTGCGGATACCCCTTGAACTAGAAAATTCTGTTCAACAATGGATGTGTGATAAGAATCTTGAATACTGCAACTGGTTGTATTTTTGTTTATCTCTGTTACAGAAGCTCAGGCTGCCAAGAAAGTGGTAAATTAATAAATACTAGAAAATATTGTACAGTTTCATAAATAAATATATAAGCATGTAGCAGCAGCACTGTATATTTACGAAGAAAATGCCAAATGTCTCAATAGCAAAGTTGTTTAAAGAATTTGTCCTCTGCATGAACAAATTAGGCTGGTTTTAAAGCTGTATTGAGATGATTTTACGTTTATAAATGGTGACAGTCAAGGTGCTTCCAACATTTGAATCAAAACCAATGACATGTTTTTCAGCATTAATGTCACACAAAGAGGTTTGATAGCTGCAGTAAATTTGGGAAACTTATATTTTCCCCTCAAACTGCCATATGATTAGTGTGTAAGGGATGTGCTGTGTATATACAGTACTTGTATAGCAGGATAAAAATACATTTAAAACACCTCAAAAACTTCTGATCGATACCGATCGTTCGTTTTCACAAAAAAATCGTAAAATTTTCTTCAAACGTCCGAAAAATTTGTACAATTCGAATGATCGAATGGTATTCGAGCAGGACACAGTCTCAGAAGCCTATGGGGAGCTTCCCATAGGCTTCTATTGCAATTCGGTAGGTTCAATCTGGTGAAGTAGGCAGTCAAATAACTTTAAAATCTTTATTCCTTCGATCATCGAATGATCGAATATCCGATCATTCGATCTATTCGATGATCGAAGAGGCCAAATCTGAATATCCGATTTCACAAAAAATTTGTACGATCGTTCTTCGATCTGCCATAAACTCGGCAGACTTTAGGTGGAGAATAGTCGAATCTGACTTATTCCAAGGGTCAAGATTTTTGAATGTGAATTAAAATTTAAATCAAGTTTGGATTATTCCCGATTCAAATTTGAGAGTTTTGACCAAAAAAATCTAAAATTCTAATTTGAATTTACTATTTAACACTTAATAATTCTGCCCCTTAGTATGTTTTTATGACACACATTGAACCAAAGTGAGCAAAAACACAGCTCTGTCTTACTACTGTCTTACTACAATATCTGTATGTAGGGATCATGCACTCAGTTTAGAATAAGCCTGAATTCATCCCATGAGAGAACAGTGGGCTCTAAGTTTGCTATCAGCATATCGAAGGCAATTGGAGTGAAGGTGGGCTTGCTTTTTCAATATACAGATGCCCTCAATGAATTGCAAAGCTTGACCTTTCCTGTCCTTGCCCCTTTAATGCATAATATCCATGCTGTAGTACCAATACCATGTCAGGTGTCTTACACAGCCATAAAATATTTTCTTCAAACATTATTTATATTGTTCCAGTCAGTTTACTTAGTGATTTACCTTCCTGACAGAATAAGAACATTTTAATTTCGCAAGTTAATATAAGTGTTAAATAAATCAAGAATTAAGGCCTTATCAAGGGAAAGGTGCTAAATCCATACAAGCATGTTCTGTTTTAACATTTACAGCTTCCTTTTTCAAGTCAGTCTCTATTTAAGTGAAATATTAAACATATACTGCATTTATAAGAATCTTCTGCATTCCCCAGTGATTGGGACCTGGAGTTTTCTTAAATATGTATTGATTTTTCCCTGTAATTTGGATCACCACAATTCCCTATTGGGGAAATGTAATAAAAATTGGTAATGGAAAAATATTTACAATGCAAAATGCACAAACAGATTTTACTCTGCACAAATTTAAATAAGTGTTTTGAACCTGAAAACCTTTCAGGGACCTCTTCAGACAGTGGAAGACGTTTTGGAAATGTTATAGTTTCTGCCGATGAGCAGTGAATGTAATAAAACTTCTTTCTGAAAAAGTTGTTGTTTTTGCTCCAAAAGATGAAAACACCTTTAAACACTTCTTAAAAGTACACAATTAAAATTTACAGTACAATAACAGTTTAAGAAAGAATATTACAGTGCAAAATATTCTTATTTGTGTGAATTGATTATTGGGACTTTTATTGCATTCCCCTATTAGTCTGCTAAAAAAAACTTTTAAAGGGAGTTGGTTCACTTTTATGTTAACTTTTAGTATGCTATAGAATGGCAAATTCAAAGCAACTTTTGAATTGATCTTGATTATTTATATTTTAAAGTCTGATCAAATGGTTCATTTATTAATATATTTTCCCAAAAAATTTTGCTAGTTGGAAATAATCTGAATTTTTCAGATTTTTCACCAAAAAACTACGATTTTCTTTTTTTTTGCCCGACACCCCGAAAATTTTGGGGTTATTGCATGAAAAAAAAATCTTTGGAACTTCTCCCACTGACTTATATGCAACCTTGCCGGATGTTTGGATTCAGACTTTTTCCATCCTCGGGGGGAAAAATAAATTTTAAAAAATTTGGAATCTAGCAACTAGATTGCTGAAATTGCCAAATAGGAGAGCTGCTGAATAAAAAGCTAAGTAATTAAAAAACAGAAATAATAAACAATGAAACCCAAAAGCAAATGGTTTCAGAATATCACTCTCTGCATCATACTTATAGTTAACTCAAATGTGAACAACTCCTTTAAAGTTTATACCTCTAATAAGTTTTGATGTTTACAGTACCATTATTTAATTTTCTTAAATATAGTTAATTTTTTTAAATCAAAATATAAGTATAATAATAAGTATAATTTAAGCATAAATTTCTGGCTCTTCCAGGTTTTACAGTTTCTAAGTACAAATAGTTATCATTAGAACTACTATACAGTTTAATTTTAGATGCCAGAAATAAATATTAAAGGAGATATAGGATAAATGAAAAAACCCTAATTTTGTAGGCAATTATAAGTAAGCTATTGTGTTCCTTTATTGGTACTCACTATAGATGTTCTCTGGTCCCTATCCGTGTTTGAAATGAGGGGTGGGCGTGTCCTAACGGTCCCTGCCAGAAGCACATTAGGAGAGGGACAGCCAATCACAGCCCTGCAGTCACACAAGCACGGACAGGCTTTAGTTCCCCATCAGGTCCTGCTAGCTGTTGATTGTTTCCTGTCCCACAGTGCAGTGAGCTGAGAGCTGCAAGCTCCCCTGCACAGCCTGGGAATTCAGGGAGCAGGAAGTGAAAGAGAAGGGAAGGATAATTAGGGTTTTTGCAGAAATATTCAATAAATCAGCCTGATACACTACTTTTTTAAGCTCGATTTCTTCTATATCTAAATGCACTGGTATGTTCTAATTTTTTACACAATATGTCTCACATTTACATTTTCCCAATATTCTGAAAAATATGTTTATATATAAAGATGTTACATATCTTAAGTATATGCCATGAATCAACTTTAACTTTCTGGTTAAATAAGAAATGTTTCTTAATTTAGTCATGTTAGTACAGTACACTGTATTTATAGTATTAGTATGCAGCATTAAATGGACTGTAATGACAGGAACAGCATAAAAGTCTAAGCAGTAAATGCTAATTTGTTTCATTTTTTTCATTTCATTTTAGTAAACTTTGCTGACATTTATGGTATTTATCCATTATATTTAGGTTACCTTTGCTGACATTTCCTTCTACAGCTGCCAACTTTCAGCTTGTAATAATGGTCTTTTCCAACTAGTACCTGGGAAGGAAGTGTGCCAAGTGTTGGAATAAAGGTAAAATTTGGGGGCTGCCTTTCCTGTGCATTCAATGAAATCTTTAAGAAAAGAAGGAATATTGGGTTATGTTATGCTATAATAATTATACAATACTTATTAGACCTTTTATCTGTGACCGTGGATCAGCTTTTCTCCACTGAGTGGAGAATCCGACCCATGTGCCATTAGCCTAATACACTATACGTTCTATTAGCATTTAGTTATTATTATAGAGTTTTTTATTCAGCAACTCTCCTGTTTTAGCAATCAACTTTCTAGGGTCCAAGTTACTCTAGCTAGCCCCATGCATTGACTGACTGGAATATGAGAGAGCCTGAATAGAAAAATGAGCAATAAAA
>CM044440.1:80350384-80369986 GCA_024363595.1 Xenopus borealis
TGTGGAACGGGAGCAAAAACAACAGTGTCTTTGTATAAACACACCAGGAGCCTCTGTGATGGTCGAATTTGCATATTCGAAGATTCAAATTTAATACAAATGCGATCAAACTTCGAATTATTCACGTGAATTTTGTAAATCTGCCCCTTACAGATACTGAAAACAATTCAGTGTGACCAATTGTCTACAAATCATGTTTTGGGACTTCTTTATAGTATGCATGGGCTAGGAGTGCATCTCAAGGACATGGGTAATGTCATTACATTAAAGGTAAATATAATGATGATATAAGATGTTGCCTTCATAATGAATATTGTATCAGAGCTCATTTGCTTTATTAATCCAACACTGCATTTGTCCTTCAGATTATTTCTAGGGACAACTCCTAAACATCTTTAAAGGTGAACTATCATAAAAAATTTAAATGTTATATTATCTTTTGCTTTCAGCAACTAAAATAATAACATTTCTAAATACAATCAATTAAATATTATGTACTGTTTCTGAAATAATCAAGTTCATCTTCACTATCCCTCTCTCAGCATCTGTTTCTCTTCATTCTCTCTTCATGCAGGAGTTGGGTGTGGGAAAATCATTGGCAGTTAAATCCAATATATCTTATAGAAGATGTATTAGAGCTTACTATGTTAAAATCACCAGAAATCTTGTCTCTCTAAATGCAGGATTTGTGAAAAAGGCAGTTCTTTTGTTAGATTTTGTTTGTACTGGAATAAGTTATTTGAGTGAGCTCTAATGTAGGGGTGTCCAACCTCCGGCCGGAGGGCCAAATGCAGCCCAGGATGATTATGAATGAAGCACAGCTTGAAACACTTGGTTCCAGAAGAAGCGTCATGCGTAAAGGATATAGTAGTAGGCAGGAGGGGGGACTCTGCCCATTGCCAGTTAGCAGTAATAATAATATTATAATAATAAGTGTTTAATATGCAGGTGTCCCATATTTCATTGTAAAGCTCCATCTGGTTTCCAGTGAAATTCCTGAATTGGCGAAAAATTTGTGAAACGAGTCGCGGCATGTCAAAAACGTTTTTGTCGCGCGTCGCATCATTTTTGGCGCACGGCTCGTTTTATTTTTTCACACCAGAGAATTTTCGGCAGGCGAATTTTCGCTGGCGCTTCGTGAATTTATTCGCCACAAGACAAATTCACCCATCACTAATGCTGAAAGAGGGATAGTTTGTTATTTGTTCCCTGTTCATTATAAACTAATGTAAAGCACAGCGTAACTTGTTGGCGCTATATAAATAAGTGATGTCTGCTAGTCACAACACTTGCCAGAACAGTTTTCAAAGTTCATTAGAAACAATTCCTCTATGGTCAAACAAAGAACACAGCATACAACTCTGAATATGTGACGAAATATTTTGCTGTTTAGATCTCTTAACACAGTGAAGAAATTAATAGTGCAGCCACATTGTACAGCCCCCACTGAAATACCAACTTTACACTATCATGCAGTTCTCTTTTTCCCCTTCCCTCCCCTAATTTGCATATGCAAATTAGGATATGGTTAAAATTTCAGTTGAAGATTCTAAAATAGAGTATTCTGTGAACCACTAATTTACTGGTCACCTGTTTAATAGCAAACATGTCATTGGTTGCTAAGGCTTATTGCACCTGGGAAACATGCATTGTATTAAAAATGGGGGGTTAGTTTTAAATATTATACTTGGCTACATATTCTATAAATTTTTCTCATACAATCTAAGCTACTACATTGTACGTCATCTGACATCTTGCATGCTTGAGTGCATTAGAACTGTTAAAATGAATAATAATAATCAGGTGCCAAAAGTCATTTCATATAGAATTTCTGAAGTAGTTTTGTTCACTTGACATGCAGAGTTTTGAGCTGTCTAAAATGAATTCAGAGGATTCCAGTTTATACACAGGAAGGGCAGATTTTCCTATACCTAATGCAGACCAACTGTGTTTCTGTTAATTGATGCTTTATTTGGAGCAGCTGAAATGCCACTCTAAAGAACATTCTGTAAATTGGATTTAAACGGTGTCAAAGCTTTCATGTGTCACCTTCTACAGTACAATTGATTTGAGATTTAGGACAGATATAATTGAGTGAACAATTGACCATCCATCCTAATCTGTATGTGTATTAAGTAATATGCCTTTTGTAACAATGGGTGCTACAATATGTGTAGCATGTTGGATAGAGACAAGTGCATAAACTAATATTTAAAGGGATTCTGTCATGATTTTTCTGGTTTACTTTTTATTTCAAAATTTTACTGTGTGCATTACAAATAATCACTCTACCATTTACTCTACCAAATGTTATACTTGACCATTTAGTATATTTTTTAGCTGTAATACTGGTGTGGAGGCAACCATCTCACTGAGCTTGAAGGAGGAGCCAGTACTCCATGATGGAACTACTTTGAGGCAGCTACTGTATCTCCCCTTCTAAATGTATTTCAGTATGACCCAGGTTATGGTATTTGTCCTGCTTGGGTGCTATTCTCATGTCCATTACTAAGTAGGGCTAGGGAGAACTTTTAGCAATGAAGATTTCTGGCTTAGATGTTCTCCAGCTTTCAGAAAACCTGCTGTGGAAGGGTATGGGGTCTGGAATGTCATAAATCATTGCCTCTTATTGTATTCTCATTGTATTTAAAGGGATTCTGTCGTGATTTTTTTATGTAGTTTTTATTTCTAAATCACACTGAATTGAAATTTACAATGAAAATAATCACTTTACAATATAAAATTTAATTCCAGAGGAAATATTTTAAAAATACTAAAACGCGTTGGGCTTGTATTTAACAAGAAATAAATATCCCCTTTTCATAAACCCGCTTTCAAGCAAACTGGTTATTTGGGTTTCCTATACTGAAAACTGGACCGCTGTGCTAACTGACTTCCTAACACGCCACCTACACCACTGAAATGCCGTCATGATCCATCTCTAAGAACCGGTGAATTCAAACACCACCAAAGCCTGCCCTGCCTGTAAGTTATTGGCGGGCTTAAAAACTTTAGCGATCCACTGAGACCGGCGAGCAGCAGTGTGTGTACCAGTAAGGCTCTCCCTTGGCGTACTGCTCAGTAAGTGTAAACGTTCCACATGGCTAATCTTAAAGTGATATTGACACTAAAAAATTAATTTTAACATATGAATATACATTAAATGTTATCTATAGGTCATGTTTTTTGCTGAGAGGTTTGTTTTTGTATATAATTGTTAGTTGAAGTTCCTAAGTCTGACTCTCTGGCACTCTGACTTTGCCAACCTGACTGTCCCATCTTAGTCTGTTCGTTACAGTTTCTCATGCTAACAGACTCTTGCTGCACAGATATGGCAGCCCCCTCATACAGGAACATGGGGAATCAGACATGTAATGTAAAAGCATCATGCAAATACTTTATGGCAAAGTTAGAAGTAGCCTTCAAAGCCAATATTATAACAGAGGTTAAAAAAGAGTTTAATTTCAGGTGTCAGTATCTCTTTAAGTTCCGGCGATACCTCGCCTTCCAGACTCGTAACACACTTTTCCAGTATGATATGCAGCGACTACTGATAGGCACTCGCTCAAGAAATTAATATGTGCGTATATCCCAGAACGCATATATTATTTGTAATAGTGTAATACCCCATATACTGCTCTTTATTTAGGCATAAATTCCATTAACCAGCTATCAGCGCACTGAACCCTACAGATTTATTTTTACATAGAGTGGAATAGTGGGTTCACAGCTAATAACCTTACAATTGGACCTCTGCGCAGAGCTCACACCTGACTGTCAATTTTATTATTTTTATTTGTAAGATCTACCAGGCAGCTGTTATCTTGTGTTAGGGACCTGCTATCTGATTACCTTCCCATTGTTCTGTTGTTAGGCTGCTGGGGGACGGGGAAAGGGAGGGGGTGATATCACTTCATTTTGCAGTATAGCAGCAAAGAGCAACTGAAGTTTATCAGAGCACATGTTAAGTCACATGACTGCAGGCAGCTGGGATACTGACAATATGTCAGCCCCATGTCAGATTTCAAAATAAAATATAAAAAATCAGTTTGCTCTTTTGAAAGCTGGAAATCAGTGCGGAATTCTGCTGAAGCAGCATTATTAACTGATGCATTTTGAAAAAACAAACGCCCATGACAGCATCCCTTTAATGTATGTTGGGTACCACTATTTCTCCCCCTCATTGTATAATGTATTTATTTTATAATGTATGTAATATATATATATATATATATATATATAATGTATTTTTTCTGGCAGAGAAATGCCACCCTAAAATATGCAGTTTTGACTATTCACCAACTTAATAAAATTTAGAACAGTAGCAGCAGTGCGATTAGCCCTTGGAGACACTATCAAATCAGGCAGCTGAATCATTCAGCAGAGACGTCAGGTAGTTTCTAATCGGCTGCTGTGGGGAAGGGAGAGGGTGATATCATTCCATCTTGCAGTGTAGCAGTCAGGCCCGGATTTGTGAAGAGGCCACCTAGGCCAGGGCCTAGGGTGGCAGGATTTTAGGGGGCGGCATGCTGCTCAACCACACCCACATTGGTTCAGAAATTTGCATTTCCATCTGGCAATTCCCATTATGAAAATTTGAGCAAATAAAAGGGAGGGGACAGGGGTGACAAACAACAGCAGGCCTAGGGGCTGCCGCTGTGTAAATCCGGCCCTGGTAGCAGTAAATAGGGTTGCCACCTGGAATATATTTTACTGGCCTGGCCAGTATTTTTGATGGTTCATCCCAATGATATTAATAGGAAAAAAAGATAAGTATATAGGAAGACTGGTATTTTTTTTCAGAAAAGGTGGCAACCCTAGCAGTAAATAGTGACTGGAGTGTATTAGTACACAACTCACATGCTTTAGGGCACCTGGGAAACTCATAAAATCTAGCAATGTAAATATAAATGGACCAGTGCTTGATGACAGCTTGACGATAGACAAAAAAGGACAATTTGACTAGTATAGTGTTGTATTTTTAAATATCAACTGTACGCCCATATATATAGTCATACACTCTATCAAGAGAGTGTTTTTCCTCCTTCACCTTTAAGGTTATTACCATCACCTTTCATCCAAACAGTGTAGGTACAGTTCAAATGGTGTTTTGAAAATGTCTAGGTGGGTACTCTCAAACGTTTAGTATTTTTGTAAGCCTTCAGGATAAAATGTTGGCTTTCACAGTCTGTGCTCTCCTTCCCAATAAAAATGCACTTCAAATAGTGTAAAAACCTCTTTAATAATAAAATACATAAAAAGATTGCATTCACATTTTCACAATGGATAAGTGAAAAATAAATAAATAAACAAAGTCTCAGTGCGGTTTGTTATTCATTTCACCTGTGTCTTGCCGCATCAAGTAGTTCTTCGGCGCACATGGGTGACGTCACAGGACCCTAAATCACTCATTTTTTCTTTTTTAACAAAATATCTAGTCTCATGCCAAATTTTGAAACTAAATTTTAAAAAAAACCTGCTTGATCTTCTGAAAATGAATTTCAGTGCAGAATTCTGCTGCAGCAGCACTATTAACTGATGTGTTTTGAAAAAGCCTGTTCTCCCCTTGGTACAGATTCCCTACATTCATGCTGTGTCAATTGCAGACACTTGGGTCTGCTTCTGGTGCTGATCACCAGCACTGGGGAACCATTTCAAATGGGGTAAGCAGGTGATATGCCACCCATAGAATTTTGCCACTCTTTGTCGCCTGGCCACAAACCCAGGCTTGGGAATGGGGAACTATACCATATAGTAACCATAAACCATTCATATCTAACATATGTTTTGCCAGTCACCTCTTTTTCTAAACTCAACAGAAAGATAATGTTGATAATGAAGGTGTTTTCACCTTTTAGAGAAGTTTAAAAAATAATTTTTAAGATATCTTAAATGTGTCAATAAAATAGGTTGTGGCAAGCTGAAGGGATCTGATCACAAGAACTTTTTCCACAATAAACAGTGGTGAAAAGGCTCTGATTAGCATGATCTCTATATTAGCTCATATTGTATGGTTAATATTACAAAATAAGTAATTCATACCCCACAATGACATTATATGTAATCAGGCTTGTGTGACCTTCCATTAACCAATCTTTATAATAACTGGTACTTCTCATTAAAACTAATAATGTGTTTGTTAGGTACAGGGTTGTACGATAATTGATCTCCCTTGTTGTTTTTTTGTGCTCTGGTCCTTTATTAACATGGATGTTTGAGCAAGGTGGCTGTAGGTGTCACTGTGCACAAGAGTATACTGTGCATACACTGTATTATCTATACTGCTTAAAAGGGTTACCGTTCAAGTTACTGTTGACGTGTATTGGCTGCATGAACCTGCTAATAAAGCACTGTTATACTCATCCTCGGCTACCAAAACATAACAAATTGGCAATGAAATGTCTCTTCTACATCTGGTGAGCCTACCATACTTTTTACTGCTTGGATCCGTATGTTGGATAATTACATTATTGCTGCTGACCAAGGGGAGATTTCTGCTGCTAGAAAGCATGCTTTACAGCGTGTATATTCTATACGCTGTCCCTCTGCTCCAAGGCTATAAAGAACTTTTTTGTGCCAAGAGTAAATGTGGTTTCTGAAAGATATAAATTCTGCCAACACGGAAAACATAATGGTGAATCCATAGAACAATTTGTAGCAGTTTTGAGAGAGCTGGTTTGGGAATTTAACAGATGAAATGCTAAGAGACCAAATAGAGAGAACTGCTGGGAATGTACAGACTGTGAATCCAGCACTGGGGCCTAAAAATGTACAGTCACAGGCACAATACAATGCTCAGAAAAGGGATTCACCTACACTGAAAAAACCATGCACCAAATACAAATAAAAAATACTGCTTCCATTGTGGTTCAACACAATTTATGCTGCATGTTCTGCAAAAACTGTATGCTGCCGCAAATACAAAAAAGTAGGACACTTTGCTAAGATCTGCCATAGTTCTCCTAAAGATGTTCATGAAGTCACTGCTTAAAATGTTACGGTATTAAGTGTGAATTAAGCTGATACAGTTATTCCAGACAAGTTTACATGCAATGTCAATGTCAATACTGCCTCTGCTGACAAGGGAGACTCCATTAACCTGATGCTTGATACAGTTTCAGCTGTTTCTATACTACCAAAAGAAAATTTTCTTTCACCTTGCAAAAGATCTGCTTGTTACACCTGCCCTGAGACTGGTCAGTAACGTAAAGGATCCAATCCTTGTGCTTGGCTGCTTGCCATTGACTGTACAATTTGAATCAAATACTGCTTCCAAATACTTGGAAGGGATCTCTTTGCTGTATTAAACCTATAATTAGTTACACTTCTTTGGGTTGTGCAAAGAACTTTGTAAACAAAGTTAGGCTGAGACCAGATGTACCAGCACACCAGAAATGGAGGCAATTGCCTTACTCTATAAGGGAGACTGTCTCACAGGAACTAAAGAACTGGTAGAGCAAGATGTGATTGAAAAATTAGAATTTGAGGTATTTGATTGTGTGTAGATCTCTGTAAACCTAATAAAGCAGTTGTTATGGATAATTATCCTTTGCCACACATAGAGGAAATATTTCCAGAACTCCGAGGAGCAAAATTCTTCTATACTCCATGACATACCTGGTGTACAATGCTATAATTGTCTACACTCTAGCTATGGATCTTCATGACAAGTACCTAGAAATGTTTCTGAAATGCATTGACTGAATGCAGGACTGAAACTGAACCTTTCCAAATGCCACTTCTGACAAACTCAGCTGTCATTTCTGGGTCATATCATTTCACAAGAGGGATTATATGAATGACCCTGACGATGTCAACACTGTTACACAAGCATCTACTCCATCTGATTTTCACATGAGCTCTGTTAAGTCTTACTTCATGGTATTCTAAGTTTATTACCAACTATGCTTCAGTTATGGAGCCACTTAGAGCACTACTATGTGGAACTTCAAGTCTGGTTTGGTTAGAGACTGCTCAACATAGCTTTGAAATAGTGAAACAGTTAATTGTGAACAGTCCAGCGCTAGCTTTATTTGATCCTGCACTACCCACTATGGTTACTACAGACACTTCAGACTCTGGAGTTGGTGCAGTTCTCACACAGATCCATGCCGATCATACAGATTGATAGAAAACTGTTGCATTTGCATTCAGAACTAGTGATGGGTGAATTTATTCGCCAGGGGCGAATTCGCAGCAAATTCCCGCAATTCGCCGCTGGCGAATAAATTCGCGAAACACCAGCAAAAATTTGCAAACAAAAATTCACCAAAAAAACAAGTCGCGCGTCGAAAATGACATGACACGCGTCGGAAACGACGAGACGCGACGCACTTCAAAAACGACACGCAACTCATTTCGCAAATCTTTCGCCAATTCGCGAATTTTTCGGCAAAGCGAAACGGGTGAGATTCGCCCATCACTATTCAGAACACTTACAGAGGCAGAGAGTAAGTATTCAACTGTTGAAAAATAAACTCTAGCATGTGTTTGGGCAATAGAAAAATGAAGAACATACCTATGGGCTAGATAATTCCCCTTATGCACGGATCATAGCCCTTTAACTACACTGCTCACAACAAAAGGACTAGGAAATGCTGGAATATGTATAGCTAGATGGTCAGCAAGGCTAATGAATTTCAGCTACAAAATGCAATACAAACCAGATTTGAAAAATGTTACTGCTGATTGTTTATTGTGAACCAAGAAGAAACACCCCGTTCCATCTCTAATAGTTATAATTCACACAACCCCCTGGGATCGCTATACTAAATATGTTAATCACTCTTAAATTACTATCACAATACTAGTGATACCGTTAAGGATAACCTTAGAACCCGCCTTGATCAGAGCATGGGAAACTGTGGTCTCGTTGTATTACCTTTCCCTAATTCGAAGGAGAAGGGTGGTTCTCCTCTCCTTTTTAATTTTATTACCTTGGACGGTTTTACTATACAAGCTTTTAAATCTTTTTACTCTATCAATCCTTTTATCTATTTTCACATCACAAGACGTGGGAAATTTGTGGTTTAGCTAATCCTTCGAATTAGGAAAAGGTAATACAACGAGACCACAGTTTCCTCTACATTCCATTCTTGCAAGAGCGGGTTTGCTCAAGCATTAGGAAAATCTGCAGTCTAAGGAAATCAAGATAGCCAAAAGTTGTTTTGATGAGAGTAAATACAGCATTTAAATGAAACTGACAAGTGTGATGTACATTTTTTTTAGGGTACCCTCGTTCCCCCGTACATTTCCTAACATATGGCAACTACAGTGTATATAGGGGGAACATGTGTAGGGCAATAGAACACCTTTATTTGAGTTATTAAAGGTTTCCTGGGCTTGGGTAGTGTAATGCAGTGGCTGCAGCATATACATCTATTATCTCTCCGCCATCGCTAGCGTAAATGCGCATTGCCTGACGAAGTAATGGTAGCACAACTTCGCTACCGTTTGCCTCCCTGAGCACAACTTTGCATTTTAGTGAATTTGCGTATCACTGGCAAAGCTACGCCTGGCAAAGTTCAGCGAACGCTAGCGAAGCCAACGCAGGCGTAACTACACAGGTTAATTTGCCCCTTAGAAGGCAGCTAGACAATACTATAGTTATTACAGTATAACCCCGAATTTACGTCCACTGATTAAATGTTTTCCCGCATTTTATGTTTTTTTTCTGTGGTCCCGTCATTTCCAGTGCATTTCTATGGGGTATTTTCCCGGGTTTTATGTTTGGTGTTCCCGGATTTTACGTCCGTAAATCAGCCCTATCCCTTGCTTAACGCTCGATTTTACATGTTATATACAGTGTTCCAACACTTACTTGTAAAATCTCTACATTATATGGACGTGGCCGCATGTTTCAGTGACATGCTGAGCGGGAGGAGCTGTGCAGACGGAACAGAGCCCGGGGTAAAAGAACATACACACAAAAAGAAACAGCTGCTGTATTGGAGAAGGAGGGAGAAAGACAGAGAGCAGCCGTTTCGGAAGACAGAGTGGCTAAATGTGGAGAAAGACACCCAGCGAACATGATTGTGAGTAGCAGCGCTACTTTCCTGGGGAAGGGGGGTTGCGGAGGCAAGCATTAGCAGTCTGGAGAGGCAAGCTGAAGGGACCAGGATACAAGACTCTGATAAACGAAGAGAAGTGGCTGCTGTAGGAGAAGGAGGGGAAAGGGACATGAAGCATGGGTCTGAACAGCATGTTAAATAATAGCCAGTAACACTGTTCCGAATAAAAAAAAAAGACACGTTTCCCTTATTTTACGTTTTCCCAGATTTTACTTTTTTTTTTTCCACGGTCCCTTGAAAAATGTAAATTCGGGGTTCTACTGTATTATTATTATTATCAACATGTATTTATAAAGTCACAGCGCTGTTACAGTCCAGGTTTAATGTGTCAGCAACTACCTGTATTACGGTTATAAACCTTGTTACACAATGCACAAGCAGAACAAAAGAATAGCCATTTTAATCTTAGAAATGAAATAGTAGACCTAGCAAATATGTTAAAGGAACAGTAACAACAAAAAATTAAGGCGTTCTAAAGTAATGAAATGTACTGTTGTGCTGCACTGAAAAAACTGGTGCATTTGCTTCAGAAAGACTACTATAGTTTATATAAACAAGCCCTGCACTGCCACTCTCCCAAATTCCCTTCCTGGCCCCAGTCGCTGCCCCGACCATTCTCCCTGGCTAGGGCAGGGGGGGGTAGGCTGGTGATGTAGGCGGGCAGGTCAGTGATATGGGGGGTGGGACGGTGATGTGGGAAAGCAGGGAGCTCCCAGTGCGAGCCGCCATGACAGTCTCTGCGCATGCGCATTTGTGCGCATTAAGAAAAGCGGCCCCAACACTGACCGCTTGTGAATGCGCCTGATGTCACGCGCGCGCAAATGCGCATGTGCAGAGACTGTCATGGTGGCTCGCATCAGGAGATTCCTCCCGGTGCTAGCGCTGGTGACGGGCATTCTTAAAAAAAAAAAAAAAAAACACCAGTACCTCCAACCGGAATGGGGGCTCTATTAGCCCGAGCATTTGGTTGGGGGTAACTGTTTTTGACGATAGGTGCCCTTTAAATACTTTTTTGTAGTTTGATATTCATATATAATTTCCTAAATATGACACCTGCTACATTGTGACAATTTTATCTACCCATCCATACAAACTGAGACTGTTAATAAGTCTAACTTTGGGTTCAGTCAGCATCATTCTCTGATCCACATTAGTGATGGGTGAATTTATTCTCCAGCGGCGAATTCGCGGCGAATTCCCGCAGTTTGCCGCTGGCGAATAAATTCGCAAAATTCAGGAAATTCGCAAATTTTTTTGGCGAAGCGAAACTGGGTAGATTCGCCCATCACTAATCCACATACCAGTTAGCTCTATATTGTAAGCTTTAAAACTAGAATGTTACAGATTAATCAGATAACAGTCTAGATCTGAGCACTGAAAGACATCAACAAATTTGCAGTGCAAGTTAGGAGTATTTTCTTCTTCCCAAGTATATCCTGACACTTCTTAAGTTGCTAGATTTTTACATGCCCTCTTACAGTAATCGTATTCATTCTTTTTTTTTTTTCTTTGTCATAGTCATTTATTTCCCAGACTCCTACCATTGTAATGCAACAATCATAGTGACAGAGATGGCACTTCATTCCCTACCACATAATAGGAGAGGATGCTAGTTTGAGATAACAAACACTACACCACATTGAGGTACATTTCCTATAAGAATGTAAGGGCGCAATTTCCTAAGGTCAAGGTCACAATAATAGACTGTAACAAGATTTCATTAGGGAACCATGGGTTCTATTTATCCGATTCTTTAGTAAACATATGTGTTTTTTATTTCTCTAAAACTATAAAATTGCAAGATTTTTTCAGTGTAAAAACCTCAATTACTCTATTACAAAACTTGTAAGTTGAGGACGTATAAAAGTGAACGAAAGCTGCACTGGTCCAGTTGGACCTTTTTTTTAGCCATTCAGCCTTTTAGAGTTTTTTTTTGTCACTAGTAATTGTCATGGCATGGTATACGTGGTTTTAGAAAAGATTTGCTTAATTGTGGTTACAAAAAACTATTTGTAAATGTATTGTCTATATTATAAAAAAAAAATATCAAAGGCTAAACTATGTTTAAATCTACCAAAATAAATTCTGTCTGCACAGCATTCTGACTTCTCATTGTGCTATTAACAAAGGAGTAACAAAGAAAAGGCCATAACATTTGAAAAATGTGCAGTTTCCTTTGAAGAACGATTTTATCTAATGTTCAAAGAAATCCTTGTCCTTTATGTCCTCTCTTCGTTGTGGAGATGTATTTTTCTTTTTTCTTTTTATCAAGTGGCTGAATAAAACTGAACTTTTATTTATTTTTAAGTGTTTCATCACTCTCTTTTTGGTGTATTATATGTGTCATAACCCTTTCCAAAAAGTATGTAAATTAAAACTCTCTTCCTGTTGTATTATCTCTTTTTTTGTGCATCAATCTATTAAAATACGGACTAATAAATTTTAATACATTTCAATCGGTCTTTTTCAATTTCAACCTTTGATAAATCTGCCCCATAGAATATAAATATAAGGCTAAATAATTAATACAATTAATTACTACATGGCATCACAGAAACCAGTCCAACTAGCATCAGCCTTATAGCATCAGTTTCCAAGACGGTGACCCCCTGGGACAAGTTTGAAGTCCTAGATCATTGCTGCTATTGACAAGCTGAAATTTTAGGCAGGTGAAATCAGTTTAGTATATAAAATATGGCATTTGTAGCCATATTCATTTCTAGGGTTTAGTTTACCTTTAAAAATCTCAAACATCAGCCTTGTAATGCAAATCACACAAATGAATTTTGTAATGCAATATTTATGTATGTTTCCATTAAATGTCTGATATATCTGTATGAACAAGTAAAAGGTTGATCTGGGTGGTGTAATTTAGTTCTGTTCAGTCATATAACTTGTCACTGAGGTCCAACCCAGAGGTTTACTGGATCAAGGAGTCAACGTAGTCATAAGCTGATACTCCTCTAGACCTCTTTTTTTGTTGAATTGACATTTGAGGTTGTTCTAGATGTCCACACCCTGACCTGCTGAAACCCTTGACCATAATATTTACATACCAATCTGCCTATGCTCATTCCTTGCATGACCTGCTCATTCCTTCTTGAGCACACACTTGTTCAAAATGCGTGCACTATAGTTGTTTGCAGTAGACCCTTGTCATTTCCAAAAGCTGTATAAACTCCCACATTGCCTTCCTAATCAAAACCTAACCTGCATCTGCTTCACTCTGAATGCACTGCTAGCCAATAAGCAATTATTATGCATTTGCCAGCTATCTCATATTGCTCCAATATAAGAATACCAGCACATTACATTTATCCTATTGCTCATCAATCATTGTAAGTAAGGTCATCCTTAACATTTTCATATATTTGAAGTAACTGAATTGACTTCATTTAATGAAATTACCAACAAAATTCTGATTTGATTGGGTAGAATCAAAATAAAGGTGTAATATGTCTGGTGTACTATACAAGAAATATTGTAGGAAAAGCAATGGATACATAAAGCAAAATAACACTGAATAGGAAGTAAAAATGCCCAATTAGTGATATCAGGGATAATTTTCAATAAAATGTGCAGTGATTTTAGCAAAGAAGCTATGGGGGTTGTTGTTATGTTAATATAAAAGCTATACAGGTTATAGACTATCATATCATATATATATCATATAGTGGACATAAAAGAACAGAATGGTGATATTGGTTGAATCCACTTTTCTGGAATCACAGACATTTAATTTTGAATCAATCTTTGTTTTGATGAATTCGAGTGATCTTTATGGACTGAGTTGTGAATAGGCTAAATTAGAGGACTGTTTTTCAGGAAATGTCCAAACGTTGAATGCATAGAATGGTATGAGCCAGCCCTGAGTGATCTTGCATCAAGCATAAATAATACTTAAGCAAGGTAATGCAGCTCAATCCCTTAGCAATTGGGTGCACGTGGGCTGGCTTGATATACAAAAAACAAGAAAATTCCCCAGCACTCCAACCTTTAACCCCTAAGAGAGAATTTGCACAACTGAACTGCAACTAACAAAAAAGACACTTTTAGTTACAAAGTTTGTACAAAATATGCATAAGCTGACGCGCCCCGTCTAGGCAGTGTCCATGCGTCCGTCCTATCCTAAGTGAAAAAAGTATTATCTTTGGGGAGAGAAAGACCATACCTGCTTTTCTCTTTATTTGGCATGATCTCTTCCAAAGACTTCATTAAATGGGGGTTGGGAGAGCAAGCATTTAAGGAAAGCGCCACCTCCCCATAATACATATAGTAATACTTAAGCAAGGTAATGCAGCTCAATCCCTTAATTAGTTGCAGTTCAGTTGTGCAAATTCTCACTTAGGGGTTAAAGGTTGGAGTGCTGGGGAATTTTCTTGTTTTTTTGTATATCAATCATAAATAACACAAGAAAGAAGAGGAACAGTGATGGGCGAATTTATTCGTCAGGCGCGAATTCGCAGCAAAAATTCGCACGCCGAAATGACGCAACATACATCGAAAACAATGCGTCGCAATTGAAAAAACGTGCGTCAAAAACGTGCCACGACGCGTTTTGCAAATTTTTCGCGAATCACTAAAGAGGAACACAGGAGACCACTTTTGAAACAGTTTGAAATGCTCACCACTTAAGGTGGTCCAAGTATACTGACCCTGGACCCTCAGCCTCAGCCCAGGGAATGGTTAAACCAAGGGTAAAAAAACAAGGGGCATCCAGGCATTCAACAATTCCACAAGGGCTTCAAAAAATCAATATTTAAAAAAGTGATTATTGAAAAGACATTTAAAGATCAATATCTCCATTGTCCACTGGAGATATTGATGTAAGTTCCAATAAACACTTCTTTTGCAGTTCTTGTGGAATCTTGTGCCTGGATGGCCCTTGTGTTTTGCCTCACATCAGGCAGACCCAGTTTGCTGCCAGCAGTAGATGAGCAGTGACATCCACAGATAATAAATTACAGAATTCATTTAGTCCTGTTTTATTTCTTGTATCTAACGCGTTTGTTAGCTATTCAAAATTATTACTTTGAGCATTACTATTGCAAGTCCTATTTCTTGTATCTAATGTGTTTGTTAGATTAGTACTTTAAACATTACTATTGCAACCTTTCTTCCACATTTTGTTATTTTCAAATACAGTACATCATTTAAGGTTCTATGTAGCAAGCACTTCTCACAGAATGAAAGCCAGGGGCTAAATAACTAGTCATTGGAGAGCTGTGGGTATTTGCTGCATTATGTGCCACTTAACCTTTAAATGCCACATTAACGTTTCCTCTGCCAACAAACATAAATAAAGTAGAGTGCAGATTGCTTAAAGGGTCACTATAAAGTCTGATTCTTTTGTTCATTGCTGTGCTGAATAAACACAAAATGCACAGCATTTAGCAGCACAGAATTAGATTGCTTAATCTCCTTTTCACTCAGTTGCCTCAATTGTTCATTAACAAGCTGGTTTTAATGCACAATTACTATGTATTAATTATACTATTGTTTTCATCTGTTTATAATTTGTTGTAGTAAGCCTGCAAGGTATTACACAAACATTTAAGCATGACAATGGGTGCTGCCTTAGATAAAGTGTAAGAGCAGTCCAACACAAGGTGCACTCCTAGGAATTGAGAAAATGTTTATTTTGATTCGCCAGCGTTGGCTTCGCTAGCGTTCGCCGCACTTCGCTAGGTGAATTTTCGCCAGCACTACGCAAATTCACTAAAGTGCAAAGTTACACTCAGGTCGTTGAACGGTAGCGTAGTTGTGCTACTGTTACTTCGCCAGGCAAAGCGCAGTTACGCTACCGATGCCTAATTTGCATACGGCGGGAACTTTAATGTATAATAGAAGTATATGTTACAGCCACTACATTCCACTACACAAGCCCAGGAAACCTTTAATAAATTATATAAAGTTGTCCTATTGCCCTACATGTGCCCCCTGTATAGTTGTGTTGCCATATGTTAGGAAATCTAGGGGGGAAGGAGGGTAACCCCCCCAAAAAAATTGATCTTTTTCAGACTGGTGAATTAGCGCTAGTGTTAGACGCTTCGCGCTTTAGTGAATTTGGGCCTAAGTGTACAGACCTAGGGATAGGGTTTCGCCTCAGGTTCCACTTAGGGAAAAGGATGAAACTTGGTTCGTACCTTTCTGCATTAAAAGCTCAACTACTGCTGACATGGCCCCTTGCCTGAAGGGATCCAGCCCATGTGTGGTGCTGTGAGTATATGCTGCTTTATGCTGTGGGCTCTGTACTTATGCTTTACAACTGTATAAGTATGCTCTTTACTCCTATATGGTGATTGATCTATTGCTTTATTGTTCAATAAATACTATTTTGGTTAAGCATAAAGAATCACTGGCGCCCAACTTATTGTGCACTTGCACATGGTTACAGTTCTGCTATATCCTTCTTCCACCCCGTTGCAAGGGCTCATCCCTGAGAAAGGAGAGTTTCATTTGTGGTGTAATACCATATGAAAGTAGCTAAAACAGACTCCTGTCACAGGAGTTTACAATAGCACTACATAGGTTTGATGTAATCTTATAATACTGCATGTATATATATATATATACACCAAGCAGCAAAGGAAGATCTGCACTCTCAGGACTTAAAAATAAAAAATATAGTTGTTTTATTCCTAGGTACAGGACTGACTTTCTCTTTGAGAAAGGCCTCAGTGGGGGCCGAAACGTCAGTCCTGTACCTATTAATAAAACAACTATATTTTTTATTTTTAAGACCTGAGAGTGCAGATCTTCCTTTGCTGCTTAGTAATTGTTGTTTTGATACTGCACCCAGGCAAATTTAACATTTTTTCATGAGTGCTGGCTACTGTGTGGATTTATATATATATATATATATATATATATATATGTATATATATGTAATACAGGGTATGGGATGTGTTATACGGAACCCCTTTATCCAGAAAGCTCTAAATTATGGAAAGGCCATTTCCCATAGACTCCATTATAAACAAATAATCAACATTTTTAAAACTGAATGATTTCCTTTTTCTCTGTAATAATAGAACCGTACCTTGTACTCGATACAATATGATATGATTCATCCTTACTGGAAGCAACCCCAGCCTAATTGATTTATTTAATTATTGTTCTTTTAGTGGACTTAAGGTATGGCGATCCAAATTACACAAAGATCTGTTATCAGAAAAAAAAAACAGGTCCCGAGCATTTTGCATAACAGGTCCCATTTATGATATTTCATCACATAATTCTTTAAACTGCTTGGAGGTTGTACTTTTGTGCTGATTGTCAGACAAAAATGTCTTTGTCTTACTGAATACTTTTAGTACATTTATCATATAGGAAAGATAAAATGCCACCTATTATTTGAAATGTATTTGGCATTTGTTAATGCTGTGGTTTAAATACCATTATTTTGATGAGGAGATAGATAATAGAATTTCATTTTTACCTTTAACAAGAAAATCTTTGTGGATTGTTCTGTTGTGACAAGCTCAATGTGCTGTTTTGAAACATTGCTAAATCAGCACAACGAAAATCAAAACATTGTGATGCCTTAATATAGAATTGCACATATCCATAAATATGTTAAAAAAAAATGATTGTGCTATTTCCATCTATTAACTTTTTGACACAATAATATTTCACATAGTCCAGAAAAATATTCTTTTTTTGTTGTTGTTGGAAATATCAAAACTTTAAACCAACAGATTTATCAAGGGTCGAATTTCAAAATGCAAAAACTCAAAAAGACCAACCAAAATGAATTAAAATTTTACTTTTTTTTACGTTCAAATAGGTACGTTTTCGATCTAATAGGTCTGTATTCCATCAAATGCCAATTGTTCAAATCGAAGTAATAACGCATTCGATTTGAAGAGTTCACCAATTGACTCCAAATACATGGCCAGGTCATAAGACCTGGGAAAATTGCTAAATCATTGTTTTTATTATATGTGGCTGGTGTTATTAGTTGGTATTGGGTATCATATCACTTCGAATCATTATACTCCTTTAATAGAGAGTTCCTAGGAGTACTGCAAAAACTACTATTAGAGTCAATCTGTATAGCATATAATTAAAGGGATACTGTCATGGGAAAACATGTTTTCCTCAAAACACATCAGTTAATAGTGCTGCTTTAGTAGACTTCTGCACTGAAATCCATTTCTCAAAAGAGCAAAAAAAAATGTTATATTCAGTTTTGAAATCTGACATAGGGCTAGACATTTTCTCAATTTCCCAGCTGCCCCTGGTCATGTGACTTGTGCCAGCACTTTAGGAAGGAACTGCTTTTTGGCAGGCTGCTGTTTTTCTTTCTCAATGTAACAGAATGGAACGCAGTGGGACATGGGATTTTACTATTGAGTGCTGTTCTTAGATCTACCATGCAGTTATTTTGTGTTAGGGAGATGTTATCTGATTACCTTCACATTGCTCTGTTGTTAGGCTGCTGGGTGGGGGGTACAGCAGTAAAGAATGACTGAAGTTTATCAGAGCACAAGGCACATGACTTTGGGCAGCTGGGAAATTGACACTATGTCTAGCCCCATGTCAGATTTCAAAATTAAATCTAAAACAATCCGGTTGCTCTTTTGAGAAATGGATTTCAATGCAGAATTGTGCTGGAGCAGCACTTTTAACTGATGCGTTTTGAGAAAAAAAAATTTTTCCCATGACTGTATCCCTTTAAAGGAACATTAACACCAAAAACTGTGTTTTAAAGTAAAGAAAATATCATGTAGTGTTGCCCTGCGCTGTTAAAACTGATCGGTTTGCTTCAGAAACACTACTATAGTTCATATAAACAAAGTAGCAATGGCGGAAATTGAAAAACGGCTAAATGGCACAGGATAAGTAATGGATAACAGATAACATTATATTCTACAGAGCTTATCTGCTATCTACTGTGTAACTTGAGCCTTTTCTCCTTTGAATGGCTGCTCCCATGGCTACACAGCAACTTATTTATATAAACAATAGTAGTGCTTCTGAAGCAAACACTGCAGTTTTACCAGTGCAGGGCAACACTACATGGAGAAAAAAGAATGGGGTATATTTACTAAAACTCATATTTTTCAAATTTTGTATTAATGCAGATTTGCTCTAACTCCTAACCACAATCTGGATTAATTAACAAACAATTCAGATTGAAAATTGCTGCGAAAGCAAATGGGATTGTCGCCCAGAGAACTTGACTTCAAACCTTCGAATTTTCAAAGTCCACCAATTGACTCCAAATAGGTTGACTCCCATAGGATAAAACAAAAATTGGGCAGGATTTTGATGGTGGATGGTCGAATTTGAATTTTTAAAGAATCAGTACATGATAAATTTTGAAATACTAATTTTCTAATTTTTTCCATATTCAAATTGAATTTTGACAATTCCCTAGTCGAAGCTCACAAAAATAACTTGAAATTTGAATTTTCACTTCAACCCTTGATAAATCTGCCCCTTAGTGTAAAGTCTTGACCCCTCCCCCTCACATGCAGATGGTTTTGGTTGTAGAGGTCTATGACAATTCTGAAGGCTCAGAAGC
>CM044440.1:80379596-80391849 GCA_024363595.1 Xenopus borealis
GTTACATTGCCACTTCAGTTCAAAATGACATGGCATGATTTCCAAGAGAGAAGTGCACAGAGAAGATATGGACTGAAATCGCACATGACTAAAATCAATAGAACGACTCAACAGATCAATAAGTGGTGTACCAGAAAAAATGCAGCTTTTAGATATATAATCCACTGAGCATGAAACTAAATTAGTGTGTGAAGGGTCTGAAAAAATAAGAATTGGAAAATCTTCCTAATACCTCTAATATACAGAATAAAGAATGGAAAAATATACCCCTCCCCCCCCATTTTTAAAATGAGATTATTTGATTAGATTATGTAGAAAAGGTACAAAAACACTTCCAAAAATAATTATAAATACCTGATTCCACACCCTGATATAAACTGTCCCTCAACTTAACCAAAATCCCGTGCACATTTTTACCACATTTATCAATAAATTTACACGAAAAAATATGGTGCAAGAAAAAACTCAATAAAATCATGAAAAAATCCAAATTGTACGTGTCTACCATTTTCATATTATCACCTGGAAACCACAACATCTTTGAATTAGTGTACGAAACCCAGCTAGGATCAGGTTTTCTTCCAACTGTAAAAGGGACATCTGCCATTGACTACATGACCTCGGCAGGTTGGAAATGGAGTACTTTTTTTATTTTGGACTTTAAACACCACCTGTGTTTAATAAATCATGAAAAATCTTTTTTCCTACAAAAATATTGTGTTTTCTCAGAAAATCTGAAAAAAATCAGACTTTAGTAACTAAAATGAAAATGATACCAGACTTTGAAAATATTTGGTGCAAATGTATCCAATATGCGCTGAATTGCACACACACATTTATTGTTTCGGAATTGAGATACTTTGCATCTCAATGATGACAGAATTCTTGGGAAAAAAAACACTGCACTGTGAAAAATATACATGGTGGCTGCACTCAAAATGTTCAATGTATTTGTGTACACACGTGTGCCCTTGTGAGTCTAAGGGGGCTGGGAAATGGTTCTTACAACTTCCATTCAGTCTGTGGAGACTGGTATCTCTGTGTAAAACAATTATATTTCTGGAAGAGGATGCTTATGCACTTTTTCTACAAATATTAAATAAAAGATTGAACAAGATAATTTTTTCATAACATGAAAATGAGACAAAATGCACTTTGATACAGGAAATAAAATTCCATAAAAGTCTGTCCTTTAAATATACTGGTGTATGATGCCAGTTTTGTGACCTTGTGCAAGTCATTTTATATCTCTGTGTTGCAGACATCATAAGTCTGGGATACAGCTAAAACCATTTGATATACAGCTAGATACTTTTAAAAGTACTTTAACTGGCATATCACTACTTCTTGGGGATATTCATTTAGCTAGGGGTGATGTTTTAAAAATGTCATGTTGTCTGCTGAACAAACTAAAATTCCTGGCCGGTTTCACTAAGGAGTGCCAAGGAAATCAGGCTGCTGTGTTCTTTCATAGAAAAAAGCAAACTGACTTGCATTGTGATTTGGGCCTAGAATTTTGAGCAGCCCTCTTAAAAACAAGCTTAAATCGTGTTGGCATTTCTGATTATATATCTTACATTTGCTGTACAGTTAATTACATTTTCACTGACACGGTGAGGCCCATTTATCAAAGTCCGAATTTATCTCAATATTTTCTGAAAACTACTCTGACTAAATACGCAGAGGTTCTTACCCTTATTTGTCAATACTCTTTCCCTAAAATTTTCTTTGCACGAATAACCACAAAAAAATGAATCATATGAATTCGGATTTTCTACCCAAAAACTCTTGCCTGAAAACCACAAAATCTCTGGATTATTGCGCAAAACAATGCAAATCAAGATATCTTCAGAAGTTCTGCCACTGGCTTACTATATATGCAACCTAGGCAGGTCTGAGATATTGGATTTTTGGATTCTGACTTTTTCCATCTTCAGAGTATAATAAATCCCCCCAAAAAAAAAATTTTAACCACTAAAATTTTTATAGTAAAAAAACACAAATTTTTGGCGGTTTTGGCAGTCAGAGTTTAATAAATAACCACCTTAGTTTGTTGGCATTTTTGTCCCATCAAAAACATGTTTGTTATCTTTTAAAATACAAGTCTCAGTTTAAGAAAGTCATTTTATGATGCATGAAAACAAGAAAACTTTTACTTTATAAAAACATTAAAATGCCAAATACAAGCCTAATATATCAATACCTTAATAGGTGTATACTGACAACAATGACAATAAGTACAATATAATATACAATGTAATATACAAAGCATTATAATGACATGACACCAGCATGACATATACATTTCATTATTTAAGTATAAATACTGTATTCTGTATGAGTTACATTTTTCATATGTATAACACCAAGGTCGCTGACACAAAACTGAAAACATATTTTATGAAGCCAAACAGCTGTTTAACTTGACTCTAGACTTGTATCTGAATAATGTAAAATTATGTGTCTCTTACCATAATCTTCTTTCTTCAAGTCTTGTTTGAGGGGATTTCTGTTTTATGTCTTTCTAAATCCATAAACCAGAGACAGATCCTTGGTAAAATAATACCATCTTCTGACTAGCTGGAGACCACAGTTTTTCCAGTCTACAGCAATACACTCTGAGTCTGCCCTACAGATAAATTCTCGTTAACTCAACTTTCCATTTATAGGTCTACTAAACTCGCTAATAGTCTTCCCCTGGAGAAAGTAAGCAGCTGGCTTCAGATAACTATTCCTGTAGCTCCAAGCTTGGTGTTAATGCTGTATTTCCATTTGCAGGGAAGGAACATGTCGTTTTATACTGTTTATAACAATAACAAATACCACAATACTTTACTGTCTGTAATAAAATTTGTATTCATCAATAGGACGCATTTTTAAAATTGAAAATCTCACAATTGCAAGTCTAAGATTTTAAAACAATGTAAAGGATTACTAAAACAATTGCTCAAAAACGGCATAGATTTGTGCAAGAAAATGTTTTCACAAAAATCATATAATTGCAATCTACAACCAATTATTTTTCTTTTCTTTTTTTAAATGTTCATGCGGTTTTCTATTTGTAAAAAAGGAAATTGCAATATCTGGTTTTGTATAATAGAGAGGAAATTGTTAGCAAGAGTGCTGCATTATAATCCTAGTCTTTTTCATATTGTTAAGAAATTCATTCATCAAGGAAACCAGGGTTGCTTTCATGTGAGAAATATAATTTAAATTATATAAAGAAACAAAATGCCTAATACATGAAGAATATGACCTAAAAACCTCTGTCTAGAGTGAAAAAAAAATCAATTTTCCATTTTTAGCTATACCTGTTTTATATATTAAATTGATTCTAGATTGCCTGGAAAAAAATTTGAACAAATTGCTTTAAGTAGTGCAGTAAAAGTTTCACTTTATTGGTGAAATTATTGGAACTTGAATGCCAAGAATCCATTTCTTGGCATTCATTTGAACCCTAATTTAATATTTCTCAGGTGGCCAAAAAAGAAATTGTTAGTCCCTGAAAATGTAAAATCAGAGAAACTGTGTTAAAGCAAATTGAACTTTGAATACACAAAGAAAATAAGTTTTTTTACAGTAATACATCAGATGCACAGTCCGTTGAAATGTGTTATAAAGGATAGCCAGATGCAAACTATGGAGTGAAATTACATTCCAGTTGAGGCATTTGTTTATCTCTGCAAGCATATATATGTTAGAAAACACCATGCTACAACTGTTCTTCATAGGAAAGAGATGCCCCCCACATCTCTAATTTCTTCACATTGACTTGACGGCTCCTTATATATAGGTTGGGTAGAGCAACTTTTAATTTTGGGGTTAGTCTCAAATGTCTCATTTCTGGAAAATCACCAAAACCCTATCATGATGTATTTAGTTCAGGAGCAATATAAAGAAAAACTCTTTTGCTAACAGACCATTCAGAAATATTAAAGTTACTTGCATGGTAATTAAATCACCAGTATCCATCCTCCCCTTTTCCTCCTTAGTTGACTGTTTTGACTTTCAGATAAGCACAAACCTATTATGCAGGGGGATTATCTGTGCGCTAATGATCCACCTCACAAGAAACAAACATGAAGTGGCTTCATTTTACATGTTTGTGTCAAAAAATAATGAAAACCATTGACATTTGGTCATTAGCTGAAGTTACATGTTACCAATTACTTTACCTTAGTGCAATACACATTTTAAAGCATAAACTGTAGTTCTGTTTTAGTTTGTATTGCATTGTTTCTACCCAAAGTAAATAGAGGAATAATAAGAGTGTATACATAAGGTGATGTTTTGGGAACTAACAGTGGATTTATCAGCCAGATAATAATTCCTGAAAGCAAGAGGGAATGGCCTTGAAAATGAGAAAATTAAATTTTTTACAGAGGAGTTTTTAGTAAAAAGAAATGTACTCGGAAGTCACATCCATAATTCATATCTACTCTGATTAAAACCCTCTATGCAAGTTGCAGTAATCGTTAGCTGTGTTTAAAGGGAAACTGTCATGGGAAAACATGTTTTTTTAAAATAGTGCTTCTCCAGTAGACTTCTGCACTGAAATACAGTACATTTCTCAAAAGAGCAAAGAGCAAACAGATTATTTTATATTCAGTTTTGAAATCTGGCATGGGGCTAGCCATTTTGTCAATTACCCAACTGCCCCGGTCATGTGACGTATGCCATCACTTTAGGAGGGAGCAGCTTTCTTGCAGGCTGTTGTTTTTCCTTCTCAATGTAACTGAATAGTACGCAATTGGGACATGGGTTTTATTATTGAGTGCTGTTCTTAGATCTATCAGGCAACTGTTATCTTGTGTTAGGGAGCTGTTATCTGGTTACCTTCTCATTCTTCTTTTTTTAGGCTGATGGGTGGGGGAAAGGGAGGGGGTGATATCACTCCAACTTGCAGTACAGCAGTAAGGGCTGGGGCAGACAGGGAGATTCGGGGAGATTCTGTCGCCTGGCGACAATATCCCCGAACTGCCTTCTCCCTGTCCCCTCGCTTGTTTAAATGAAAAAACGCCAGCGCTGTGCACACGCGGCGCAGTGATTTCCGGAATCGGGCGATTCCGTAAATCGCCACGCCACGTATGTATCAGCGCTGGCGCTTTTTCATTTAAACAAGCGGAGGACAGGAAGAAGGCAGTTCTGGGAGATTGTCGCCTGTGATTAATCGCCAGGCGACAGAATCTCCCTGTCTGCCCCAGCCCTAAAGAGTGATTGAAGTTTATCAGAGCACAAATCACATGACTTGGGGCAGCTGGGAAATTGACAATAATGTATGTCTAGCCCCATGTCAGATTTCAAAATGAAATATAAAAAAGTCTATTTGCTCTTTTGAGAAATGGATTTCAATGCAGATTTCTTCTAGAACATCCCATGACAGGATCCCTTTAAGCTTTCCAAAATTCTCTCCATAATTAAGTTGAAACAATCCTCCACGAGACCACCTGCCAGTTGAACCGCTTAGATTATTTATCTACCTCAAAAGAAAGTGAATTTACTTTAACTTTCTGAATTTTCCATTTTATATTTCTCCCATATCCCAGATATTTCAGTCTAAACTTAACTGGTTAGGTTCTTGTTCCATGTTGAACACATGTACAACACATGCATCAAGCCTAACTGTAATGATAGGCTTAAATAAGACCTCCAGTGGTTAAACCCTTTCTGTCTGCCACCCCTTCTAACGATCATGTATAGAACATGCTGTGTCTGAAGCACAAGTAGGAGAAACATGTGGTCTAAGCTCCAATACACTTGATTTTCTGAATTTCTGAGTGGAATTCCATCTGTTAATATGGGAAGCAGTGAAAAAAGTAAATGGGCATGTCACTGTGACATTAACCTAA
Organism: Xenopus borealis; assembly: GCA_024363595.1. NCBI lineage: Eukaryota > Metazoa > Chordata > Amphibia > Anura > Pipidae > Xenopus > Xenopus borealis. The sequence continues at coordinate 80,385,446 of CM044440.1, forward strand.
GCCTCTCAGTTCATACATGGCCCAATGGTATCATCATTATTTATTTAGTCATTCATTTCTGTATTGCTTTCTCTGTGGGTTAGCAAACATTTAAAATGTTGGTATAAATAAAATAAAACAAATATTGGCTCTTGCTCTTATTATTGAAACCCTTTAATATAACTTCAAAATTCTCCTAGTTTGATCAAACCCCGTGCATATTTTTACTTGATAAAATTGTGAAAAATTCAAGATTCAGATTATTGTACAAAACTAAGGGCAGATCATGTAAATGGGACATCTGCCATTGACTGCTACATGACTTTAGCAGGTTTCAGATGGAGTATTTTTAAATTGCACTTTTAAAAGCCTCAGGGTTTAATAAATCTTGAAAAATTTTTGTTTTTTCTTTCTAAAAAAAAAATGTTTTCCTCTATTAAAGGGAAACTGTCATGGGAAAAGATGTTTTTTTTTTTTAATGCATCAGTTAATAGTGCTGCTCCAGTAGACTTCAGCACTGAAATCAATTTCTCAAAAGAGCAAACAGATTTTTTAATATTCAGTTTTGAAATCTGACATGGGGCTAGGCATTTTGTCAGTTTCCCAGCTGCCCCTGGTCATGTGACTTGTGCCAGCACTTCAGGAGAGAACTGCTTTCTGGCAGGCTGTTGTTTTTCCTTCTCAATGTAACTGAATAGTACGCAGTGGGACATGGGTTTTTACTATTGGGTGCTGTTCTTAGATCTATCAGGCAGCTGTTATCTTGTGTTAGGGAGCTGTTATCTGGTTACCTTCCCATTGTTCTTTTGTTAGGCTGCTGGGTGGGGGAAGGGAGGGGGGTGATATCACTCCAACTTGCAGTACAGCAGTAAAGAGTGATTGAAGTTTATCAGAGCACAAGTCACACGACCAGGGGCAGCTGGGAAATTGACAAAATGTCTAGCCCCATGTCAGATTTCAATATGAAATATTAAAAAATATGTTTGCTCTTTTGAGAAATGGATTTCAGTGCAGAATTCTTCTGGAACTGCACTATTAACTGATGAATTAAAAAAAAAAAACAATTTCCCATGACCGGATCCCTTTAAAGTACGATCAGAAATCAGAGTTCAGTAAATAACTCCCTTAAAGTTTAGTATGTGGTACATTCTGTCTTTCTTACCTTTATACCTACAAAGACATGCTCTTAAAGCTACTGGGGCATCTTTGAAGGCACAGATCTTTACTTCTAAAGGGCTTTGGTTGCTTAGGGTTGGTACAGAAGTTCAAAACATAATGCACAATATTTCTAGTCCACTTGTTTAGTTTAACTGTCCTTGGTCTTTAAATACTGTAGCATAAGACACTCTTTAATACTTTGATTACTGACAATTATTACGAGGAAGGAACAAGTTACTTGCTAAAGCTCAATACAAAACAATGTATGTAGACCAACTTGTCTTAGCAGTCATGTGTTTAAAACCTTCACTCATTATTAGACTATATAAAAGCACTGATTGCCATCATTACATTTGGCTGTATTGCCGGCATCTATTAAGGATTCACGCTAAAATCAGCAAATGCACAATCTTTCCATTTGGCCTAACATTCTTGCATTACTTCCCAAAACTCCCAAGATGCTTCATTGATGCTACTTCTCTCACCCCCTTTTGATCTTTGCCATCATTAACTTAGTTAACTTCTCTGTCCTGATTGGTTGTATTGGTTGCCATATGTGTTAATATTGTTTCTCTCATTCGTCATTTGCTTTGCATTTTATTATTTATACTGCATCCCACTGCTTTCACCCAATCTCCTTCCTCCTAAGATGTTTATTAAAACCAACACTGTTAGTCCATTCACAGTCCTTCCATAACAGTCTATCTATGTATTCCCCTACATAGAGAATCCTAACAACAGCAGGATGATTCAGTGGTTACCCCCAATACTGTACTATAATGCCTCTTAAATCCATCAGATGCCTTCAGAATGGCGAGGAGCTGAAAGTGTTAATGCAGAGACATTGCAGAATGTTTGCAAGAAGATCATACCAATTACATTGCCAAATCACAGTTCATGTAATACATTTTATTATTCAGCTACAGAGTAAAGTCGCTAGAGAAGAATTTTTACTTGCTATAAATTCCTAATACAATAAAAAGTACTTATCTTGCCATAATTTTAAACTATTGTATACATAAATGTTCACCCTTATGGGGACAGTAACACCAAAAAATTAAAGTGTTTTAAAGTAAAGCATATATCGTTTGGTGTTGCCCTGTGGTGTTAAAACTGATGTGTTTGCTTTAGAAACACTACTATAGTACATATAAACAAGCTGCTGAGTAGCAATGGCAGAAATTGATAAATGGCTACATGGCACAGGATAAATAACGGATAACAAATAACATTATGTTCTACAGAGCTTATCTGCTGTGTAACTTAAACCTTTTCTCCTTTTACTAGCTGCCCCCATGTCTACACAGCAGCTTATTTATATAAACAATAGTAGTGCTTCTGAAGCAAACACTGCAGTTTTACCAGTGCAGGGCAACACTGCATTATATGTGTATTACTTTAAAACAATTTCATTTTTTGCTGTTACTGTTCCTTTAAAATAAACATTGTGTAACCTATGCTTTCATTTAGTAAAATGATTTTTTTTTGTTTGCATATTCTTTATTTTTAACAACAAAAAGGCATTCCTCTTTCATTGACACATCAGAAAGGCAATAAGGTGTAGGGTTGCCACCCAGCCGGTATTTTACCGGCCTAGCCGGTAAAACACCTGCTAAGGCCGTGGCCGTTATTACAAATTTACCGGCAATGTAGCTGCCGGTAAATTTGTAATACACTTAAAATGACCCATCGGCCTGCCCCCAATCCCCTGTATACTTACTTTCCTCCCCTTGTTGAACGCGCAGCGTCGTGGACACGCCCCCGAAACGTCAAGGGCCCGCCCCCGAAACGGCATGGACCCGCCCCCGAAACGTAATGGGCCCGCCCCCAAAACGTCATAGACCCACCCCTTTTTTGGTCCCGCCCCCGCATGCTGGTAAAAACTAAATGAAAAGGTGGCAACCCTAATAAGGTGGTATCCAGTAAGTAAGCATTAGGATAATGGTTATTTGTTATACAACTTGTACATGTTATTAATCACAATAACAACAATTACCTACATTGAAACCGACTGTTGCTATGATGCATACTTATGCATTCAGCACTCTTAACTTTGCTATTAATGGTAATGGCAGTCGTAACTCAGCTTATTAACCAGTATTACATTCAGGTATTAGGTTAGGATAAGGGACTGCTACCTTATCCTATGTTTTCTGGTGTGATGTATTCGAGTGGCTGATTGATACATCAGGAATACTGTCATAGAAAAAAAAAAGCAAGAAAAAGCTCCTAGTTGGCAGTGAAGGTGAGACTCTGATTCCATCAGATTGACCCATGTGGACCAGGTTTTAACAAATGAGTCTTGTTTTCCCTGTATATAACTTATTAGTTCTTCCATTCTCATGATGGAACCCATTTCTGCCCCTCATTCTGTCACTGTAGGGGAAATAGAGGCACGCCAATGTCGGGGAATAACTGCTCTTGTGGCACTGAGGCAATATCACAAAAAGTGATTTTTTTTTTTGTATCATGGTATCATGAAAAGTAAGCCCACCTGCAGCACAAACTGTAAGGGCAAATCTGTAAGTGTACTTATTGTATGAAAAATGGATGTCCAGAACAGTTTCAAAATTGGGCAAAACCACCATGTATGTGAGGGAGACCCGACTTCCCCGTTACATCTCCAGCAAAGTTCTGACACAGAAGGGTACATCTTGAGCAAAATAACTGGACATTTATACCACCTACAAACTATTGTATAGTTAGTTTCCTGTGTTTTACAAGCTATAGACAATTTGTGAGTTAGAGTGAAGCATGACAGCATATTTGGTAGAGATAATTTTCCTTTTGTGTCTGTTATTTTATAAAAAAAAAATAGAAATTACTTTGAGGGGCCATCAACCAATGATGTAGTTGCATGTATTTAAACCTGGTTAGAAAAGTGTCCGGTTCATTTGGAAAAAGATAGTAGCACGTTTTTTTCTAGTACTTGTTTATATGTGAAGCTTTCGTTATACCTCCTCCTGAGAAAACCCGCACTCATCATAACCAGGGCAAATTGTGGGTTCCCTGTGATAGGAGTAAGCGGGCCTTCTCTTGAAAACAGGTTTGGTGTGTTCTTAAGATAACTATCTGCCTGGGATATGATTTCTCTGCAGATTTTAGGCAGGGAGATTATGGGTGGTCTAAGAGAGGGCCGGATCCAGCATAATGCTTGTAACGGACTAGGGATTGTTCGAGCTAAATACATTTTTTGCTGGTAGGATAATAGAACCATTCTAATATTCTGCTCAATGTAACTGCTCTCACATAGTTGCCTAAATGAGGTAGGCCAAATCCCCCCTTTGGATTTAGGTTTGGATAGGATGCTTTTACTAATCCTAGGTTTGGAATCTTTCCAATTGAAGGTACCAAGGCAACTAGAAAACGCTTTGGGGCTTCAGGAATGGTCTGTAATTAGTATAATATTCTGGGTAGAACGTTCATTTTTATGAAACTAATACGGCCAAACCAGGACAGTAGGAGGAGATGCCAACGGTTTACGTCTACTTGGATTTGCGACATTAAGGTTAAGTAATTTAGGGCTATTGGTCAACCCTTTTGAAATAAAAAATAACAAAATGGTATAAATATACCTATATTGGCTAACTAATATAATCATAGCAAGCTTTCAGAACATTTTAGTTCCTTTTTCAAGCTGATTACAATGAAGCTGTGGTGTTCTCTGGTATATATACAACATTTAGCTCATCGATTAAATGACCAACAAAAAGGGTTGACCAGTAACATTTTTACTGGCTAACACGATACAGCAACTTTACCTGTAATTTAGGGCTGAAATTTTGGTGAGATCTGCTGATATTTGTATTCAAAGATATATGCCGGTTCTCGGCATAAAAACTCTTCCACTAATCCAATCACAATGGCACATTATAACTCTTCAAAGAGGTGACATCTGAATTTGTGTCCCATCCAATACCAGTCAGTTGAACTGAAGAAGCTGCTCGGATGAGTAGTGAAACATCTTCAATAATTACTCAGCAAGTCCAGTTGTTTAAGAATTACTTATATTAGATATTTATTGGTAAAAAGAAAAGAAGAAACACCCCGTTCTATCTCAAATAATTTTCACCCACACACCCCCTTGGATCACTGTACTCAATTAATTAATCATACCACACACCTCCATTATAGTCACAATACTGGCAGTGCAAGTTAAATTATACTTGAAAGGCCTTAATCTCCACCCTGACTTCTTAATTGAATAAAGTGTCACAAGCTGAAATTAATTATCCAAGTGTTGATATTATTAATTTGTGAAAGCTTAATAAATATATACTGTGATTCAGAAGCTGATTTGATAATTAGTAGTTCATTGGTGACAATCTGATATCGATTCAGTAAAACATGATTTTATCTCAATTCATCAAAGTTCTATGTGCTATAATAAATTAATGATGAATCACCACCAAAACTTTTAATAATAAATTGATTTAATTAATAACTAATCAATCCAACAAAATCACCACCCACAATCCAATTCATTAAAATAAACTGTACCTCCATTTGCCATGATTGTGATCAAAGTTAAAAGATTGTTTGTCCAGTAATTTCCAGGATCCATTTAAAAAAATACCCCCAATGTAAAACCAGATTAGAAAAGGAAAATAGTAGATAGTGGTGGAGTCATCCCAATAGCTTCTATCTTAAATTTTGACTATCTAGGCCCTGGGATTACCACAAGGAGAGAAGGCAGAGCGTTTTAGCTAACCTAAAAAAACCACAAATTCCCCACGTCTTGAGAAGAAGAAAAAGGTTAAGAAGATTTGCAAAGGTTAAAAAGACTTGTATAAATTGGTAAAAATGTCCAAGGTGTAATTTAAAAAGGGAGAAGGAGAACCTCCGACATACGTTTCGCAAAAATGCTTTGTCAAAGCATTATTATATTAGATATACCATGACCTGGATGAATGAAAATCTTCATAGTCACACTTGGAACACTTTGCAGCTCCTGGAAAGCATAGGTTAGGGTGATTCTCCAGCGTCATCTGCCTGGAAAGCATAGGTTATGGTGATTCTCATGTGTCATCTGCAGAAAATAGCAAAGTAAATCCCTATATAAGCAAAGATCTTTTTATTTCCCTATACCTTGAGATGGATGATTTGTGGAACTTTCATTAGTGAGCATTGGTATATTTAACCCTTTAACTGCCAAGCACGTACCCAGTACGTGCTGGCAGTTAAAGTCTCAGGCTGCCAAGCACGTACCTTGGCCCTGAGCTGCGCTCTCTGCTTCGGCGGCTTTTGCCGCCTCGGCAGAGGGCTAG
>CM044440.1:80420999-80431283 GCA_024363595.1 Xenopus borealis
TCTGTGAAAATTGCTTATTTCTGGGGTTAATATTTATGAGGAATCTTGATTCTTTAAAGTATGCAAGGTTTATTAACTAAGGAATTTTACTGCATATCCTTACACTGCACTAAACTTTGACAACTGTTAAATTAAACTGCAGCTATCAGGTGAAAAAGATGAAACGTAATCACCAGAGTTTCACAAAAAAAACAAAAATAAACTATACCAGGAACAGTGTTGTACACAAAGAAGGGTTTTTCCTCTGAAACAATAAACCATGCAGCTGCAGTATGGAATAGCTTAGATGACAGTGAAGCCACTGGCAAAGGTAGATGTGTGTGTGTGGCCTAATAAATGGCATTATAGAATGTACATTGTGCTGAAATATGTGAATGGTGGATGTATATGAACTTGTTTGTGAGTGAGAGCAGTGGGTATAAAAGGTCTATGCTATTTGATCTCTTGATCTATATTGGAGGGCGTGGCAGGGAGCAACATCTGCATCAGACCCAGTTTGGGTTCTAGGTAAGGAAAGTTAGAAATAATTAGAGTAGGGCAGTGAAGGTTACAACATGTAGGTATTTGAGACAAATAGGGCAGCTGGAAAGGGCAGTTGTTGCTCCAACTAGGAGGAAGATGGAATAGTTTCCAACAAATACCCTTATCAGAAGCAAAGAGATAGTACAGGGCTAATGTGGGGTCTTTGGGCTTTAGGCCAACTTCCAAAGAGAGAAAAAAATTATATCTGTAGAGCAAATGAGGACTGAGGATTCATCTTGACTGGAGGCTTGAGAAAGAAGATCTGAGGTTACAGGCTTGGTGGTGAAAAAGGTGGTAACAGAAGGGAACTGTAGGTACAAATCTCAAAATTTCCGCCACAAACTAATCAAAAAAAGTTTCTTTAAGTATCTATAAGAGGTGCTCAGTGTTAGATCTGCTGCAAGTAGGGGCTCACTTAAATTGTACACAAAAATAGAAACACACAATAAGGCACACTCACTTCAATGCTTCTGCAAAAATATCAAAGAATTTTCCTTTTATTTATGGTGAGATCTCAGCAAACGTTTCGGGGTCAAGTCCCTTCATCAAGTGCTACTTAAACAGAAGGGAACTGTTATTGTTTATACTCCTATTGAGAACTGGAACATGAATGACAAGGAAGACTAAATGGGTCCCTGGAGTGAATGAAGGAGAGCCGGATGGGCCCACCATTCCATTATCCATATAGTGTTTTCAGCTGCTCAGCTATAGGTAGGTGTCTGTTTAGGCTTCAGATGAGCTGCAAATAAAAGAGGTGTAGGACTATACCTCAATGCTCCCTTTATCCCTCCTTGTGCTGGAGGAGGGCGTGAGGCCCATGGACACCTCCTTGTGTTGGGAGGCAATGCAGTGCTGCCAGAAGGTGCACAAGGCCAGATCTGGTAAGTGAGTATCCCTGGAGGGATGTAAGCCTCCATCAATGGTGAGAACTGCAGAGTGGGGGAAATGCATTATGTTGAAACCCTGTTTCAACTGGGCTGTATTCCTGTTACTTAATGTTGGGAAAAGTTTGCTGAATAAACCTGTGTTTTTGCATGAAAATGTGGTGTCCCTGTCCTCTGCAGACCTATTCCCCCAATATCTATGTGTACAGGCAGCCAGCTTGTCACACCTCACTATACAGAAGCACCGTTTTTCAGGTCTGTGCTGTAGTTTCCATGGTGGTGTAAAGGCTGGATCTCACTGTAATAATGTAATTGGTATCCATAATAAGGTGGTGGAGCGAGTGTCCTAGTGCTGGATGGAGCTTTTTTTTTTTTCATTTTAACTACTGTTACCCCCAACCGGAGTGCAGGCTCTATTAGCCCGTACCTTTGATGGGGGAAAATATTTTAGGGCAATAGATGTCCTTTAATGATTAAGGGATAAATCATCCCTTCCAGCTGATGATTCCACTAGTCAAGAGCCAACATGATGATGAGTATTTTCTGATCATTAATATCATGATTCTGTTCAGGTTGTTTATAGATAAGTATGTTGCTTTACATGGGTATATAGTTTCATTGCCCCTTCACCAATATCTGACGCATTAACCATGTAGCTCAGGTTGGAATGTCCAGAAGCAAGATGAAAATTTGAAGCTCAAACTGTATGATTCATTACTTAATGAAACCTCTACAAGTTTGAGGGTTCAGTGCCTTAGTGTGACAGGAGGATTCCAGAATGGCAGGAGGGGGTGTAAGTCCTTTTGCAAGAGCCTTTGGTACAGAAACCTAAATGGCAAAGGCAGGTGGGAGTCCTTGGTTTCCTAAACTGCCCTACTTCAATGGTTTTCCTATGATTGATAGTTATCATGAGTATTAACAGCACTTGCAGGAATTTCCCCAGTAGAGAAAATGTTAACTCTGCAATAAACATAAACTGTGTAAGCTTTATTAAATTAGTTCAATTTCAGGCACATGTTGTGCCAGACAGCAATTAGAATATAATATAAATGGAAACAAGCTATAATTCAACAGAAATATAAAATAAAGGGGAAAATAATGTATTCATACTTTAGGCTTATTAAATGAACTTTGAACAGAAAAGGTTGTTAATAAGGCAGAGAGATTCACAAAATATCATTTCATTTATTTACACACTGCATTTAAAAAATAAGCCACTGTCATTAGCAGGAGGTAGGATATTTTCCACTGTATAGCTCTGTAATGCAACATGACATTTGCTAAATATATATTGATCTTTTTAGCCAGGGTTTAAATACATGCTTAAATACACGCTTGGTTAATTGGTGATTAAGTCATCTGACACACTTGATCTTCATATATAATCCAGTGGAATTTTGTTTCACATATGTAGATATATTTTATCATTATGAATACTGTCATTTATTGATAAAATGGATGCAGAACACTATTATAGATGAAAGAATAGAATATTAAACTTCTCTGTTTTGTCCTTCAGTAGCTCACTCAAGGCATGCAATTACATATTTAAATATTGATAGCAAGTTTTCATTAGAGGAAACAATATTTAAGACTATACATTTATTAAAATATAAACATAATAAACATAATGTTAGGAATATTCCTAATATTAGGAATACTCATTTCCAGAAGCTTGTAAGGGTAGTAACGACCTTCTTCGGTCAAGGATTCAGGAATCCTGTGATTGTTAGTGATGGGCGAATTTATTCGCCAGGGGCGAATTCGCGACGGATTCCCGCGATTCTCCTCTGGCGAACAAATTCGTGAAACGCCAGCAAAAATTCGCTGAATGCACGTCAAAAACGTGCTTCGACTCGTTTCGCAAATTTTTTCGCCAATTCGCGAATTTCGCTGGAAATTCGCTAATTTTTCGGCGAAGCTAAACATGGTAGATTCGCCCATCACTAGTGATAGCCACCATTAAGAGATGATTCCATGCTGAAGTTTGTTGGTACAACCAAATAAAATGTGTATACAAATTTTTTTATTATTATTATTTTGATTAGGAATATACAGAAAGGCATCTCTAGGAAATATCCTAAAATAAAGAATCTTAAATTACATTAAATTAAAACTCATATATTAGAATTTTCTTTTTTTTCCATACAGAGCAGCTTTAAATGTGTTAATAACCAGCACTGTTGATTAAAAAAAAAAAAAAAACAGACTCAAAGTAGCAGGAATTATTCTTTCTAATACACATTGGCTATTGTATTTAATTGTCAGAGGTCCTAAAGTAGGATTACTCCAATTGTTGGTTTTCAGCTCCAGTCCTGCCCACTGATGAGGTATAATACTTTTTGTAGAATTTATATTCCAAATGCCACCACTTCTGTTGAGTAATGAAATAATTTCTGATGTAATATTCAGGCCCGGATTTGTGGAAAGGACACCTAGGCCCGGGCCTAGGATGACAGGATTTTAGGGGGCATCATGCTGCCCAGCCACACCCACATTGGTTTAGAAACACTGGGGATACACAGGAGATACTATAGCTTTTTAAATTTCCCATGCGCCAATCCCATTGCTCCCGACCTGTTGATGAAAATTTGCGAATAAAGGGCAGAGTATGGGGGCAACGAACAGCAGTGGGCCTTGGGGTGCCCGCTATGTTAATTTGGCCCTGGTATTATTGCCAAAATACAGTCATTTTTAAAGATACATAAAACCACACAGAGCTGGGAACTGACAGCAGAGGACTGCTAAGAGTAATATAAAACAAGTTTTCAGCTCATCTAATACTACAAAGCAATGCAAACAGCAAAACTAAAAAACGCATTTTGTTGCTATGAGTTTTTCGACCTGATTCAAACTTTGCAACTAACATTATTTGGGCCCTAACTTTTCTAGAGGTTGTAATTCAGTAACAGCTAGACATAGATAAAAATTATTTCTAAATGCTCGTTTTTCTTCCATTTACCAGCATAATAAAAATGAATATTTTAAAATTATAACCCAAAAGCAAATAAAAATTGCAGTCAGTATAATTATTTATTACATTGTTTGTAGGAGCGTTTCAATCCTAATCAACCTCTGAGAAGAAGTTAAGTCACCAAATTATTGTAAAAACAAACAGAGCTGATCAAAGCTTGTTTTCACAGTGGGACAGAAATTAAGTGCATCCTGCTTAAAATGAATAGCTGTCCCATGCCCTTCTGTATCCACTGAAATAATGAATCAAGTACATGGCAAAATGACAGTGCACTTTTATAACTCTGTCTGAGTAAACAAGCGAGTTCTGATTAAATGACAAGTGTCCACTTGAAATAGTAATGTTGTCTAGGCTGTATTTGGAATTTTGGTACTTGAGTTCTGTAATGTGCATTTTTAATTTAATTCTTACAAAAAACAGGGGCAGAGTAAAGATGGCTGGGCTGTGGAAATGCTGTAAAATGTTAGGAATCCGATAAGAAAAATAAATTACTACTGAATGAATGATAACTATTCATGAACCACAGATACCAGCAGTTCCAGATGGACTGTGGTTGGAGTCTCAAATCTATGACAGGTATGGGACCTGTTATCCAGAATGCTTAAGACCTGTGGCTTTCAGGATAATGTATCATTCTGTAATTTGGAGCTTCATACCTTTAAGTCGACTAGAATATCATGTAAACGTTAATAGGCTGTTTTTGCCTCTAATAAGGATTAATTATATATTAGTTGTGATCAAATGCAAGGTACTGTTTTATTATTACAGAGAAAAAGGAAATCATTTTTAAAAATTCAGATTTGGATAAAAAAATTGTATATGGGAGATGGCCATTCCATAATTCGGAGCTTGCTGGATAACGGGTTTCCAGATCATGAATCCAATTTCTATACTATAGATTTATAGTACTATCTAAGAATATTTTCAGCATGGGTGTCAGCAGAATTTTTTCAAGGCAGGACAAGTAGGTAAATGTATAATACAGGTGGGAACAGGCAAGGTAGAAGTAAATTCATCCCACATAGATGTGAACAGCTGTACAATAAGTGCCCATAATCTATTAATTACTTCCTGCTGCAGAGTCAGCGTAGAGGAGCTTGTGGGCATCTTCTGGCTCTTCTGGTTCGTGACAACTCCACATGTGCCAAAAGTGATGGAAATTGTCAAAGGGAAGATAGAGAACCTGAAGAAGACCAAATAGCTGGAAGATGGTGCCCATGAGCTCTCCTTTAAAGAATTAACACAGTACTAAATCACAGCAGGTAGATGTTCATGTGGAGAGCCGCACAAGGACAGTCCTGCGTTACACAGTGGTAGTACAGGCAGAGAGTGGTATTTTGGTTTGGAGAGGCTAATGACCGCGATTTACTGAATTACTTGTTTCATAGTCAAATGGCATAAGAACTCATGCAAGTACATACAATGCAGTACCAACAATACATACTGCCCAATGTCATGTAAATTGTCTTTGTGTGATAACAGAAACAAAATAGGGCCAGTTCTGTACATAATAGCCCAGAATATCTTGCAGTGTAAGCATGGTTCCAGTTCAATAAATAATCCCCCAGAAGGGGATACTAATAAAGTGGCATTCCATTTTATAATATATCATAAAACATAACATAACTAAATTAATACAGTCCCAACTATGGTGCCAATTCCATTAATAATGCTCAATCAACTAGAATTTCTTGCTAAACAACTGAAATTTGTGCACAAATTTACCTGGAGTGTCTATTAGCTCCACGAGATCTTCTCGTTTTTGTATGCTTTGTATGCTTTTGTATGCTTTGTAAGAGGCGTGCAGGTCTCTTGGGAGCTAAGCATCACTGCTGTACAGGCATTGGCCATGCTTCTTTTTCAATACTTTTTCTTTTTGAGCTGCTTTGGACCTCATTAGTCAACATGATGATCTTATTGAGAAAATCTGGAGGTGTATTGATGACCATTACTTTATTCAGTGAAGTAGCAAGGATCAGATAACATTGAACTACTTGAAGCTGACTGCAAGTAGCCTGTTATTATTGTTCAGTAATACAAAATGAATTCCAGTAGTTGCTGTATGCTGCATATGTAATGAATCTGTCTCAATTTAATCCATGTCAGTCCCCATCCATTCTGCACGTACTTCAGTGTTACTTTGCTGATACATTTTTATGGAAGCCAAAAATAAGACCACGGAGCAAGGATAAATGTTAATATTTATATGGAAGATGCAAACATTTCTATAACGATTACTATTGTTGTGGTATAAATGTGCATTATTGTACTATAAAAATGCATTATGTGTAAATTGCCAGTACTGAGATTGCATTTAAGGTCAATGAAGATTTCACAGTGTTTTCTCCCAATCTAGAAATAAGGCAATATGGTTTAAGTACTTAACAAAAGTAAGAAACAAAACATTAAGGTTCTATATTCAGATAGTTTTGTTAACACAGACATAAAACATCTTCATTTATAAAGAGGAACATGTTGTACCATTCAGAAATATGTAAGTATAGTTTGCAGTGTTAGCTTCCAAGAAAAAAGAAAATATACAGTGCAATCCAACATATGCTGTAAAATATTATCTTCTTACTACTTGCTGACTTAATGTAGCTTGCCAAAGATAACACTATTCTGATCGAGGAGAAAGGAGTGTAATTCCAGTGCAAAATTTCCAACTTTGACAATGAGTGTGCAGTGAGGTGCACTTGTTTGGAAATACTTCATGTACAGTGCCTTATTAGATTAGTATGCATTATTTTAAGTACAGCTATGGGACCTGTTATCCAGAATGCTCAAGACCTGGGGCTTTCCGGATAACAGATCTTCATCCCTTAAGTCTAAAATAAACCCAATAGGCTGGTTGTGCTTCCAATAAGGATTAATTATATCTTAGTTTGGATCAAGTACAAGGTACTGTTTTATTATTACAGAGAAAAGGGAAATCATTTAAAAAATCTGGATCATTTGGATAACATGGAATGTATGGGAGATTGCCTTTCTGTAATTTGGAGCTTTCTGCATTAAGGGTTTCTGGATAACCGATCCCCTACCTGTATATGGAAACATTTTCTGGGTGCACTACAATGGGTTAGGGCCAGTCACCAAAGTATTTGCCACAGTAAGGATCAAAGCAAAGTATAATATTCAGGCAGCTGAGTGGGTCCCTGTCCAGGGTAGGAGACCACAGATATTGCATCATGAACATAAATGGCCAATGTACAGTAATACATTTTAGCAGCTAAGATTTTACAGCAACAACTTAGGGTTTTCTAAAGAAGTGTGCATGTCAGCATCTGGCTGTGATCATAGGAGGCTCTGTGCACCTCATTTTCATCAACAATCATGAGTTACCACCCATAAAAGTGGACAAGAAGAGGAAAACCCCCAAGCTGCCTGTCTCAGCAAACCCTCTTGTGTATCATTTGGTAGTTGGCAGTGACAGGAGAGACTGATAAAGGAGAATGGAATCATTTCTTTGTAGCATTTAAATAACATGAGAACATTGTAATTTAAACCTTAAAAAGATGCTGATTTGTCACAATCAACGGCAGCATTTGATTCACCACATTTACTTGCACCTGTGTCTGGAGTGGAGCTTTGACTTAAGGAATGATTGTGGGCAGCACTCTGCTCTGACAGACAGGGAGCATTATAATCATATTCCATAGTGCAATCATATTGCAAAATGCTGAATGCTGAATCAGGAAGACCATAAGGGAATTACAGACAGAAGACAATTAGGAACAGTGGAAGACAGAGGTCCCTGTCCAGCTTACAGAAAAGGTAAAAGAGCAATAACACTAAGATGTACTATCCAGTGACCCTTATTGATCCTGCACAGAGAATGGCTGCACTCTGCAGCTCTCTGGCACAAGGTCCATAGTCTAGTGTTAGCATGTTCAAGACAGTCCTGTTAACAGGCAGTAAGGACAGGTCCCTGTTGTAGCTTGTGTCCTTTACCAGTCTGCACAGCTGAATGATGCAGGTATATGTGATCTGAAACAATGTGCAGAAATCTCCATCAATTCTTACAACAAAGCAGTGTGCAAAAATGCAAATAAAATGGCAAATTGTTCCCATTTTTTTGCATTTCGCTCACAGCCTTTTTCAATGACAGTTATGTTACTAACAATATAAAAGACAACGGTCTACATCTGACCAAATGAAAAGGTGTGTTGCAGGCAAATGTGAGTTTAAAAGTTGCCCAACCCAGGACAAATATAATGCCAGGAATATCTCAGTGCCATTAATTAGTGACTATAAATGATGAGCAAACATTTTCGTCAGTTATGGATTTGTGGAATATCCTAGTTTTGCCATAGGCAAATTTTTAAGATAAACCATAAAACATTTGCTGTGAAAAAAAAGCAAAGAAAGAAAAAAAAACATCCGTTGACTTCCATGCATTTCCATTGATATTATATTGATGTAAAAAAAAATCACAGCAGAAAAACACTCATTAACTTAAATGTATTATGTACATTTCTGGGACAGTTTTGCTCATCGCTAGTGACAATATATTGGAAAAACCATATTCTTGCATCTTCTGAACAATAAAGTACATATCTCCAACTTCTGAAAAAGTGGACATTTTTAAAGAAGATCCCGAAAGGTTACGTTTTCTTTCCTAAAGAGAAACTTGTGTTTCTGTCAGTCTGAAATGTTAAGGGCCATTGTTTACACTATCCAGGAAAAGTTGATCTTCTGCCAAATCTGCTTCCTCAAGATCAAAGTCCTCCTGGTCTTGTGTCAGCTGCTCAACATCATCATCAGAGGTAGAGGGATGTGTCAAGATGATCCTTGGGATCTTAAGAAAATTAAATTAAAAGATGAATACAGACAAAATAATCTACACAAGCATGACAAACACATTTTCAAGCATAATAATTCATATGATTCATCCATGATCCTGACCATTTCAATGGACTGAGAGCCACTGGCATTAAATTGGTATCAACATTTTGTAGAAGTTAAAGGTATGATATCTGTTATCTGGAAAACAGTTATCCAGGAAGCGCCGAATTACAGGAGAACCCTCCCATATACTTCATTTTAATCAAATAACTACAGGTTTTTTTTTTTTTTAAATCCTTTTTCTCTTAAATGATAAAACAGTGCCTTGTGCATGATGCAAATCAATGCATAATGAATTCATATTGGAGATAAAATATTGGTGTTATTTAATGTTTACATGATTTTCTAATAGACTTAAGGCAAGGTGATCTTATGGAAAGATCCCTTATTTGGAAATCCTCAGGTCTTATGCATTCTGGATAAATGGCCCTGTACCTGTACTAAATTGTGTATAACTGGGCCAAGAACAAAACATATAACACAATGGGAGGATATAGATGTACACATGCTTTTCTTGTCCCTCTGTTTATTTGGCACATACAGATGCAGCCACTTGGATTTGTGAGTTAAATGTGTTGTGACTCAAGGTTAATTGAAGAAACTGTGCTATCTAAAGTTATCTTAACTCATTTAATGCATTTAACCTTTTCATTAGCATACCAAAGCACCATTGTTTTCAATGGTGAACTCTTTAATTGGATGGGATGCTGTGACACAATATGATGTGCTAAGTGGGATACATGGGATAGATGAGTTAAGTTATTCTGTGTCAAATGCACAATCCAAAGTGGTTTAATCTGTAATAATAGAACATATTGGTCCAAAGGGAACCAAGTACATTATGACTAAAACGTGGCCTTGCACATCATTCACATAAATAGGTGCTAAACATGCAAGAAA
The DNA here is from genome assembly GCA_024363595.1 of Xenopus borealis. Lineage (NCBI taxonomy): Eukaryota > Metazoa > Chordata > Amphibia > Anura > Pipidae > Xenopus > Xenopus borealis. The sequence continues at coordinate 80,431,125 of CM044440.1, forward strand.
CAAGCAAGAATTTTTTGTGCAAAAAAAAAACATTTAAAGCCTCAGAGGTGGATAAAATTCCTTCCTCACTCCAAGATGGCAATCAGACTAGTCTCCTGATTAACTTGTATGAGCTATCTCCCATAACCCTGTATTCCCTCACTTGCTATAAAGCCATCC
>CM044440.1:80444478-80499951 GCA_024363595.1 Xenopus borealis
GTCTTTGAAAACAACTCGGTGCTGAAGCCAGTCCATAAGGTACACGCTTGAACCGAAATGCAGTGAGGTCTCGGCTTTCTTCATGCAGTAATACTTGATGATAAATACTCTGAAGATCCAGAGTTGAAAAGAATTTTGCTCCTCGAAGTTCTGAAAATATTTCCTCTATGTGTTGCAAGGGATGATTACCATGTAAAGAATTTTGGGGGAGCAATACAAGAATGCAAAAATGCCTACAAGCCAAGAATTAAAAAATGAGAGCCCATTTTGAGGCCCCTGGGAGCAATGTGAGCAACTGGGTGGTGAGCAACATATTATTTCAAGTAATTGATTAGGGCTAATGAGCAGATCTCTCTCCGATATGCCAACCTTGATGTGGGCGATATCGGGCTAATCCAATCATGGGCCCTAGGGTCGGATCACAATGCAGGGGATATCGGCGGTCGGATTGTGGGACAGCATCAACGAACAGATGCGGCCACGATCCAATGACCAGATATCGATTGTGGAAGCCCGTCGGAGGGCCCCACTCACAGGCCGATTTTATCGGCCCGTTTATGGCCACCTTTAAGGTTAAATATCCTACTCTCTCGTCAACCTTCAATCGGTTATCTGGCTCCTGTTTAGGAAGACGCATCTAGGCAGCATTAGACATTTATCAACTTCCCATGGATAGAAAGGGCAGCCATTGTATTCTAGGGTGGTTAGAATAAATGTCTCGCTGTGATAAAAGTATTTATATTTTTCTAAAAGCTTGTCAAGCTGTAGTTTAAGTTCTTTATCAAACTGTATTTTAAGTATTCCCTCAAGGGGTATAATCACAGAGATAACACAGTTGACCATTAACAACACCACAGGACGCTCTGCCTGCCTCTTATGAGTGATGTTTCTTTTAAATCTAACCACAAATGTATAACAGATATGACACATGTATAATATATGGCCACATATAACTGGCAACTTACTGAAAATGTTATGACTAGGAATGTAATTAACCTGTTTATTTCACCTTCAAATATTCAAAGACTTCAACAAAAGCAGCTGCAGTTATAACTTTGAATGATGTTGCAGTCTTTCAGACATGCATCTACATTAAATTTCTGCATCATTAAATAGTATCCATCCACCAAGTCGGGTAATTGGCCGTCTTGCTACTTGTACAACTGCCACGTCCAACAATCAGACCTCAACTATTCTATGTGTCAGATAAAAGGTGTGCCACAGCAAAATTAAAGAAAATAGAATAAGGCTAGAAATGCTGGATGTTGTATACTAAACATGAACTTACTGCACCACAAGCCTAATCAAACAAATGATTTATGCTTTCAAAGTTGGCCACAGGGGGCTGTCATCTTGTAACCTTGTTATACATCTTTGCAAGACCAAGACTGTGCACATGCTCAGTGTGATCTCTGCTACTTAGGGATCATCATAAATTATCAAGACAGCACAAGTCAAATAATATCTGCCAGAAGCCAATACAGTAAGGCTGCTTAATGAATATACTGACTGCACTGGGTCCAGTGTTTCATGTAATCTGATTTTATAGTTTTTGTATTGTTTAATATGAACTTTCTCCAACTCTGCAGGACCAGTGGCTGCAGCAAAATAATCCTCCAGATAGAATCCCAGTTTTTCTGGATCCATGATCTTTGTCCCTGCAGCTGGTGTTGGAAACAGTAAAGGGGATGTAAAAGCAAAAATAAAATCCACTACAAATCTCTACACAGTCACCAACTGCTTTACAGGGAAACAAAACTGCTTGAGTTCTGAGAGGCTGGGAAGTAAGACGGGGGCTCCACCTGCTATTCATAAGTATGATTGTTTTCCTGCACAGCAGTTAGGGACCATCTGACAATTCCTATGCACAACAGTAAGGTTTCTTGTAAAAATAGTACACATTTTTTCAATTAAAGGAAAACTATACCCCTGAACAATGTAGGTCTCTATAAAAAGATATTGCATAAAACAACTCATATGTAAAACCCTGCTTCATGTAAATAAACCATTTTCATAATATTATACTTTTTTTAGTAGTATGTGCCATTGGGTAATCATAAATAGAAAATTGTCATTTAAAAAAATAATCTCTGAGGCAGCACACAGACTATCATGAAATGCAGTTCAAGGCAAGAGATGTAAAAGGGCAATATTTACTTAAATATATATATTCCAGTTTGATTCTTTAATATGCCACTTAATTTGATACAAACTGTTGCTCAAGTATTCATTTTGGGGGTATAGTTTTCCTTTAAAGTATATTGGAGATAGATATCTTCTTGATTAAAGAAAGTAAAAATGGGATTTTATTTTTTTGCCTTTACACGTCCTTTAAGCAGCAAAAGCCTCTTTTTGGGTTGCTGTCATTTGTCTTCTTCCATGTTTAATCAAGTGCCAGGAAATGATAATGCCGAACTTCCAGGAAATGCTCGCTTAAAACATTTGTCTGTATAATTATTTATTTGAACCAGAGAGAGACGAGTGTAACTACTGCCCTTGCTACTAATGAATTGGATTTACATCATCAGCAATGGTGTAACTAGATGTTACTGGGCCCCGCAGCAAATTTATTTTAGAGCCCCCAAAATATCCAGAGGTTGTCCTGTTATACCACTATATATTGAAATTGCTCATTAAGTAAGGCCTAATGGGCCCCCTATTCCTCCTGGGCCCCCCTGCAGCCGCAGGGTCTGCTTCCTCTGTAGTTACGCCCCTGATCATCAGCTATATAGTAAAATAAATAGTCATTAAATAACTGAAGAAGCTGCTCAGATGAGTAGTGAAACTTCTTCAGTGATTACTCGGCAAGTTAAGTTGTTTTAGAATTACTTAGATATACCTCGACCTGTATGAATGAAAATCTTCACAGTCAGTAAAATAAATAAATGCACAAAGTTGCTGAAATGGCTGAATTTAAAATCAGAACAATACACAATATATATCTATTGAAAATGGAATGTGTACTTTAATTTCTGTTGCTCGTGTAGCCAGAAGTTTGATAGATCAGAACTGCAGCATTTGCTGTCTGGCACATTGGCAACTAGAAGCACATTCCATCCTTGCTGGATTCTTGTCACGTCCCACAATTCCCACTATGTAAGGGACAATAGATGAAGTTTAAAAGATGTAACATTTTACTGCAGTACACTGAAAAAAATACAGGGCCCTGTTTCTTGCAACAAAAGAAAAGGAAACAAAAGCAATTTGGAAATTTCTTCACTAGAAAAAAAAGGCATTTTAATTCATGCAACTAACTAAAATACTGCAAAATGTTTGCGACCAATAACAATTTGAGTCTAACAAGATAATATGCAGCATAAGGGACAGAAGTATTAAGGTTCAAAATGGTAGGATTTGGAGCTTAGAGACAGGGATGCCAAGGCTTAGGACAAAACACAGGTTTATTCAGCACTGGGCATTCCCAACAAAAGGCAACAGAAAATGTTTAGGTTACAGTTCAACAACTTCACTGTAGAAAATGCAGGGTATAGTTCAGCAACTACACTGCAAAACATTCAGGGTTTTCCCCCTCTGGTCACTCACTATCAAGGGAAACTATCACCCTCTGGAACTTCAGAGTATTTGGGCTTCACACTCAGCCCTGCTGGCTTCCCTTCATGGGACTCAGACTCACCAACCTCTGCCAGTGCTTCTCCCCTCCAGGGATTTAGGTTCATTCTAATGAAGTATTTGGAGAGCCCTGAGCTATGGCAACACAGCTTTTTTACATTTTCAGGTATCTTCTCTCTCAGCTGCCAGTTAGCTTAGTTACATTACATTATAGCGCTACGCAACAAGTTGGCGCTATAGAAATACATGTTAATTACTGAGAGGAAATATTAACCTTACCTTACCTGAGCTGAGTATTCCTTTGTAACACATACAATGCAGTTTAAATGCACTCCAATATTTCATGATTAGTGAAGATTTATTCCACTGCGCATACCAAATATATATATATATATATATATATATATAAAAGAATGACAATAAGTAGTACAGGTATGGGACCTGTTATCCAGAATGCTTGGGACCTGGGGCTTTCAGGATAACGGGTCTTTCCATAATTTGGATCTTTCTACCTTAAGTCTACTAGAAAATCATATAAACATTAAGGGGCACATTTACTAAAGGTCGAATTGATTCGAAGTGAAAATTCAAATCAAATTTTAAATTCTAATTTATTTTGGGATTATTCGACTATCGAATAGCCCAAAATTCAATTAGAATTGGTCAAATTTGAAAATTTGCATTCGGTTCGAATTCGATTGTCGAAGTACTGGCCCTTCGATATAAAATTCGGCAGATAAAACCTACCGAATTTCTATATTTCCCTATGGGAAGCTTTCCAAGTTTTTTTGATCGAATATAAAAAATTCGATTGATGGCTAAAAATCGTTCAAATCGTTCTAGTCGAACGATTTTATCGATCAAATTTTTTATATTCGAATGTTCGATAATTCAAATTGTGTTAAACCCCTCAAATTCGAAATTCGAAGGGTTTTAATTCAACCTGAATTTGAGGGTCGAATTTGAGGTTTAATTAACCCTCGAAATTCGACCCTTAGTAAACGTGCCCCGAAATAAACCCAATAGGCTTATTTTGCTTCCAATAAGGATTAATTATATCTTAGCTGGGATCAAGTACGAGCTACTGTTTTATTATTACAGAGAAAAAGGAAATAATTTTTAAATATTTTGGATTTTTTGGATAAAATGGAGTCTATCGGAGATGGGCATTCTGTTTTTAAATGAACATGTAAGGAGGTGTCAAGTGATGAAGAGTGTTATGTGCAGGAATGTTGTAATCTTTTTGTGTGACAAAATGTGCATGTCTGTAAAATTTATATGTTTGTGTGTTGGATGTAATTTCTGGGAATCACCATTAGATGGCAGCAGAGTTCTTTAATTTGATTTTATGTGTAGTTTTTACCCCAGCCACCAGAGGCCACTGTGAAACAGTGAAGAGTATAAAAGGAGGTGTACCGCCAAAGTGAGTTGTCTTGATGAAAGGGCGTAGCAGCATCACCTGGCTGGTGAGTGGAGACTCAAAGATGGTAGATAGGAGAAGATAGGCAGTAAAGAGCTTATGTAATCGAGCACTAGGTGCACAAGATAGTATGGATATTTAGTAAGGGCAGTTGTGGCCCCATTAAGGAGAGAAGTGGAGTTAGACTCCTACCCGCACTCCGTAAGTAAGGACTAGGACTATGTAGGAAGGACACCAAGGCTTCAGGCAAGGACTTGGATAAAAAGGGTCTGGAAGAGTGGAGGGGAATCACCCTGGAGGTATCGGACCACTATTGGTGAGTGGGGGATATGGGTGCAGTATAAACCGGAGCATTAGGCGGTTAGGTGGGATCCAAGGTCCTCAAGAAGGTGTGCTTACTAAAAGAAAGAGAAACTAGTTCAACTGAGTATGTGTAAATATGGTGTCTGAAAAAGTAACTGTTGATGCATGTATGTGTGCCCGATGGAAAAAGCCTGTCACGAACGGCACCCAATACTAGAACGGTTGCTAAGCACCCTGGTCTCAGCTCGGCTGCAACAGTTAAGTGACCGCCTTTGGCCTCGGGAGGAGCCCTCAGCTTACTCAGATGCCACCTGGACTTATCAAAAGGTGCAAAGCTAAGAGTTCTGGCTAGCACAGGGGCACAATCGTCTCACCAAGGATACCGGATAGAAGAATACCACCAAAATGGAAAGGGCGGGCCGGACCAGCACAAGCGGAGTAGAATAGTCAGAGAACAGGCAAAGGTCAGGATTGAAGATTATCAGAGTAAACAGACAGGCCAAGGTCAGCATTGGAGTATAACGGAGTAGTCAGGCAAGGCAAGGGTCAATACACAGTAGGTCAGGCAGGAAATAGCATAGAAAGGACACCCAGGAACTTCTAGATAGAACCTAACAACGGGCAAGGCTCTGTACACTAAGATCCCCTTAAATACCTTTTGAATTTCGCGCCATGTCTTGTGACGTCATCATGCCGGCACTTAAATACGGGAAGTGCGCCGGCGTGCGCACCATAGGGAGACCGGCGCTGGAACAGAAAGGATGCACGTGGCGAGCGTCCCTGCCGGAGGCATGCCGGGCGCTCCCGTGTGCTTGTGACACAACCACTAGACCACCACGGTGACATAAGTCCTTACAAAGCCTCTGGTGTGCCTGTAAATAAAATCTTCTGTTTCATTTTTCCATTGTAGTCCGTATGGTGAGTACTGCTGGGGTGTACTTTCCCTTTAAAAAAGACCCTCCCACAAACAGCATGCACTTGCTCAAATAGTAATTTAATTACTATTTACTTACTACTACTATTTTTCACTTACTAATGAAAAAAGGACCAGGGAATGTGAAATCACCTCTCTTGTATATGCTTGATTAAAATTATGTTGTCAGACATCATTTATATTTATTATTTATGTATATATTTTAAAGGTTCAGTAATCTAAAAGTCATTTTCTTTTCAACAATATATTTAGCTTTCTCCAGACAGTACTAAAAAAACTGAAACATCAACAATAGCAAAAGACACTAAGGGGCAGATTTATCAAGGGTCGAAATGTAAATTGGAATTAAAAATTTAGAATTTTTGGGTATTTCGACTATCGAATAGGCCAAAATTCAATTTGAATTGAAAAAATTTGAGTCGAATTTAAATATTTCAAAAATTGAAGTACTGGCTTTTAAAAATTTTAATTCAATCCTTTGCCACCTTAAACCTGCCGAATTGCTGTTTTAGCCTATGGGGGACATCCTATAACCTTTAAGCAGTGTTTTTGAAAATTTTTGAAAATCAATTTTTTGGGGGGGAAATCGTTTGAATCGAATGATTCCAATGATCTTAATTATATCAAAAATGGACCTATTCAAGCGAAAAAACACTTTTAAAAAAATTCGATGGTGGAATTTTGCAGTTTTTTCACTTCGAAATATGACCCTTGATAAATCTGCCCCTTAATAATAGGAAGCGTTCTTTTTTCAGACAAATGATTTTTAATCTTGCCAGCAGACGGTCACGCTGATTCTGAGATCAGAATAAAGAATGATCAGACTGTAGTATTTTTGCCAGGAGGAAAATAGAGAAATGTATATTAGCATCACACATTTCTATTTGAAAAAATGAATAGTCAATATAACTTTCATGATACATGTTTTTTAACAAAATGATGGCATTGTGTATGAACTTTAATTTAACCCAGTGCATTTATTGTCAAATGCAGGGTCCTTAAACTCTTGATGGGTATAACTGTGTAGAATATAAATTATCAAAATAATATTGCTCACAACATTGACTAATTCAGTCTGTATCAAAGCAGTTTTATGGGAGTGGGTTTGTGCTGTTCCCAAGTACAGCATCCAACAGAGAATTACTGTTCAGAAAACTGAACGCATTTAGATGAATAATCAAATTATTCCCTTCAATGAAAAATAGATCTCCTTGCCTCTCAGATTCTTAAGTATGAAAACTGCAATTAATTAAACATCTGAAGCAACTGGTTAGATTAAATTAGAATAGAATAAAGGAACTACTGAACAGCTATTGTAATAAGATAAAATGGGATGCAATTTAACACCCAGTGGAATTTATTAGCATTATGTAATTTTTTTGTAATATATATATATACAGTGGTGTGAAAAACTATTTGCCCCCTTCCTGATTTCTTATTCTTTTGACAAACGTGTCACACAAAATGTTTCTGATCATCAAACACATTTAACTATTAATCAAAGATAACACAAGTAAACACAAGTAAACACAAAATGCAGTTTTTAAATGAGGGTTTTTATTATTTAGGGAGAAACAAAATCCAAACCTGTGTGAAAAAGTAATTGCCCCCTGAAGCTAATAACTTGTTGGGCCACCCTTAGCAGCAATAACTGCAATCAAGCGTTTGCGATAACTTGCAACGAGTCTTTTACAGCGCTCTGGAGGAATTTTGGCCCACTCATCTTTGCAGAATTGTTGTAATTCAGCTTTATTTGAGGGTTTTCTAGCATGAACCGCCTTTTTAAGGTCATGCCACAACATCTCAATAGGATTCAGGTCAGGACTTTGACTAGGCCACTCAAAAGTCTTCATTTTGTTTTTCTTCAGCCATTCAGAGGTGGATTTGCTGGTGTATTTTGGGTCATTGTCCTGCTGCAGCACCCAAGATCGCTTCAGCTTGAGTTGACCAACAGATGGCCGGACATTCTCCTTCAGGATTTTTTGGTAGACAGTAGAATTCATGGTTCCATCTATCACAGCAAGCCTTCCAGGTCCTGAAGCAGCAAAACAACCCCAGACCATCACACTACCACCACCATATTTTACTGTTGGTATGATGTTCTTTTTCAGAAATGCTGTGTTACTTTTACGCCAGATGTAACGGGACGCGCACCTTCCAAAAAGTTCAACTTTTGTCTCGTCGGTCCACAAGGTATTTTCCCAAAAGTCTTGGCAATCATTGAGATGTTTTTTAGCAAAATTGAGACAAGCCTTAATGTTCTTTTTGCTTAAAAGTGGTTTGCGCCTTGGAAATCTGCCATGCAGGCCGTTTTTGCCCAGTCTCTTTCTTATGGTGGAGTCGTGAACACTGACCTTAATTGAGGCAAGTGAGGCCTGCAGTTCTTTAGATGTTGTCCTGGGGTCTTTTGTGGCCTCTCGGATGAGTTGTCTCTGCGCTCTTGGGGTAATTTTGGTCGGCCGGCCACTCCTGGGAAGGTTCACCACTGTTCCATGTTTTTGCCATTTGTGGATAATGGCTCTCACTGTGGTTCGCTGGAGTCCCAAAGCTTTAGAAATGGCTTTATAACCTTTACCAGACTGATAGATCTCAATTACTTTTGTTCTTAGTTATTTTTAACAAGGGGGGCAATCACTTTTTCACACAGGCCCATGTAGATTTGGAGTTTTTTTTTCTCCCTTAATAACGTAAACCTTCATTTAAAAACTGCATTTTGTGTTCAATTAAGTTATCTTTGACTAATAGTTAACGGTTTTTGATGAGTAGAAACATTTAAGTGTGATAAACACGCAAAAGAATAAGAAATCAGGAAGGGGGCAAATAGTTTTTCACACCACTGTATATATATATATATATATATATATATATATATATACACACAAATAGATGCTGTAGAGCAGGACAAAAGCGCATCATGGTACTTAAGCTTCCTCAAGGCCACACTTCCTAAAATCTGATTTGTTACTGGTCTGAGTTTTAAAGGGGAAAACACAATTTTTTGTGAGAAAAAGAAATTTACATTTTTTTTGTAATTTATTAAACCCAGAACGAATATTACCAACCCAAAAATTCAAATTGAATTTGATATTGAATTCAATGGAACTTGAGTTGTTTTCTACGAAAAAAACTTGAATGTCAGGAATGCTATTAAGATCTTCAAATAGGTCACTGGACCTCTACCATTGACTTCTACATGAACTAGGCAGGTTGCAGGTGGCGTACGATCAAATTCAAGTTGTTCCCAGGGTCGAGGTATGATAAATCTCGAATTCTGATTTGGATTATTCCCAACTCGAATTTGTGAGTTGTGAATTTGTTTTGACCAAAAATCCAACTCGAAAATTCGAATTCGAATTTCCCATTCAAACCATAATAAATCTGGCCATAAACAATTGGGTAATCCTAAAAAGAAAATTCCCATTTTACGAACTAAGGTCCATCCTCAGGATCCTATGACTCATGGTGCACACATACATGTTAGATCGCATGAGGCAATTACTAGCCAATGTGCTGTCTTTTACACACAAACTTCTTCCTGTTACAGTTAGAGCTGCAGTATTTCTGGTCAGGTGATCTCTGAGGGAGCCACAGGACATGGCTCAAGTGAAAAGATGGAGGGGAAAAAGGGAAACATTTAATCAAATATATACTGCTGTTTGGTAAGATTCTTTAATAGGCTACATAACATGAGTTAAACTATCTGCTGCTATTCATTTTAGCATTCTAGTAAACTTTAAAATGTACTGTGGTATTTTGGCCTTTAAACTGTAACCATTGTGATATTATGAAGGACTAGAGACATATCAATAATAAAGAAGTAACTTTATATTGATTTATAACTCATATGTCACATAGGAATGCATTGCAACCAACATGGTGAAGAAATATTTTGAATTACTGAAAACGCTTTGAAGTTTTGAACCCCTTAAAAATCCTAGTAATCCTACTTATTTTGCTATTTTGTACCAGCCTTCTTCTGTCTACAGGCATATTCACTGTTTACCTTTTTAACAGTTCAGCAAAGACCTGTATTTTGAATATTTTAGTAACATGAGAAAAATGGGATTTTAACATTTGTTGCGTGACCTGAAGTGGCAGCTAAATGAAAAGTTAAAGGTTGCAGTGAGATTTGGAGTGGCTGCCCCTGTTGTGCATCTCTGCCAGAAAACAATTTGCAGTTGCTCAGCAACACTTGACATGAAATGTGCTACTATTTGAGCATGGAAAAAAAGTTTAAAGGGATACTGTCATGGGAGAACATGTTTTTCTTTTAATGCATCAATTAATAGTGCTGCTCCAGTAGATTTCTGCGCTGGAATCCATTTCTCAAAAGAAAAAACAGATTTTTATATTCAGTTTTGAAATCTGACATGGGGCTAGACATTTTGTCAAACTCCCAGCTGCCCCGGTCATGTGACTTATGCCAGCACTTTAGGAGGGAACTGCTTTCTGGCAGGCTGTTGTTTTTCGTTCTCAATGTAACTGAATAGAAAGCAGTGGGACATGTGTTTTTACTATTGAGTGCTGTTCTTAGATCTACTAGGCAGCTGTTATTTTGTGTTAGGGAGCTGTTATCTGGTTACCTTCCCATTGTTCTGTTGTTAGGCTGCTGGGGTGGGGGGAAGTGGAGGGGGTGATATCACTCCAACTTGCAGTACAGCAGTAAAGAGTGTTTGACGTTTATCAGAGCACAAGTCACATGACTTGGGGCAGCTGGAAAATTGACAAAATGTCCAGCACGATAAAAATCTGTTTGCTCTTTTGAGAAATGATTTCAATGCAGAATTCTGCTGGAGCAGCACTATTAACTGATGCATTTTGAAAAAAAAAAAATTTTTTCCCATGACAGTATCCCTTTAAGATAAAATGGGTCAATACAAATAACACACAAAGAAGTTCTGAGTGAAGACAAAAAAATGTATATTTTGAACAGTTCCAGTGACAGCAATGCATAGGTAAGAATACATCTGCTTATGCTTTGCTCTCTGAATAATAAATATGGAAATAATTAATAAGAAGCAGCTGAACATTTCATATGAAGGAGGGGGCGTGTATACAGACAAAAGGTAAACAAATGTTAAGGGAGAACTAACCTCTAAAAAATAATATGGCTAAAAATTGTATATACTGACCTTATTGCACCAGCCTGAAGTTTCAGCTTGTCAATAGCAGCAATGATCCAGGACTTTAAACTTGTCACAGAGGGTCACCATCTTGGAAAGTGTCTGTGACACTCACGTAATCAGTGGGCTCTGAGCCCACTGAGCATGAGAAGCCAAGCTTAGGGGTTGCCCCAAATTATCATGCAGAAAATTAGGACTGTAATAAAAGATGATGCTACAGTTGCACTGATTTCTGTGCTTTCATGTAGTAATTATCTGTATTAATTACTAATCAGCCTTATAGTGTGTTATTTATATTCTTTGTACTGTATATTGTGATTTAGTCCCTAAGTTCAATAACTGACAGCAGCACAGAGCATGTGCAGTGAAACAATAAAAAAAAAGATGGGGAGCTATTGGGGAATCTTGGAGAAACAGATCTTCCCTACTAAAGGGCTTTGGTTGCCTTGGACTGGTACACAAGCCCAAAACATAATCAACAACACTTCTAGCCTAATTCTTTAGTTAAGTTTTAGTTCTCCTTTAAACACAGTGCTGCCTGTGATGCTGCTGAATAAACAATTAACCCTTGTATTGAATATCACATTTATATTCTATTTGCCCTAAGTCTTTTTAGTTTCCAAAACCATCAACAAAAATAGACAATGATTTGCAAAGGCAATGCTTGCCAGTGTTGGACCCTATTGGCATAAATTATTTTGCATGGAGAATCCTTATATATCCAGCAGGCAGACTGCCAAATGAAAGAACTGTTGTCCAGCGGGTCACTTCAATTCAAATCTGTCCAACAAGTCATTAACCCGTAGGTCCCCACAAGTTTTAGCTCAACCCACACATCACTAATAGGAACAATGTCTTCTGGTCAAGAGTGGCTAAGTTCTACTCCTTTTGATATTTATAATCAGTGACTAGTGATGGGCGAATCTACCCCGTTTCGCTTCGCCGAAAAATTTGTGAATTTCCAGCGAAATTCGCGAATTGGCGAAAAAATTAGCGAAACGAGTCGCGGTGCGTTTTTGACATGTGTCGCTTCGTTTCCATCTTGTCGCGTCTAAAACGACACGCGACTCGTTTTTTTTTGCGAATTTTCGCTGGCATTTCGCAAATTTATTCCATCACTATCAGTGACCACAACAAAATATAGAGCAGTGAAAAGGGTAAATTCCTACAATGCTATAACTCTAAAATGCTCCATAAATTGTAGAATTTAGTGCACAAACATCTGCTTTATCCCTAGAGCTAAAAAAATTATCGCAGAAATGGCTTTGAAATCGCTTGGATTGGATTGTTTAGTAATGCATACGAACATCAAAGAAGGGGTGCACTCCCATTGTGTTAAATTGTATCAGCACCTTTAATAAAAGAAAGATTACAATTTAAAAAAAAGGGGGATGGACAGCCTTGAGAAAGTCGGGACACAACGAAAGTGAAAGTAACTGCCTGCCTCGCCTCTATGCATGAAACATACAGGCAGGATAGGCAATATATGATTTTTCTTTTATAACATGTATGCATGCTTTCATTAAAAAATTTGGGGTTTCATGTTTAATTTAAAAAGTACTTTTATTATAGAATTTTTATGACTGGGTGTCAGGTCCCCTTTAAGTCTAATAAAATAAAATTGCAAATGAAGACATTTAAAAAAAAAAAAATTATTATGCCAACTGGGGAAGAATTCCACAAAATGATTTCAGGAGGACTGTGGATCACCACTAGGGAATGCTGTAACTGATAGATAATGGAAACAGTGCTAATATTGATTAAGATTGCAATTGATCAAAATTCTGCAGGATGTTTGTGAGCAGAAATAAGTTAAAGTATATTTCATCCAACAAACTAAATAAAATATAACATTTTATGGATGTCTCTCAGAGCTGGTGTGCATGTCCTAAAAAAAGAAAGAACAGGGAAGTGTTTTCACTCAAAATAAAATTTTTCTAAAAGTCATCCTTAAAGGAAAACTATACCCCCCAGACAATGTAGATATTGCATAAAACTCATATGTAAAACCCTGCTTCATGTAAATAAACTATTTTCATAATATACTTTTTTAGTAGCATGTGACATTGGGTAATCATAAATAGAAAATAGCCATTTTAAAAAATAAGGACAGCCTCCTGGGATCCTAGGATTCAATGGTGCACACAAACATACCAAACAAACTATAAAGTTAGGTCACATGAGCCAATTAACAGACAGAGGTGTGTCTTTTGCTTCAACACTTCTTCCTGTTACAGTTAGAGTTGTGTGATGTTTATACAAATGGCCTGCGGGTGTCACTGTGCATACACAGGACTTTCTGTACAGCTTGAAAGTGAAAGTAAGACTTACTGCTGTAATGTAATGGCTGCATGAACCTGCTAGTAAAGCACTGATATACTCTCCTCATCCTCGGCTACCAAACACAAAGTTGAAATATTTCAGGTGATCTCTGAGGCAGCACACAGACCATCATCAAATGGTGGTTCAAGGCAAGAGATGTAAAAGGGAAATATTTACTTAAAGGGGTTGTTCACCTTTGAGTTAACTTTTAGTATAATGTAGAGAGTGATATTCTGAGACAATTTGCAATTGGTTTTAATTTTTTATTATTTGTGGTTTTATAGTTATTTAGCTTTTTATTCAGCAGCTCTCTGTTTTGCAGTGTCAGCAATTTGGGACAAATTACCCTAGCAACCCTGCATTGATTAGAATTCGAATAAGAGACTGGAATATGAATAGGAGAGTAGAATGAATAAAACGTGGCAATAACAAGATATTTGTAGCCTTACAGAGCATTTGTTTTTAGATGGTGTCAGTGACCCCCATTTGAAAGCTGCAAAGAAACAGAAGAAAATTGCAAATCATTAAAAAACTATGAAAAATAAATAATGAAGACCAATTGTAAAGTTTCTTAGAATTGGCCCTTCTACAATATACTAAAAGTTAACTTGAAGGTGAACCACCCCTTTAAATATATATTCCAGATTGGTAAGATTCTTTAATATGTCACTTAATTTGATATAAACTAATCTGTTGCTCAAGTATTCATTTTGGGGGTATAGTTTTCCTTTAATAATATTTTCATAGCTAAATTTACAAATTACATTACATCATTCAAACAAATACATGTTCAGATTTGTAATAAAAATGACAAATCTGTAATAAGTGATTTCAGTTCTAATTTTCCCAGTGAAAAGATTAGTCAGATGGTGTGTTCATAGAATAGCTATTCATTTGATCTCATTTTAATTTATTAGATATAGCTGTCATATGCATAATTACATTAACATCTGTGGATGTCACCAGCGAGCCAGTAATGATCACAATCATGTTGTAGTACAAATTAAGATCCAAGTACAGGTATGGGATCTGTTATCCAGAAACCAGTTATCCAGAAAGTTAACAAAAGTCCAACTCCCATAGACTCCATTATAATCAAATAATCCACATTTTTATAAATAATTTTCTTTTTCTCTGTAATGATAAAACAGCACCTTGTACTTGATCCAAACTAAGATATAATTAATCCTTATTGGAAGCAAACCCAGCCTATTGGGTTTATTTAATATTCAGATTACTATCTAGTTGAATTAAGGTATAAAGATCCATTATGTAGAAAAGCCCAGGTCCCAAGCATTCTGGACACAACTGGGTTGTCAATGTTTTGCTCTTTTACAAAAGGCTATGTCCACCTGAAAAATATCATCGAAGGTGAGGGCATTACAGTCCTTGACTATGATTATTATACATTATTGGATGTCTTATGTTATATGATGTAGCCTGTATTGTAACTTGTTATCCTAGCACAAAGCTGTAGTAAAGTCTCAGTACCCCAAAATTATTTTTCTTAAGTGTCTTTTTTCAATAGCTGAATCCTCAGAAGAGTAGGCAGTGCTTAGACTAGAGCAGTGATCCCCAACCAGTAGCTCGCGAGCAACATGTTGCTTTTCAACCCCTTGGATGTTGCTCCCAGTGGCCTCAAAGCAGGTGCTTATTTTTGAATTACTGGCTTAGAGGCAAGTTTTGGTTGCATAAAAAACAGATGTCCTGCCAAACATTCTCTCCTGTAGGCTGCCAGTCCATATAGGGGTTACCAAAAAGCCAATCAGAGCTCTTATTTGACATCCACATGGACTTTTTTATGCTTGTGTTGCTCTCCAACTCTTTTTTAAATTTAAATGTGGCTCACGAGCAAAAAAAGGTTGGGGACTCCTGGGAATAATACATAAATTAGAGATGTGTAATTTGCAGCCTCCCAGCTTATTTACTAGAATACAGATGCAGTCACTTGGATTTGTAAGTTAAATGCGTCATGACTCAGGGTTAATTGAAGAAACTGTGTTATCCAAAGTTATCTTAACTCATTTAATGCATTTAACCTTTTCATTAGCATACCAAAGCACCATTGTTTTCAATGGTGAACTCTTTAATTGGATGGGATGCTGTGACACAATATTCTGTGCTAAGTGGGATACATGGGATAGACGAGTTAAGTCACGACGCATTTAACACACAAATCCAAGTGACTGCATCTGTATATGTCTTTACCTGCATCCCCTAATACCTCTCTGCTGCCAGGCCTTGTCTATGAGAAATGTATGACAAATGTGGTATCAACTGGAAACACATCCCACAGCAATTTACTTAGATATGTAAAGATAAGTATTTTGCATGCACTTTTTTTTAAATGTTATCCATTGTTTTTATTCTTTCACAATTTTAAATGGCCAAATAATGCAATTTATTTGTTATATTGCATTTTTATTTGTAGCCAGCATGCCTGGTATGGATCCCATGGTGAGAAAATAGAATATCTCATCATATATTCTTTTTTTTATAAAAGGCTGAAAAAGGTGCTATGTACCACAAAATATCATCTGGAACTAATAAAAGCTGGAGACAAATAAATAAGGCACATCTCGTCAAATGTATTGGAGTCTACAGGTTCCATTTTTATAGTTCATGAATTCACTCAAAATGCATGCGTTTTCATTATTCACTGCAGATAATTCCTGTTTGTCAAGTTCTGAACAGACACAAACTAAATCCCTGGTATTAATTATTACTCCTACACTGTTATAGTTTCAGTTAGTTTTGAGTGCTTATTAAATAAAGTATAGGAACTCCTCCTTTGAAGTAACTATGGTTGTTATCTCTTTAAAAATATTTTTAGCAAATCTGACTTTCCTTTAAGACTTGCTTAGCTTAGTGCCTTATGCTTAGTTTATAGTTAACTTCATTGGGTAAATCTTATATAATATATATATATATATATATATATATATATATATATATAATGCAATTACTTTTATCCTGATGAAGCACTGAATGCCCCCACAAAACAGCTAGGCCGAAATGTAATAAAATTCACAAAGAGAACAAATTTGAGCTTGAATAAGAATAAAAACGTGCACTTTGCAAAATAATATTTTTCATTAAATCTTTAACACCTGCTTGAAGGCAGTGTACAATTTTGGAGCAAATTATACAACTTCTTCATTAAATATTAACTCCTTCATTACATACACTGTGCACAAACTATAAAACTAGCAATTGCTATACTACTGTCGTGTGAGGGGCAGAGTGTTTGCAAAGGCAAAATTGTTCACTTTACAAATATTTGCATTGCGAATGAATTACAAACAATTTTTGCATTAGTGACCAATGTTACATTCCCCAATAGAGAGTTTTATCTACACCCAGCTGACTGTAGATTTTAACATTCTCCCATGGTTTATGTGCTGTATGTATTTGTCTTGTTTATAAATTCAGCTGATCCTCAAGGTAACCTAAATAAATGGGCAAAAGAGGCACTTTTCCGGGGCCTACCAACAGGCTCGGAATGGCCTGATAGGGCATCGGGTAAAAATCCAGTGGGCCCGGCCTTGGTGAGCTCTAGTTTCATTGGTGTTGTGGTGCAAGTAAATGAGTGATCCACATCACTCACTAGTGTGCAGAGCCAGAAGAGCAATGAGCAGGTCTGCCGACTGCAGGACAAACTTTACTTACTGTGGACAGGCAGAGCATTGTGGTGGAGGAGGAGCTGTGCTAGGGTTGACACCTTTTCCAGAAAAAAATGCCGGCCTTCCTATATATATATATATAACCAGGTGTAGTTATTGTCTACTAGTAATAAAATGCAATTGCACCCACATAACGCGTCATTTATTAGGTGCAGACAAAGTATAGCCTGTGCTGTGTAAGTAAACGAGCCCTAGTATCAATGAATTTATATTAGTAGACCCCAAATTACAGCTTACAAAGACATATGTGTATGGAACCATTGTTAGAAAAAAAGATATATTTTAGGAAATACAGTTCAATGTATATAACAAAATAAATTAAAATGCTTCATTTAAACATACATGTTCTAGAAACACTATAACTAAGGATCACCTCATTTTGAGGCAATTTCAGTAGTATTACTATGACATTACTTTGATCTACAAAAGCAAACAATAAAATCTGATCTATTCAATTAATTTTAACCCTTTCCTTACCACACTTCTTGTAGAACCAGATCACGCTCTTAAATAGCAATTAACCCTTTGCAAGCCAGGGCCCTGAATTCTCTTTGCTTATGAAAAATACTGGGAACTGGGATTTACATCACAGTGCCTCCACCTAGTGGGCACTGAGGAGCACACATCAGGGGAATTCCAGCAGGAAAATAAAACACACAGTTTTCAGTAAACCAATTTAACATTATATAAAATAGAATGCAATAACTGCAAATACAAATCACATAATTAACTCGTGGCTGGAACATGACCAAGAACTGTCCTCACACTGGGGACCACAAGGATTTCAACAGGCATCCAACAGCAGAACTGGACGCAGGGTAATCTCTCCCTTTAGTATAAATTTAAGGTAACGATGCTTTACAAAGTGAACAATTCTAAAAGCAAGGCCTGTAAAGTTATGTCAAAAACACTAAAATCTGACCTTGCTCCACCAGTTTATCTGACATTTTATAAGACCGTTATTCTTATTGTTATTTTCCCCATCAGTTAAGACTGGCAATAAGATGTTTTACAGCAGGTTAGAAATTCCTCCCAGGTGAGTCCCCATTATAGTCTGATCATTAGCACCGGATCCAGACAAGTGGATCATCCTGTTTGGCCCAGTGTGTTTGTGGCCAATCAGGTAAAGATCGGATTATTTGGCAACAAGCAACAGTGTCAGAGTGAGATTTAGGGTTAATGCTGTTTTGTTGTCTTGTGGAAGTCCCGTAGGCTGATACATAGTATAAAGGCCTACTTTCTTTCTGAGATATTTTTTAAGCAATCATAGGACAACTAACACTAACAGTGTTACATAACTAGGATCATGTGACAATATTTCCCTTTTTTACAATATCTTACCTTAAGTGGTGCAGCAGTCTGAATGGGAGACTTTAGTGCTTTCTCTTCCATTTCTTCAGGTTGTCTATTGTTTTCCCCGGGGAGTGTTTTCCTTGAAAGAGTGTTCTGCTGATTGCCATTCACTTTTAGCATCTTTAGCTTTGCATCCTGATGATTTTCATGACGAATTGTAATAGGACATTTTTCATCCTTAACATTATTTTGAGACCCAAAAAGTCTGCGTGGAAAACTGGATATTGGCTCCTGCACATAATAGAAAGGCGTCTATGTAGATTAAATGAGCAGTGGGTAGCATTTTATTTTCTATACCGGAGAGATGTTTAAAGGAAAACTATACCCCCAAATTGAATACTTGAGCAGCAGATAGTTTATATCAAATGATGTGACATATTAAAGAATCTTACCAAGCTGGAATATATATTTAAGTAAATATTGCCCTTTTACATCTCTTGCCTTGAACATGCTGCCTCAGAGATCACCTGACCAGAAATATTTCAACTGTAACAGGAAGAAGTATGGAAGCAAAAGACACAACTCTATCTGTTAATTGGCTCATGTGACCTAACTTTATAGTTTGTTTGGTATGTTTGTGTGCACCGTTGAATCATAGGATCCCAGGATGCTTATTTTTTAAAATGGCAATTTTCTATTTATGATTACCCAATGGCACATGCTATTAAAAAATTATATTATTATGAAAATGGTTTATTTACATGAAGCAGAGTTTTACATATGAGTTGTTTTATTCAATATTTTTTTATAGAGACCTACATTGTTCGGGGGGTATAGATTTCCTTTAACTTCTTCACCCATCATCACCCTACAGAATCAAACGCAGTCTACAATATGCACCTGGTTTGATCACCTATTAGCAAATAAGTATGATATCTTATAGAACCTAAAACAGAAAGTACATTGAATATTGTCTGGCACATTTTGTAGGGCATTACTCATTTATTTTCAATCAAGCAGTATTAATTTTGTTTCAGTTTGCCCACTTAAAAGAATTATCTGGTGTGTGTTATAATTTAATGCTCATGTAAGGAAAAATGTTATTGTTATCAATCTTAATAAACTTTCTAACTGATAACGAGTGAGAATCCCTGAATACCAATTAATGTTAAAGTTAATTTCTCACATTTGTTATACCTTCCATAAAATTTTGCTGGCACAAAAACATGGTTTCCTTTCATATTATTCAGAATAGTGATGGGCGAATCTCACCCGTTTCGCCAAAAACGACTCATTTTGCGAATTTCACTGGAAATTCGCGAATTGGCGGAAAAATCCGCGAAATGAGTCGTTTTCGGCGAAACGGGTGAGATTCGTTTTTTTTGTCGAATTTTCGCTGGCAAATTTTTGCTGGCGTTTCGCGAATCGCGAAAATTCGCAGCGAATTCGCCGCTGGCGAATAAATTCACCTATCACTAATTCAGAATTGTCAATGGGTTCCAAACCCAACACAAGAATTCTCCACTAACAGAATTCTTCTATAAAATATATGCTGTAATGCCTTCTTTGATAGAATGGTTCTTAGTAACTGTGAGATCCTGATGTAAACAACAAACCACTGATGTTGCAGAAACTCTTTTTTTTTTTAGTCCAGATCCAGATAACGGAGAAGGCTCAATCTTTGATCAATCTGCCCATATGAGGCATATTGTTATTAGTTGTTACAGACTGATGGATTACGATCAAATCATAATTATTAATTAATAATGATAATGATCAATTGAATTTAAATCTTTCAAACTCACTGTGAGAGATCATCCAGAAAAGCACATTCAAATAAACTGGTTATTTGAAGAATACTAATTTTTAATTGAAGAAGAAGGTAAGGGTATATTAATAGAGCATGCCACTTACCATACACCCTGCTAACAGGAGCATTGTATCCAACGGGGGTATCAGGTAAGTGAATACAATCACTGCCGGGTGCCTTACATCTGGCACCACCCAGTGTTTTACACTTTCCTTTTTATTTAAGTGCACATTTGCTTTTCGCTTTGCAGTAAATGGCATAATTATGTTGTTGATGAGCTTCATAATCACAATAGTCAGAGGAATTCTTGGAAAGGCACTAAGCAGTGCTGCTTTGAATCAATATAAAAAAAGCTCAGCAATGACATTTTCATTGGCTGGTACATTTACTGTAGATATGGCATCGCAATCTTTTGCATATTGATCATTAATCGTTGTCATTTGTAGTATCTGAACATGCACAAAACATACATACTTTTTTACTATGCCTTTTTCTTATTTTGTAGAAATTGGTAATAAAATGATATTATCAGATTTATTTTTTTATAGTTGAAATGGTTGTATCAATACACAGTATTACTGTTTCTGTATGTTTTGTCTAAAACCCCAACATTCCGATTGGAATAGAATTATGGAAGTACTGTCCCTAACAATAACTGGCTTGCTCATAACCTCTGCCAGTATCAATATTTTCATCTCTCAATTGTCTTGTCTGATCCAGCTGGTTGATCATTGTTCATGAAGACATTAATCATGGACATACATGAAGTTATGATTGGACAATCTGGTAAAAGTAAAAGACCAACTTGATTTCCAGGGTAACACTAGCTCTGCCCTTGGTTGCACTGATGTCAGACGATCTGGGACAGCCAGCATTTGATAGAATATTTTGAAGCAAACCAATTATGAATGGCACGCACCAAACACTAGGGGGCCGATTTACTAAATTCATGTGAATAGATCGAAGTTCGATCGAATTCCGATCGTAGGATTAATTCGATTGTTGAATATGCAAATCAGGCATATTCGATCATCGAATAGTGAACGATCGATCAGCGAAGGATTTAACATTTTAAAATGATTCGATTGCCTACTTCGCCAGATTGAACCCTCCCATAGGCTTCTGAGGCTAAGTCCTGATCGAATACGATTCGTACGATCGAAGTCTTCGATCGTTCGAATCGTACGAATCAGTCAAATGATCGAATAATTCATTTGAATGATCGAATGATCGTTATTCGATCGTAGATTGATCATAGATCGAATAAAAGTGTAGCCTAAAACTATTAGGTTAGCATTCGAAAATCGAATGCTAATCAAATAGAGTAAAAATTTATATTTTTTGGGGAATAACAGTAAATTTGCCCCTAGCTGTTCTATAGCACCGATAAGCTGGATTCCCACACAGATGGGAGTCCAGCCCCTGGATAGGAGAGCAGCTGGCTTCCTCTGGAGTGGTTACCAGCTGAACAAAGGTTCACACAAGCTTCTGGACTATGGGTCTCATTTTTTGGTGGCACAGTTCAATTTATTTATGGAGGAGGGGAAGATAATTGATTGTGTGATTATTAAGTAACTAAAGATATTTATGAATGTCTAAATTATCTCCTTCCAGCTGCCAGCAATCTCTAAGAACCAACAACATTAAAGCTATTGAAATTTTGAGTTCAAAGTACATATTGGGTCACTATGGTGGACATATTATTCTCTCCAGGTGGAAAACCTACTTCATCATACTGATCTTTCATTTCTTCAGCTTCCTGCTCGGGGCTGATCCGTCCTTCCTTTTGACTTTCCACTGTTGAACTTGGATTACAAAGAGGTGTGGAATTGTAACAATCCTTTCTTGGCCGTGGCTGACTTTGGAAGTCTGCAATACTCCGATTGTGTCCTGAACCATTCTTGGAAGACTTTAGAAACTTTTTACTTTCCTGTAAAGGATAAAGTCACGTAAATGAATTACTTTGAAAATTACTTTGAAAACGTTCAATAGACAAGTTTTATGCCAATATTTAAGAACAATCAAAATGAGCCCAATTTTAGTGTAAAATATCTAGTATACATATATATTAAATTGTGTATAAAATATGACTTTATTTTCTCCTGCCCACATCCATATCTATTTTTCACAGACCATACTCCAAAAAAAAAAAAAAAAAGCATAGACATGTATAGATTCTGATGCAAGTAAACTATGGGTAGAAGGAGACAACAATTATGGGGCCAATCTGTTTAAGAAGAGTGTACCAGTACAGGAGGGGAGGGAAATAGCAGCAAGTCTAGAAAAATAAAGTAAAAAACAAGTAACATTTGCTGTATGAATAGACATGTTGATTTGGCCATTGTCTGACATGTCCCAATAGGCTTACTGTACAATGCAGAGAATGAGTGGGTAAATTGACGAAAGATCTGTTTGTTGTCCACCTCACCAGTCATTTTTTTGTATGGAGAGCTTTAAACTAAATGCTTTATTGTAAAGTTTACAGTAAAGTTGCTGGCTTATGAGAAATTTGGGACACTTCTAGCAAAAAATTTTAATCAGTGCAGCCCAGTAACTTTCATTTATTAAGTGTTCTTGATTTTTCAGCCAATTTCATCACCTTATTTTACCATGACCTCGCTTTGGATATCAGTCTCTGACGATCTCTTTCAGTCTATTCATTCAAGTTCATGTTACCTGAACAGTGGTGTCCCAATGGAGGAGAGGGGGAGCAGAGTTTTCCCCTCTGAGTCTCCCTAGTGCAGCCAGGTAGAGTTCCTGCAGTAAGCCTGAGATCATCGATTCTGTACCCAAACTGTCTGAGGTATTGATTGGGAGTCAGCAAATAGGCCAGACTCAGGAGTCAGTGCATGAGCGTTGGGGACAGGTGGTGAGGGCTCTGAGTAGGGTCAAAGTGCAGGACAGTAGCTGTGGGTAAGATATAGCTCTGGAACCAAGACCAGTATTGGGGGAGTGGTGCAGACATTCACTGTTCAGGAAGAATTTCTGACAGTACCAGTTCCTGTCTCCAAGACATATAGCAACCAGGCAAACCTGGTCATTTGGGTAGAGGCAAGTAGCTAATACCAGTCTAGGATTGAGAAGGCCAATGGATACAAGGGGGTCATAAAGTGGGTGGAAGACTGCCAGTTAGGGATTGACAGTGGAAGACAGGTTAGATGAGGTAGTGGGCAAAGGAAGGGAAAAAGGAGGAGAAGATATGTTTGGGGGTACTGTTAAGGACAGGGAGGACCATATGTCATATGTTCAATATGATACCAGTTTTAAAGGAGAACTAAATCCTAAAAATGAATATTGCTAAAACTGCCATGTTTTATATACTGAACTTATTGCACTACCCTAAAGTTTCAGCTTCTCAATAACAGTAATGTAGTAATTATCCATAGAAATTACTATTCAGCCTTATATTGTGAAATGTATATTCTTTGTGTATTGTATATTTTGAGTCGGTCCCTAATAGGGTTGCCACCTGGCCGGTATTTCACCGGCCTGGCCGGTATTTTTGATGGTTGAGCCCAATGTTAATAATAGGAAAAAAGATAATTACATAGGAAGGCTGGTATTTTTTTCAAGAAAAGGTGGCAACCCTAGTCCCTAAGCTTGTAACTGACAGAGCATAGAGCATGTGCAGTGAATCAGCAGAAAAGAAGATGGGGAGTTACTGGGGCATCTTTGGAGATACAGATCTTTACTGGTAAAGGGCTGTGGTTCCTTGGGCTGGTACATATCCCAAAACATGTACACAATTTCTAGCCTTTATTTTAAATTTCCTATTTATGCAAATGCAAGAAGTCTGACTGGTAAAATAGGAGGGACTGAGGCAATAGAAAAGGAGGAGGGGTATGTCTGTTTGTTAGGATTTAAAAGCTTATGTTGTGTTTGGTAGCCAAGGATGAGGAGGGTATAACAATGCTTTATTAGCAGGTTCATGCAGCCAATACATAACAGCAGTAAGTCTTACTTTCACATTCAAGACTGTACAGAAAGTCCTGTGTATGCACAATGCCACCTGCAGGCCATTTGTATAAACACCACATATTCCCCCTATAGTAGGAAAGCATTTGGACAAATATATAAACAGTAACAATTAAACCGTATGTATCTTAAAGCAATATATATATTCTTCACATCACATAGTCCTTGGGCCATGCAGGTAGTTTCCTGATTCTCTCAGTATGCCTTATAGGTTCACTTTCTTCTGCCCTATTGCAGTTGGCATTAGGAGTAGGGAAATATCCTTCATCAAATGGAACATCTCCAAAGTCATATCTAGCAGGAGCAAGACGACTTGCATTCCATATGTGTCCATCAGACAGTTCATATGTGTATGGTCCTCGCTGGTGTCTCACTTCAAGTGGTGTAGTAAATTTAGATTGTCCTTGTTTCAGTATTCCTGGTTTTTTAATTCTGACTAAAGATCCAGGCTTAAAGTGCACTTCTCTTGCACCACGTTTTCTGTCAGTATAAGCCTTGCATTTGGCTTGGTGATGTTTCAGAATGCCAGCAGTAGATGATTTTATAGGAATAGTCTTTGGTGGAAGTTTGAGGTCTGCAACATGTAACTTAGTGCGCATCTGTCTGCCATGTAATAATTCAGCTGGAGATGATTGGGTCGTTGCATGGCATGTTGTTCTGTAGTTATGCAGGAACTCTGTTGTAAATACTTTCCAAGATTTCCCAGTAAGATTTGCTGTCTGTAGTTCTTCTTTCAGACTTCTTTTGAATCGCTCGATTTCTCCATTTGCTTGTGGGTAATACACTAATGATTTCCCATGCACAATATTCCTCTCTCTCAGAAAGGATTCAAACTCATATGAGACAAACTGTGGTCCGTTGTCTGATATTAACTGCTTTGGATTTCCTTCTCTGCTGAAGACTGTAGACAGAAATGTAATTACTGTAGCTGATGATACATGAGAAACAAATGCAATTTCTGCCCATTTACTGTAATAGTCTATCAAGGTTATAGCAAATCTGCAGTCTATAGGAGCGTCTTCAAAAAGGACCCACAATATCAATAACAAGTTTTTCCCATGCTGTATCAGGAAATGGTACTGGCTGAAGTGGTGGTGTATGTGTGATAGCTGTTTTGTCGTGATTCTGACAAGTAACATAAGAATGAATGGCAGTTACCACATCAGCATCCATTGCTGGCCACCAGTATAGTTCTCGCAGTCTTTGTTTTGTACGTACAATTCCTTGATGACTCTCATGTGCAAGTTGTATGAGCTTTCCTATTCTGTCCTATTTTGTGAAGCTGGCAGCACGCTGAAAGTAAGGGGGCCCAGCTAATCAAGTAAGTGAAGCACGACTGCCCCCCCCCCCTTAGATACAAAACCCTGCGGGCCCAGGACAACTGTACCCCCTGTGCCAACCTGATGGCGGCCCTGGACCCACCTATGGGACACAGCATGCCCATATTTTTATCAGAACATTTGGTAGTGGGAAATACCAATATTATACTGCAGAAACTGGACCAACAGCCATCTACAAGGGGTTGTAAATGATATGTCCCTGGGCAGTATTACCTTCTGCATAAGGTAAAGAGGTAGCAGGGAACAAAAAGGTGAGAGATCCAGTACTCTGTGTCATGCAAGTGAGGCTCCAAGTTTTTGGATTATGTTCCCAGTTCCAAACCTTTGCCTCAGGGGACACTAGCTAATTCGGTACATACCGAATGTTTTATTCTCAATGTTTTATTCTTTTTTATTTCACTTACTATCTTGCAATGATATATTGTGATGTATTTGTTCTTTGTAACTTGTTTTTGTATATTTTTATAATGTGTTACTATTGTAATACAGGTATGGGACCTGTTATCCAAATGGTACCAGAAACGAAATAATGAATCACTGTGCAGTGTATTTTTACATAGTATCAGCTGAGTTATCCCAGAGATAAGCATGGAATGTGAGGCTATGTAACATATCTTAATTCTAATAATTAATAATGAAAATGAAGTCACGCAAAACAATGATCATTTCTAATATATTGTTACACCTCCATTTGACTGGTAAATCTTACATTTTATACATCACACCGAGGTATGCTGGGATTCTCCATGATTGTCTACAAGATTACAAGTAACTGAAAGCTAGAAGCCTGCTTTAACTTCAATTTTATTACTTTTATGCTTTTCATTTCCCCTCTGGATGTCTTGCTTTTATTCCATAATGGGGATACAATCCATTAAATGATTGATGTCTACAGATAAGATATCTCAGAAATGTTTAAATATAATTGTATCTGTCTGTGGGAATACTTTATGCCCATCATGAGAGAAAGACAACAGATGAATTATGTACATTACGTGCACAGATCAAAATCCCTTTCAAAGTATGATTTCAGTTAAAAAAAACACCATATACTATATGCTATTGTCATCTAAAGGGAAACTGTAATGGGAAAATGTTTTTTTTTTTTTTTTTTTTTTTTAAAACACAGAAATCTGCACTGAAATCCATTACTCCAAAGAGCAAACAGATTTTTTTTTTATCTTCAGTTTTTAAATCTGACATGTGGCTAGACATTTTATCAATTTCCCAGCTGCCCCTGGTCATGTGACTTATGCCAGCACTTTAGGAGGGAACTGCTTTCAGTCAGGCTGTTGTTTTTCCTTCTCAACGTAACTGAATGGAACTCAGTGAGGTTTTCACTATTGAGTGCTGTTCTTAGATGTACCAGACAGCTGTTATCTTGTGTTAGGGAGCTGTTATCTGGTTACCTTCCCATTGTTCTGTTTTTAGGCTGCTGGGGGGTAAAAAAGGAGGAAGTGATATGACGCCAACTTGCAGTACAGCAGTTAAGAGTGATTGAAGTTTATCAGAGCACAAGTCACATGACTTGGGGCAGCTGGGAAATTTACAAAATGTCTAGCCCCATGTCAGATTTCAAAATGAAATATAAAAAAAAAAATCAGTTTTTTTGAGAAATGGATTTCAATGCAGAATTTTGCTGGAGCAGCACTATTAACTCATGCATTTTGAAAAAAAAATGTTTTTTCCCATGACAGTATCCCTTTAAGGATAAACATTCTAAGAGCAGCTTGTACAAGTATTGGCATATCAATAAAATGCTCCAAGCCCCCCTCCCTGAGTAATTGGTGGGAAGCAGCAGAGTTAAAGTTCTGCAACAGCTATTATAGCACAAATTGTTTATGATACTTCTTATGGAAATGTGTCTCCATTTCTACCAAACAATAATACATGGCAAGCTGTACCATCTTTAGAACAAGAAACAAATCCTTAGAATAGCTGCAATGAAAACAACTCGTAAATCAGTAGATTAGGGAAGTAGAGTAGATTACAGCAGTACTGTAGGTTCTCTACACATCCTCTATAAATTGAATCACAGTATAAAGGGCATCTGAGGAATAATAAAGAACTACATTTAGCTGTTTCCCTTTGAATGAACTTTATTCAGCTGAAACTGATCTAACTTTGCAGTTGTTCTTAAAAAAGTCATTTTAATCTTGTGACTTTTGAGTTATATGTCTACTTCAAAAAGCAATTTGGGGGTATTTGAAATGATAAACCAGTGAGCCTGACAACAAAACATTAGAAATCATCTGAAATCCAGACATTAAAAATAAAGATTGTAACTGAAAATGATCATGCAACACTACTCTCTACTTCATGCCAAATATGACTGATCTAAACTTCTTTCTGTCATAAAGAAGTAGTTAATCTTTAAGTCAACTTTCCGTGTGTTAGATTATGCCCTCTTATTAGCAGCTTTTCAGTTATATTCTTAGTAGTTTTTGTCATTATTGTCTCATTCCGGCATTTAAGTTTTAGACCCTTTGTGGACTGGCAGCCTGCTGGAGGCTGTATTTAGCAGTACACGTGGTTTTTATGCAACTAAAAATTGTATCCAAACCAGGAATTGAAAAATAAGCACCTGCTTTGAGGTCACTGGGAGCAACATCCAAGGGGTTGGTGAGCAACATGTTTGTAAACTTCCCCGATGAACAGACAAGCTCCCTTACCTTTCGGCATGCAGACCAGAGGGTGCAGGGCAGGGGCTCTCTGGCGCTCATATGCAGATGCGCAGTGATGTCGGCACGCGTGTCAGGCACAATGACATCATTACAGGGGGTGCTTTGTTTATAAACAAAGAATGTTCGCCTTTTGATTGGTCCCCATGTCTATCACTAATTACTCATTTCTGATAGGTCGCTTGCCCTTTACATATTGTTCCTTCTATTTCCTGTTTGCCCAAGCTAGCTTCTGGTTTCCCAGTACCTGCTCAAGCCTGTGTCCATCTTTGATCCAGTTTTCTGACTACGACCTGTTCATTTGATTACTGATACCTTCTGCCTGACCTGACATCTGCCTGACCTTGACTTCCCTTTCTACCTACTCCTTGTCTGTACCACGCTTCCTCACTGTAGTGCTCTATACCCCTGTCGTCTCCGCCGCATAAAGTTTTGGGTCCCTAAAGGGGTGTTGGTGACAACCGGAGTTGCAGGAGAGTGCCGGAGTCACCTAGATGAAGATTCCTGACCAGCAGCCTTACAATGGGTCCTTGTTAACACATAATGTTGTTCAAGAGCCACTGGTTGGGGATGACTAGTCTAGATCATAATAAAAGCTAATTTAAGGATTAACTGCCCTTTTGATTTTTATTAATTAGATTAGAAGATAGATAAAAAATTACACATCTGCCAGACTTCTGCATCACAATTTTGGTTTGAGAACATTATTTTGAGAACAAAGGGTGGTTGATTGTTGTTCCACTTGTACTAGGTCCTTGATAATTAAAGGGATCCTCCATCCAAGAATGATTTATAGCATATTGAAATATAAACAAATTAAACTAGACTCATGCCCAGTTCTCTAAAATATTATATTTAGCATATCACTTTTATACAGTATTTAGAGAGGCAATGTTAAATGCTTAAGTCTTTATATTATACTAATATATTCTTTCAGATAAAGAGCCCTTTGTAATACATCTGTAAAGGCGCCTTAAAGTAGTAAAACTAGTAGAACCTAGTGCAGTCTACAAAATATGCATCACTAATAACCACTGATGTAGAATATCAAGGCAGTTACAGTATGGGGGGGTTGAATTCACAAACTTGGATTGCAGATTGAAGTAGTGAAGTAAAATGCTCATTTACACCAGAATATCACTGAAGGCCAAATTCCCACATGCCAATCCAAGTTTCATTTTCTTTTAAACCACCCTTATGCTAAAATGTTTTATTAATGTCGACAGCTGGGATGAAAATGCTACGAATTCTTCAATGACTTCAATTATTGTAAATTGAGAGATGTGTGATATGTAAATGGTACTGTGAATTCATAAAAGTGGAGCATGGAATGGCACTATATGGTATGAAAATGCTGCAATAATTAAACTGTAGTGAGGCTCTTGTTCATGTAACTCTTTTCATGACAATCTTACTCTCTTAAGGTGGCCATACATGGAGAGATACACTCGTTTGGCAATGGCGATGGCGTATTGCTCTGTAACCAGGGGTGATCCGGGCCAATATGCCGCCTGAGGCGGTCTTCTTTTTGCCGCCCTCCCCACGACACTCACCTTTTCAGTGCCAGAGAGGGCCAGCGCAGTCGCGCTCTTTGCACAAGAGGTGATTGACTCAACAAGCCTCATTGGTGGAGCACCCCCGTCTGTAGCCCAAGTGCACATAGGGGCAAATTCACTAAGCTTTGAAAATTCGCTAGCGTTGCCTTCGCTAACGTTCGCCGCAATTCGCCAGGGGCGAATTTTCGCCAGCACTACGCAAATTCACTGCGAAGTTACACTAAGTGCGAAGTTACACTAAGGTCAGCGAACGTAAGCGAAGTAGCGCTACCGTTAGCTCGCCAGGCAAAGCGCATTTACGATAGCGATGCCTAATTTGCATATGGCGCAAACTTAATCGTATAATAGAAGTATATGTTACAGCCACTACACAAGCCCAGGAAACCTTTAATAAATAAAATAAAGTTGTCCTATTGCCCTACATGTGCCCCCTGTATAGTTGTGTTGCCATATGTTAGGAAATGTAGGGGGGAAGGAGGGTAAACCCCACCCAAAAAAATAGAATGGTAAAACACGCCAGCGTTTTTTTGGGACTTAGAAAAATTTTCCAATTTTTTTTTCAAACTCCATCTATTGTATTGAACTTGTGAAGTAAAGTCTAGCGTCTGTGGTAACTTTCAGGAAAATGTTGATCTTAGTGAACTTGCGTAGTTACGATCCTTCGTCAGTGCGCAACTTCGCCTGGCGTAAGGGTGCGAAGTTGCGCTAGTCTATCTACTTCGCTACTGAAAATTTGCCAGAGTCGGTGTTAGTAAATTTGTGAAGTCATAAATTCACGTCACGCTGGCGAATTAGCGCTAGCGTTAGACGCTTCGTGCTTTAGTGAATTTCCCCCATAAACTTCCCTCACTGACTGATGGCTGGACATGCTCCATTGGAACTTCCTAAAACATGAACATGAAAGACCTCTCCTGAGCTCACAGGCAGTATGAATGTAGCCAACATACACCATTTATTTACAGAAGCATTGCTTTTTCAGTTAGAAGAAGAAAGAGGAGGGTTATAGTGAACTCTAATTACTGTGCAGCTTCCCTTCCTGATAAAATATGCTTAGCCACAAAAGATTAAAGTTATAAAATGTACACACAGTGCACTTATCCGTTTCATGCATATTTATGGTTATTTTTGTGGTTGTGATTGTCTCCATTCAGTTTTTGGTATATTAAATGCAATACCTACATCAGTAATGGCCAGCAGGATGTCCACAAGATATTGGGGCTCATTTACATCTGAAGATGCATTGGGCAACCTTCGTTTTTCCCTTGAGGTGAAGTGCTTCTATTTTTATTATCTATTATATTATTCTATTCTAGCTATTATCTATTCTATAATATCTATTGCTTCCATTTCTATTTAAGGTACTATCATTCTGCCCTCCCTGCCTTCTGTTCAGAATCAGTTGCATCTGCTCCTAGTGATGCAGAAAAACTCTTGAGTTACAACCTGGTCAGGAGGTGGTGGTCCCTCTAGGGTTCTCCATGGTTCCATTCATGCCCTACGTCAATAGGTGCAGCACATGTTCGCCTAAAGAACTATGTTCATACATCACTTGCATGGTGACCATTTGAAGTAAAAGATAATAGACGTTTATTTGACGCACGTTTTTATGGTCAAGGCACACAAAACCAGCTTGTAATAAACTGTCTACACTGAAGATTTAAGGCCATGGTTAAACTTAACCACTAAAGTGCATGTAATGGCAAAAAAATTAAATCCCATTTTTAATTTCTTTAATTTAAAAGAAATCTATCTCCAATATACTTTAATTAAAAAATGTGTACTGTTTTTACAAGAAACCAGACTGTATGCAGTGAAATTCCCCCTTCATATACTGCTGTGGATAGGAACTGTCAGACGGTCCCTAACTGATTGGCATTTAAACAGAACAGCAGGGGGAGCCCACGCCTTACTTCCCAGCCTTTCAGAACTCCAGCAGCTTTGTTTCCCTGTAGAGCAGTCGGCTACTGTGTAGAGATTTGTATTGATTTTATTTTTGCCTTTACATCCCCTTTAATGTTTCCAACACCAGCTGCAGGGACAAAGGTCATGGAGCCAGATTTAAACAGATAAACTGGGCAGTGCCGGTCTTAAGCATATTGGACCAATTTGGCCCAATTGGGCCCGCACTTATGGGGGCCCCGCTCCAGTGTGAGCTCTAATTCCTATTCCCTTAATTCCCCAATAGCCCAGCCTACCCCTAATCCAGATTGGCCCAGCCCGCTCAGACCCGATTGGCCCAGGCCACAGCTGAACCTGATTGGCCCAGCCCATACCCAAAACAAATTCAACCAGCCCCCCCCCACCAAACCCAATTGGCCCAAATAACAAGTGAAATACATTAATGTTGCATATATAATCCATGGTGCCGCACACACACAGTTTACAGTTTTTTTGCTCACATAGATTAAACAAAGTAAGAGAACATTTTCTCCCAGTTGCCCAGCCTGCCCCCATCCCCAACTGGCAGCCGTCACTTGGACAGAGGGGAAAGCAGACACTATTTGCCCATCCAGATCTGTGACCCTTCGACAGACATCAAAGTTCCTTTTAGGGGGCCCCGCCAAAATGGTTCCAATTAGGCCCCGCACTTGGTACGACCGGCCCTGAAACTGGGATTCTATTTGGAGGATTATTTTGGTGCAGCCACTGGTTCTGCAGAGTTGGAGGATTCTTAAACAATACAAAAACTATAAAATCCACATTAGATTACATGACAACACAGGACCCAGTGCAGTCAATCAGTTGCTATATTGTAGTGAAACCATAAAACATGGCAATGGTCCTTGAAATTGCACCTTGCACACAATGTCAATGCAAATGCATCTGATTGCTGCTCTACGACACACAGAAACCCTCCCAGCAGAATTCGCCGACTGGTTACCCTGAACATTACTAATGAATAATAAAATATGGTTTTGGGGACTTCATCTTGGCCAAAAGTATGAAAATATATTTGATTTCTTTCTTTGATTAGCTCTTTTGTAATACAGGCCTGGTACCTTATATCCAAAAGTCCAATCTGAATTAAAGGAATGCAGTAACTTTTTAGCAAATTTTTTTTTCTTACTTAAAGGAAACTATACCCAAAATGAATACTTGAGCAACAGATAGGGGCAGATTTACACAATTCACGTGCATAATTTGAATTCGAATCTTTGAATAAGCAAATTAGGCTAATCCAACCATCAAATATTCGAATTCGAACGATTCGAATAAAATTTTATTAGAATATTCGATGGTCGAATACTTCCCCTTTAAATTTTTATTCGACCACCTACTTTGCCAGGATCAAGCTACCGAATTGGCAATTCTTTCGCTGACACCGAAAAAAAAAAATTTGATCGATCAATTAAAATCGTTCAAATATTCGATTCCCCACTATTCCCATGGTCGAATTTCAATTTTTTTTTTTATTCAAAATTCGACCATTAGTAAATCTGCCCCTATAGTTTACATCAAATTAAGTGACATAGTAAAAGAATCTTCTCAAACTGGGTTATATATTTAAGTAAATATTGCCCTTTTACATCTCTTGTCTTGACCCACCGTT
This sequence comes from Xenopus borealis, assembly GCA_024363595.1. Classification (NCBI taxonomy): domain Eukaryota; kingdom Metazoa; phylum Chordata; class Amphibia; order Anura; family Pipidae; genus Xenopus; species Xenopus borealis. The sequence continues at coordinate 80,478,039 of CM044440.1, forward strand.
TAGTGATGGTCTGTGTGCTGCCTCAGAGATCACCTGACCAGAAAGGAAGAAGTGTGGAAGCAAAAGACCGGGAATCCTAGGATCCCAGGTTCAGCCCTTATTTTTTAAAATGGCAATTTTCTATTTAGCATTACCCAGTGGCACATACTGCTAAAAAGTTTATTATTATGAAAATGGTTTATTTACATGAAGCAAGGTTTTACGCATTATATTATATTATTATAAAGTCCTACATTGTTCGGGGGATGTATTTTCCCTTTAATGATTTCCTTTTTCTCTGTAATATAAAACAGTACCATGTGCATGGTCCCAACTAAGCTACATAAATCCATATTGGTGGCAAAATACTCCTATAAGGTTATTTTAATGTTTACATTTCTTTTACAGCAGTAAAGTACATGATCCAAATTAAACTCCTTATCAAGAAAAATTCCAGGTCCCATGCATTCCAAATAACAAATCCCATACCTGTATATGAATACAGAATTAATAAGAATACACACGTGTTTTTGTGTTGTTTACTTGGGGTGGAAAATAACATATGCAATTAACTTGTTCTACATTTAGGGTAGGGACAGACAGGGAGATTCGGGGAGATTCTGTCGCTTTTGTCGTTTTTAGCAGGCGACAATCCCCCCGAATTTCCTTCTCCCTGTCTGCCGCACGTATAAGTGACAAAGCGCCAGCGCCTGTGCACACGCTGCGCGGCGATTTCCGGAATCGCCCGAAGTTTCCTCACGAAGTATCTTCGGGCGATTCCGGAAATCGCCGCGCAGCGTGTGCACAGGCGCTGGCGCTTTATGACTTATACTAGCGGCAGACAGGGAGAAGGAAATTCAGGGAGATTGTCGCCTGCTAAAAACGCCAGGCGACAGAATCTCCCCGAATCTCCCTGTCTGTCCCTACCCTTAACTGCGGTAAGTAAATACAGTACTTTCTTTACCTGGTAACCAGGGCCTCACATAACTATATGTATGGGAATTATTATCTTGCTTTAAAGCAGAACTAAAGCCTAAAAATGAATAGGGATAAAATGGCATGTTTTAGATACTAAACACATTGCACCAGCCTAAAGTTTCAGCTTGCCAATAGCAGCAATGACCCAGGATCACCATCGTGGAAAGTATCTGTGACTAGCGATGGGCGAATTTATTCACCTGGAGTGAATTTCAGCGATTCCCCAAAGCGAATAAATTCACGAAACATCAGAAAAATTTATTCTGATGAAAATTCACCGGCAATGGGCGGCAAACGGACGTCGGCGTCCAAAACGAGTCACACCGGCGTTTTGTGAATTTCTTCGCTGTTTCGCAAATTTCTACTTGTCCATCACTATCTGTGACACTCACATGTTCAGTGGGCTCTGAGCAGCTGTTGAGAAGCTAAGCTTAGGGGTTGTTGCAAATTATCAAGCAGAGAATGAGGTTGGCCTGTAATATAAACTGATGCTACAGGGCTGATTATTACATTCTGATGCTGATTGCACTGGTTCTTGTGCTGCCATGTAGTAATTATCTGTATTAATGACTAATCAGACTTATATTGTGACATTTCTATTCTATGTGTACTGTATATTGTAAGTGGATCCCTAAGCTCAGTAAGTGACAGCAGCACAGAACATGCACAGTAAATCAGCAGAGAAGAAGTTGGGGAGCTACTGGGGCATCTTTGCCTTAGGCAAGTACAGAACCCCAAAACATTATGTACAACATTTCTAGCCTACTTCTTCAGTTTAACTTTCCTTGTCCTTTAAAGGGCACCTATCGTGTAAAAAAGTTACCCCCAACCAAAGGTGCGGGCTGATAGAGCCCACATTCTGGTTGGGGGTACCAGTACTTTTTTTTTTCCTTTCTTTTTAAATGCCCCCCGCCAGAGCAGGCAGGGAGCTCCCGGTGCAAGCCACCAGGACAGTAGCTGCGCATGCGCGCTTGTGCACGCTTGACGCCACACGCATTAAGAAAAGCCGCTTTTCTTAATTCGCATGCCATCACGCACACACAAACGCGCATGCGCTGCTACTGTCATGGCGGCTCGCACCGGGAGCTCCCTGCCTGTGCTGGCGGGGGGCATTTTTTTTTTGAAAAAAAGTACTGGTACTTTGGTTGGTTGGTTGGTTGGGGGTAACTTTTTTACACTAAGTCGCCCTTTTAAGACCGAACTGCACATAAGCTTCGCTCGCAGACTGATGGTTTGACATGCTCCATTAGAACAGGCAAAAAGCAATTTGAGCAGATGTTGCAAGGTCCTCAGATCTTGATACGGCAAACTATTATCACACTGCCACGTTCAAATGTTTGAACATGGCAGTGGCATGAGAGAAGCTGAAGTCAGTTGCACTTGTTTTTCTCCAGTGTTATCCAAGAACTTCAATTTTTGGCTCATCAGTTCAGCCCCCCCATGTATTCCATTGTTGCAGATTATTTTGCCTCTGGGTCTGGGAGTCTGTTTTGCAACTGTTTATGGGGCTATTTGAGGATTGTTGAAATGGGGGCTGATTTGTACACCCCAAAAAAATTTTGTTTTTCATTTGTCAGGCTTCCCACATAGGCATGTAATAATTGTTATTTATATATCAGCTATATTTGTATGCAGAACTTTACTGGAAATATAATTGTGATCAATGTAAATGACATTGTGTTGGAACAAGATTTTAGAAGACGAGGTTGGCCTTTTATATAAGCTGATGCGACATGGCTGGTTATAAAATTCTGGTACTAGTTGCACTGGTTTATGTGCTGCCATATAATAATTATTTGCATTATTTACTTCTCTTGTGACATAGCTGTACAGCGCCATCACAGACATGCAAAACACACACCCAGATGGAATGATTATCATCGCTGGAGATTTTAACCATGCGAATCAGCATGTGAAATTTGCTCCGAGAGGACCAAACACGCTGGATCATATTTACACAAACATCTCCAGTGTGTACCGAGCAGAGCCCCGCCCACACTTCGGATATTCAGACCACATTTCTGTGATGCTATTTCCAGCATACAAACCACTCGTCAGGCACTCTAAACCAGTTCTGAAGCAGGTGAAAACATGGGCAGCAGGAGCCATGACTTCTCTTCAAGACTGTTTTGAGAGCACTGACTGGAACATGTTTAGGGAGGCTGCAACCTACAGCGACTGCATCAAATTGGATGAGTACGTCATCTGTAATCAGCTACATCACAAAGCTCATCACTACACGCTTCAACCAGAAACCTTGGTTAACTGAAGAGAAATGTGTGTTACTGAGGGCCCGAGACTCTGCTTTCAGGGAAGGTGACAAAGTCCCCCTTAGAATAACGAGAGCCAAACTTTCCGGTTCCATCAGAGTAGCTAAGCGTACATACACAGCTTCTACCAGGAGAATGGCGACACACGGCACAGGCTATCACAAACTACAGGTCAATGCCATCTGCCTTTGACAGTGATACTTCTATGCAAGGTTTGAAGCACAGAACAACACAGTGAGGAAGACCATCACTCTGCCTAGTGACCAGGCATTGCGTCTGACGGTGGCTGACATGAGGATGACTCTGGAAAGAGTGAACCCACAGAAGGCTGCAGGACCAGACAATATCCCTAGCAGAGTGCTAAGAGAATGTGCAGATCAGCTGGCAGATGTTTTCACTGACATCTTTAACATCTCCCTCATCTCCTCCACTGTCCTGTGCTGAAGATGTCATCAGCGTCCTGCCTCAATGTAAAATAGCTTTTATATAATGAAAGTTGATTTTTTTTCTGACTTTTCGCTATTTACAAAGAACCTTGATATTGATTTGCCCATAGAACCATTGAAAGATCAAACATGCTTAAATTCTTCCTGTGGGAGCATGAAGAACTTCTGGAGAATGTTTGATGGGTAAATTTAGCAAAGGAATCAATACTTTCCTTCCCTCTAGTAGCTGAATAATTGGAAAATAAATAAATAAATGGTGTTAAAGGAAAACTAAAGCTCAAGATTAGCCCATATATATTTAATATATAAAATACAGCATTTGTAGCCATAATCATTAGACTTTACATACACGTGAAAAACAGGCCAAAGTTGAAGTCAATAAGTTAGATTAGTAAATGTTCCTAAAGAGCAGTAAAGGGTGTAATAAATATTGTTTCTATAGCACTCACTAGGGTCCCTAGTTTAATGTGTAAGGAATGGTTAGGTGAAGGTTAAATTTGTTTGGAATGGTTAGGCAAAAGGGAAAATAAATAAAGATGAAAGAGGAAAGCTAGTCCCACCCATTACCCAAAGCATTATGCTATGTAAATTGACAGGAAACCGCTATATCCAGTATCTATGCCTCACCAGTATCATCATATGTAGTTTAAAAAAGAAAAACATGGCATATGGTCCAATATTACCTGATGATGCAGGTGCTTAGTCTGGTCTTGATCAGGTCAGATTTTTTTGGCCAGAAAAGCTACAAGTCCAGCATCAATGCACTTGATTATATCTGATATGCATAGGCACCCTATGCAAATTATCCCAATTTTGGTCACCAATTAGGGTTTCCACATTGGGCAAAAATGTGTTTGTTTAATAACAAAGAATGCATATTGTACATGGCCAACATCCTATTATTGGGAATTTAAACAGCCTATGAGGTTTGTACTTGAAAGAGAGAGCATGATGGGTTCTAGAAAATGATAGTTGTTCCTATTCGAGAGGCAAAGAGTGGGCCTCATTTCTTAATCCACCTATTATTTAGAAGTTCAATTTAGAAAAGCATTAGTGGGATGGAGTCTTAATAATCCCCATAATGGTATGAAGAGGCTCTCTGCATTTTATGGTGCATATGTAATCCAGCGTGAAGGTTCAGAACACAGCAGAGCCATGGACCCAAGGACTTAGTAATTAAAGGGGTTGTTCACCTTTGAGTTAACTTTTGGTATAATGTAGAGAGTGATATTCTGAGACAATTTGCAATTGCTTATCATTTTTTTATTATTTGTGGTTTCTGAGTTATTTAGCTTTTAATTCAGCAGCTCTCTATTTTGCAGTGTCAGCAATTTGGTTTCTAGGGTACAAATTACCCTAGCAACCCTGCACTGATTTGAATAAGAGACTGGAATATGAATAGCAGATGGACTGAATAGAATGATGAGTAATAAAAAGTGACAATAATAATACATTTGTAGCCTTACAGAGCATTTGTTTTTAGATGATGTCAGTGACCCCCATTTGAAAGCTGGAAATAAACAGAAGAAAATTCATTAAAAAACTATGAAAAATAAATAATGAAGACCAATTGAAAAGTTTCTTAGAATTGGCCCTTCTACAATATACTAAAAGTTAACTTGAAGGTGAACCACCCCTTTGAGCATCACTTGTTGTCCCAGAGACAAAAAAAGATTAATAGGCTCTAGACAACAATATTTTCAGAGAAGTAGAGTGTAGGCATCAAAGTATGGACACAAACTCCCATGTTCTTGAATGATTGCACTCTGTATTTAACACCAGAATGGAGAGCAAAAACCTGCCCTTTTCCCATGAATTCAGTACTGCAAACATTTATCAGTACTGTATTCTTGACAGTGGAACACATTCAGATGCACAAGGGTGAGAGCAAGGTGCTAAAAAACATGTCTTAAGCACACAGGTGCATTGTGCAAACTTGTGCTTTGCTTCTGCTTCTCATATACCAGTGTCTTTCCAACCACTTGGCCTCAAAGCTGGTGCTTATTTTTGAACTCCTGGTTTGGAGGCGAGTTTTTTATTTGCATAAAAACAAGGTGCACTGCCAAAAGAGCCTCCTCTATGCTGCCAGCCCGTACAGAGGGTACTTTATAGCCAATCACATCCCTTATGTCACTCCCAGGAACTTTTTCCATGCTTGTGTTGCTGCCAACTCTTTGTACAATTGAATGTGACTCACAGGTATAAAGGTTGGGGACCCCTGTCATAGAAGATTTGTAAACCAGGCAAATGCTCCGTAAATGAGCACAAAGAGTTGTGATTTTGCACCTCTTTGTGGTTTAGATTATGCATCACCTTTGTTAATGAGGATTCACATACAGGAGTTCTACACTAGACTCTTCTATAACCAGCAACTAACATAGTCCACTTCTTATTTATAGAGATGATATTAAAGTGTGCAGTGGGAGCATCAGGTTCTGACACAGAAAGAAGAAGAAATCTTAATTTCTTTGACAGTTAGATGCTATGAAAGCCAATCCATCACAATAATACAGCTAAAAAGGCCCTTGAGTTGAACGACTATATCCCAACACATAAAACAGAAAAGCGACGGATTGAATGATATCCATTTTACACACACTGAAATGTACAAAAAGTGCCATTCCCGTAACAAAGTTGTATCGAAGCAAACAGAAAAGCATCTATAGCACAGAGAAATGAAACAAGACGTGTCTTATACAGAAAGCCATACGCTCAAACAGAAATATTATGCTTTTGGGGAGGCATAAAAACTCGCATGGAAAGTACAGTCATGTGAAAAAGTTTGGAAACCACTCTCAGTCTGCATAATAATTTACTTCAACTTTCAACAAAAAAGATAACAGTGGTATGTCTTTCATTTTCCAGGAACATCTGAGTACTGGGGTGTTTTCTGAACAAAGATTTTTAGTGAAGCAGTATTCAGTTGTATGACATTAAATCAAATGTGAAAAACTGGCTGTGCCATTACTCTTGCAATTTTAGAATTTTTAATTTGTATGCATGTAACTGATCAATATGAATTACTGGCAACACCAAATTGGTTGGATTAGCTTGTTAAGCCTTGAACTTCATAGACAGGTGTGTCCAATCATGAGAAGTATTTAAGGTGGTCAAATGCAAGTTGTGCTTCTGTTTGACTCTCCTCTGAAGAGAGGCAGCATGAGTTCCTCAAAGCAACTCTCAACAGATCTGAAAATAAAGATTGTTCCATATCATGGTTTAGGGGAAGGCTACAAAAGGCTCAGACTCAGAAGAGTCACTTGTTGTATACAAAAGCTCGTTTAGACAAGCCACCGTCATTTTGGAACAAAGTGCTTTGGACCGATGAGACAAAAATTTAGTTATTTCTTTCTGCATGGTAGAAGAAAAACACTGTTTTCCAAGAAAAACACCTGCTACTTACTGTCAAATTTGGTGGAGGTTCCATCATGCTGTGGAACTGTGGGACTAGTTCAGAGACTGGGGTATTTGTTAAAGTTAAGGGTCAGATGAATTAAACCCAATATCAACAAATTCTTCAGGATAATGTTCAAGCATCAGTCACAAACTTAAAGTTATGCAGGGGTTGGATATTCCAACAAAACAATGACCCTAAATACACTTCAAAATCTACAAAGGCATTTATGCAGAGGTAGAAGTACAATTAAGTTTATGTCTGGAATGACCACCACAGTCCCCTGACTTGAATATAATCGAAAATCTATGGGATGATTTGAAGCAGGCTGTCCATGCTTGCAGCAATCGAATTTAACTGAACTGAAGAGATTTTGTATGGACCAATGGTCAAAAATACCGCCATCCAGAATCCAGAGAATCCTCAAAGGCTATTGGAGGTGTCTAGAGGCTCAACAAAAGGAGGCTCAACTAAGTATTGATGTAATATCTGCTGGGGTGCCCAAATTTATGCACCTGTCTAATTTTATGATGCATATTGCATATTTTCTGTTAATCCAATACTTTATGTCACAGTTGAAATACTACAGTTTCCATAAGACATGTTACATATTAAAAGTAAGTTGCTACTTTGAAAGCTCAGCCAATGATAAACAAAACTCCAAAGAATTAAGAGGGATTCCCAAACCTTTTCATAAGATTGTAGATGTTCTCAGTGTACAGAAACAGTTGGAATGAATGGTGGTTGACTGATACCATTGAAGTTGAAGGGGAACGATCGCGAAAATGAAAATGTAATATAAGCTTCCTCGTACTTAAGTAAGAAACTTTCTAAATACAATTAATACAATGTTCTGCATTGTTTCTGAAATAGTCAGGTTTATATTTTTGAAGATTCTCATTCATCCAGGTCATGGCATATCTGTAGAAATAAGTCAAAGCTACTGGACTTGCTGTTTTTTTTCCTTGAAGATGTTTCACCAGTAACCCAAATAGATTTGTCAATTCACAATAACTGATTGGAGCAACATTCCAGAGGATATACACCGAAGGAAGATCCTATGTACAAGTTATTCTGAATTGAGAAAGCCAGTTGGATGACTGGTGAAACATCTTCAAGGAAAAAACACAGCAAGTTCAGTTGATTTGACTTGAGATGATCTTCACTATGCCTCTCAGCATCTGTTTCTCTTCATTATGTCTTCATTCAGGAGTTGGGTGTCAGATTAATGATCCAATATATCCTATGGGGGGCTCCCTTTTCTAGCAGATGTATTAGAGCTCACTCAAATAAGTGATTCCAGTACAAACAAAATAACTGCCTTTTGCACAAATTCTGCATAAAGAGAGACAAGATTTGTGGTAATTTTAATAGAGTGAGCTATTATACATCTTCTAGGCAAAAGGAGCCCCCTATAAAATATTTTGGATAATTCATCTGACACCCAACTCCTGAATGAAGACAAAATGAGGAGAAACAGATACCGAGAGATGAATAGTAAAGATAAACTTGATTATTTCAGGTACAGAATTTTTTATTGATTGTAATATTAGCTTCAGCACACTGAAATAAACTTTCTAAATACATTTTCATTTTCTTGATAGTTCCCCTTTAAGGTGGGTCTAAAGGGAGAGCATGTTATGTCACTATAGGGCAAGCTAGAAGAGAGATGCCCAAAACACAAACTGCCGTTATGAGAAACTGCATCATATCCTGGCCAACATTTGTTGGTAGCACAGTGATCTTTAGGGCCAAATGTAATCAAGGAAAATACAGAAAGGGACATCCTTGTAATAAATAAAAAAGAAACCCCCTAATTTCAATAATGAGATCAATAATAAAGAAAAATGGTTGCTTTTTTGCAGTGCATTGTGTTTCCATTATGTAGGATTCTTTTGTAAAAAAAAAAAAAGATGACTAAGCCAGTAGTCACCCTGAAATGAATGGTAAACTTAATTAGAAAATAACTTATTTACTGTAATCAAGTGAAGCATTACAGATTGCCAGCACATTTTAATGAATGGCACACTGCTCAGTGATTTTTTTTCCATTTTTATTATTAGGCCACAAAACCGTTATGTTAAATATAATTTTCTGTGCTACACATCATTCATTCTGCTGGCCCCATTTATACACAGTATATTCACATTAAAAAAAAGCAATGCATGAGCTGCCTATGAACAGAACATATTATTGCATTAGAAGGTATATGTTCCACTCAACCCAGTTAAAATGGTAGTGTGTGTAAAAATTAAACGTTTGGTCTCATGATCAATCACAAGATAAGATCCATCATTTGTTTTATTCATGTTTAAACAATAATCTTAAAACATTGCTAAAGGCACCACCACTAAGGCTGATATGTGTTAGCTCTTCATTAAAAGGCCTAGATATCAAAGGAAACCCTTAAAGCATAATAGAGAGTTCACAAACCTCAAACTCTTTCTGAATGGAGTACATAGAACTGATACACAGACCTAACAGTGCGTCACATTTAGGTTTTAGGATTGGAAAGCAGCCGCTTTTAAAACGTAACCAACATTTTAGCCCTTCCTATATGACACGCTTTTAAACTCCCCACATATATATCTGCCTTGATACATCATCACTTAAAAGTTAAAGTCACCTAGAACCTTTATTATGTTAGACATTGAACTTTAAGCACTTTTTTGAACAGATCTTCATTTTTTTTCTTATAAAGATGCCTACCTTAACAGTCTGCAGATGAAAAGGATATATGGTTGGTCCAGGATTCTTAAGTCAGCAACCAAAAAAAAAAAACCTGTTTGATTATGATGCTTCACATTTATTGTTATACTTAAGTTTATCTTCTCTTGCGTCTATGCTTTTCACTGGCCTTGCAAATGTATGCCTCATTGACAGGGTAATTAAGCCCTAGCAACCAGAGAACAAGTTTATATTTCCAAATGAGATAAAAAAAAATGAATAAAAACAAAGCAAAAAAAAGACGAGTCTTATAATATCATGTTCTATACAAAAATGTTAAAGTGAACTACAACTTCAAGGCACATAAAAGAAAAATCTTGAATCAGTGCCATAAAACAAAATTACAACTACTGACATATGTACCATCCATTAGGCTCTATTAAACAAACCAAACCACATGTTCAAGCTCCTATACAATTCTATTGATATTGTACACCAGTTAAGCTGCCAGAAAGTAGACAAAAAAATTATAATTTTCACATAAAACTATAGCATTTTCACCAGTGTGTTGAAAAAAATAACTAGTAATAAAATATCCCAGCAGTTTAAAAATAAAACCTATATTCCCCAAGTAAAAGAATGAAAAATATGCAGTAGTGTGTACCACTTATTAAAAACACGATTGGTAAAATATAAAATTACAGCATTAATTTAGAGATCACAGGTGCAAGCATCTGACTGAAATAAGGCACTTCTGTCCAGTAAGCAGCACCTCAACAGGTAACAAGGGAAGGGTGATGAATCACGTTCTGGTAAAAACAAAGGACTGGATGTGATCCTGGAAGTAGAGGGACATTTCAACAGCAGGGAAGACACAGGAGGTGAGATATGGAAGTGGAACTCTACACAGACGTGGTCACTCTGTCAGCATTATTGACCTCGTTTTTGTTAGAATCCAGTCCTTTAGCAGCATTCAGGTTCGAACGTATGTTCTCCACAGTCTTTTTCATGTTTTTAAGTTCCCCGGGGTGAGGAGTGGCCTTTCTCAGCAGAGTTGCCTAAAATATACAACAAAATAAACTTCAGATCACAAAAAGTGAAAAATGAAAAGTGCAACACTATGGCCTGTTGTCTGCTAAATATGCCTTCCAAATCATCAACTAATACTCAGGTCATCTTAATTTCTGTCTAAAATTATGACGGACTTGTACCTATTAAAATGCATGGTGCTGCCCCTTTAAAAGCAATTTTTACCTGTTACTGGTCAGGACTTGCTGAATAAATCTGATTACTATTCACTATGAATGAGGGAAAGAATTGAAGAAGAGAGAAAACTCAAGCAACAAAAACACTATGGGGTAAATTCACTTAATGCGAAATATCTAACGCTAGCGCTAATTCTCCAGCGTGACGTCATTTTGCAACTTTGCCGATTCCCTGGCGAAAATTCTCTAACGAAGTAGATAGACTAGCGCTGACGAAGGGACATAAGACCTGGCGAAGTTCAATACAATAGATTGGAGTTTGAAAAAAATAAAACATTTTTTCCTAAGTCCCAAAAAAACGCTGGTGTCTTATTTTTTTTAAGGGTGATAGTCTGAAAAATAGCGTCATTTTTTTGGGGGGGGGGGGGTTACCCTCCTTCCTAACATATGGCAACTCAACTATAGAGGGGGCACATGTTTAGGGCAATAGGACAACTTTATTTTATTTATTAAAGGTTTCCTGGGCTTGGGTAGTGGAATGTAGTGGCTGTAACATATACTTCTATTATACGTTCAACTTCCTCTGTATGCAAATTAGGCATCGTTAGTGTAAATGCACTTAGCCTGACGAAGTAATGGTAGCGCAACTTTGCTACCGTTTGCCTCCCTGAATGCAACTTCACATTTTAGCGAATTTGCGTGGCGCTGACAAAATTTGCCTGCCGAAATGCGGCGAATATCAGCGAAGCCAACGCTAGCGCATTTTCGGCACTTCGTGAATTTGCCCCCTATGAGGGTCATAGTTGTCGAGGTGCTGTAGAAGACAATGGGAGGTGCACTCCTACTTAGCCTTTTTAAACAGATCAGGCTGTTAGAGGATTTCAGGATTTCTTTTTCCACTACGGATTGTCAAAAAAATTCAAGTTTTTGGAGCTTTTTGTGGTATTCTGATTTTTGTTTTTTTTGGGCGGGGGGGGGGGGGGGGGGTTGTTCAGTGCTTTTTTCGTTCATAATTTTTTTAAAATCAGAACTTTTAATACATTAAATGACAATCCTGGTTTTAGTTTAGTTGTGGTTTCTATGTTAATAAATAAGCCTCCACAAATTGTCCAGTCCTTTTAAATGAAGTGCCTTAATTGAAGCTATGACTGGAAATGCTTACTATATATAATGAATATACTGTAATAGCCCAAGGGTTCAGAAGCCTTTTAACAGTAATAATCAAAGTACCCATAAGCTGCCTATCTTCTGATATTTTAGGGTCAGTACCTGCTGTTAAAAAGTAAAGCTTAGGGGTTAGGGATAATCATCAACCCATTAGAATAAAGTGTGGTTACATCTGTCAAAGATGGAGCTACAGGGATTATTATTAATTAATACCTGTGCAGAATGTCCCCAGTACACTGTGAGCTGTTCCCTAAGCTTGAGTAACTGACAGTAAAACAATGGGATGCTATAAAAGACGGGAGCTGTAGTTATTGATTTTTTTTCCTCTCTGCAGCATTTATTAAATAATGGTATAAAAATTATATATTACATATGGTATAAAACATTATCATATGACTTACCATTTCATCATCGTCTTCCTTTGTGTCATCTAAAAATCTTATGGCACTTATTCTATTCATGGCTCTCTCATTCCAGGTTTCATCTGACATGTCATTTACCAAACTTTCAAAAGCCCCACATCTTGGTAAATTGTCTACGAGAAAATAATGAAAAAAAAAATCAATAGAATAAAACCCTCACATATCTCCAAGTAATGCAATTATATTAGACTGGATTACGATTACATTTTTTAAAGGGAAACTAAAGTCTAAAATAGAACAATTCTAGAAATGTTCCATTTTGTATACTAAACATACGAATACTAAACATACTGCACCACAAGCCTAATTAAACAAATGATTTTTACTTTCAAAGTTGGCCACAGGGGTTCACCATCTTGTAATTATGTTATACATCTTTCCAAGACCATGCACATGCTCAGTGTGGTCTGAGCTGCTGCTTAGGGATCATTATACATGACCAAAACAGCTCAAGTCAAATAATATCTGCTATAGAAGCCGATACAGCAAGCCTGATTAATAATCAGAATATGCAGACTGCACTGGGTCCTGTGTTGTCATGTAATCTAATGTGGATTTTATAGTTTTTGTATTGTTTAATACAAACTTTCTTCAACTCTCTAGAGATAGTGGTTCAAGCAAAATATCCTCCACTTAGAATCCTAGTTTATCTCTTCAAATCTGGCTCCATGATCTTTGTCCCTGCAGCTGGAGTTGGAAACATTAAAGAGGTAAAGGCAAAAATAAAATCCTATTTTTACTTTATTAACTGAAAAAGAAACCTATCCCAATATACTTCAATTAAAATATCTGTACAGTTTTTAGAAGAAACCTGACTGTATGCAGTGAAATTACCCCTTCACTTACTTGCTCTGACTGCTGCAGATATGAATCTCTACACAGTCACTGTTTGTTCTACAGAGAAACAAACAAAGCTGCTCAGTTCTGGGAAGTCCCTCCCCTGTCATTTGAAAGTAGGCTGTTTCCCTGCAGAGCGGTAAGGGACCGTCTGAAGTGTCCTATCTACAGCACTGAAGTTTCCTATCAACAGCAGTCAGAGCAAGTAATCGAATGGAGAATTTCACTGCATACGGTCAGGTTTCTTATAAAGTAGACATTTTTTTGTTGTAGTATTTATGAAGTATTTTTATTGAAGTATTTTGGAGATAGGTTTCTTTTTCATTAACACAGGGGTGTCCAACCTGCGTCCCAAGGGCCGCATGTGGCCCAGGATGGATATGAATGCAGCCTAGCTTCAAACACTCGGTTCCCGAGGAAATGTCATGTTGCAAAGGATATGGGTGGGGGGGGCTCTGCCCATTGCCCAGTTGTAATAATATAATAATAATAAGTCAATTTAATATCCAGGTGTCCCATATTCCAATGTATAGCTCCATCTGGTTATCCAACTGGTATTTTAGTTCTTTTTTGTATATTTTCTTTACTTTTACAAATCAAAAGTGTGTGTGTATTTCATGTGCATCCCCAGAAAAGACACCCCTACATTAAAGAAATTAAAGATGGGATTTTGTTTTTCTAACTTTCCATCTCATTTAAGTCTCATTTAGGAAGCAAACAGTCATAATGATATGGATCTGTGCCCTGAGACATAGTGAAAAAATCTACAGTGATTCATGTTGGGTCACAGGTAGATTACCTCAACACATTTGATGTTGGACAGATCATTCAGCATTCTCCCCCTGCCTTCCTTTACACTCATTGTCGAACATTTATGGCAGGGTTTACTACAACTTTAATAATCCACAGAAACCAATAAACAGGTATTATTTACTGGTCTGCTGTTCTAAAGTAAACAGTAGATTAGCCTGAGATTTCAGCAATCCATTATGAATCAAAAACAACTCTGTTGTGTATTTTCAGGAAAGCAGATGATTGGCTTCAAGCCAACCTGAAAAACTTGGTTTCAGGAATTCAGGAATCTGAACACCCAAGCAAGCTCCTTGCAATTTAGGGCAAACGGATACAAAAATATTTACATTTGCAAACGGTTTCATAACCTTCACCACTTAGAAATAAATGCTCATGCTGTACAAGAATTAGGTCATTGCATTACCTTGGCCACTGGACTCAGAAGGCATCTGTGGTAATAGTACACAAGTCAAGATTTTCTCACCAGTCTCAGGCTCTACATCAGTTTGAAAAGTGAGCAGAGGCTGAGACTGGTTGTCGGACAACCATAACGCCTTTAACTTCAGTGAGGTCAGAGATAACGGTAAATGAGTCAATCTAAAAACAAAGCAGAACAAATGTATCTGCATTAAAAATACTTAACAGTTATAATAAATATGTAATATATATTAGTTGTTTGAGCTTAACTTTTATACCCAAAAACCAAAACTAAAAAGACATTAAATTATATATATGTGTGTGTGTGTCTAATTGTTTTTTTTGTGGGATGATGCTAATGAGAAAAGTAGCGGCGTAATATTTTGTAACTGATGATGTGACTGGAGAAAAGGAAACCTAGGCCTTAGGTTCCTGCAGTGGGATCAAATGACCATTATAACATTACAGATAGAAGCATATTGTTTTAACAATTTTAAATCAAAAGTGTTTTTGGGTTTGATTTAACAATGATATTTAGTCACAAGGAGAAGCATGTGCACCCGTTATTTTCTATCCATGTATTGAGAACTGTTGCTTACCCAGGTAAGGTTTTAATCCAGAAAGGTCTTCTCTGATTTATGGCTACTTTATGACAATATTTAACAATCATATACTTTGTAGCAGCACTTTTTTGTGAGATTTTCTGAGATGCATCTGCTTTGATGTGCATGCACAGCCTTTCAATTCAACCCCCTCAACTAATAAAAACCCCTACTCTCCATAGTCCCCCCTCCCTGCTCCCCCCCGCACAGATGTTAACACCTGCAAATGCCCCGAATACCGTAATTACCCCTCTTTGCAGGGTGAGCGCAGGGGTGGGGGACTATGGAGGGTAGGGTTTTTTATTAGTTGGGGAGTTTAACTCCCCCTTAAAGTATTCACAGATATTCATTATAAGCAAACTATTTTATAAATCAAATTTGCAAAAAAAAATATTTATCTCAAAAAATTTGAATCTGCAACAAATCTCGGTGAACACATTAACAGCTTGAAAATATGATTTTTACACAAACAGGAGTCTTGGGATAAAATCATTGAAAGTGGCAGACCCACTGTATAAAACTGCAACAGCCAGATTCTTATCACAAGTCTTTTATACAAAAAAACAATAAAAAATTATAGTACTTTTACCTGTTTAAAGCAACATCCAAGACATGCAGTTCAGTAGCCTGTGCAATTTCAGAGGGAAGCCTAGACAATCTGTTTTCACGCACACAAAATACATTAAGACTGCAGCAACCACCAATCTGTGAAAACAACATGGGCAAATGATAACACAGCAGTTAGATAGTTATAAAATCAAAGCAAATCAATGTAAACAAAAGCCCCAACTGCTGCAGTTTCAAATGAAAGTTATGGATTGTATTCAACATTTAAACACAACAGGTAAAACCACAGGAATGTAAACAGACTCTCCTGAATCCATAAAAGAGCACAACAAACGGTTGTCCCTTGCAGACATACATGCTGAAGAGATGGAAAAGACCCCACAAAATGCGTTCAAGAGAAGAAGAAAAAAGGTTGGTGAATTCACTGCAGCAGTCTGTGGGAGCAAACCATAATAAATGTTGCTAATGATATATTACTGCAGATGTAGAACTATTTTACTATTTACAGTTCAGATATAAAATAATAATACTGCACTGTGTAGATGTGTCATATTCTACCGCATTTGTTTCAAGAGCTGGCGCATTCACCCAAGAAAAAGACCATTTATATCTATAGGTGAAATAGGAACCTTAAAAAGAAGGTTGCAAAGAAAGTGAGCAAAAAGAAGGCGGTCCTATCAACTTTTTATAAGTTTATAAGTGCCGATCCAATCCCTCTAAGAAAGACAGGCAGTGTCACTAACATTTGCTGTTCACACTAACCAGCCCATGGTTAGTGATTTGCAACTTTGGTCACTTGGGTATGCCTAACATTTTGGCAACTCCAGTATTTTTAATTTGACAAATCCTTTCTCTACTAGTGTTTAGAAGCTGCTCTCAGACTAGAAAGCATTTTATTTAACCCCTGGAACAATGCTTTCTTGTGCAGGAAGTAGTATTTACACTACTCGATTGCCAATACAACTTGGAGTAGGGTGGGGAAACTAAAATATAGCCTAGGTATAGTTTCCTAAATAAATGTGTTTTTATGAAAACATCATGAACATAAAAAAACTTAATTGTAGAATCTATTTGTGTACAGTTTTTTTACTGTGTATAAAAGAATAAACCTGGCCATGCATTGCCAGCAGCCAACTCAGACTGTCCAGCTTATCGGCACTGATGAACACTCTCTTAGGTGTAGGTTTAGCAAATCTGAAAGTTTATAGCCAGTTTAAGAATTACAGCTGACAAAGTATAACCAGTTTGTCTGCAGTGAAATGAACATAAAGAATAACAGGTCAGTTTTTGTAAATATCTTTCCCCCATTACAACCTAAACCTACCCGCCTTATAACAATTCTATGATTTTGCAGGAAAATATGCATCTTAACAGTTTTGCTACTTTATCTGTCATATAAATCTGATAAAATTTGAAGTCACTCATGCTCCTGCTGCTCACTACTTTTCATCACCAGACTCCCTGTACATTCCTGGTCATCTCTTCTATACTAGACATATTATTGTGTCTATATATATCTATGGGTGCCCTGGGGAGACAGCACTTCCCTAACAAACTGCACCAAGGCAATGCAAACAGGGCACAAACAAAACCATAGGGATGCGCTGAATCCAGGATTCGGTTCGGGATTTGGCCTTTTTCACCAGTATTCAGCCCAATCCTTGTGCATAGCTGAATCCAAATCCTAATTTGCGTACATGAATTAGGTGTGGAGAGGAAAATCACTTGACTTTTTGTCACAAAACAAGTAAAAAAAAAAATGTTTCCAATCTTCCGATTTTTCCAAAAAGTGGATTCAGTGCAACCAACAAGGTTTTGTGACCACCTGATGAAGGGCCAGGCCCTGAAAAGTTTGACTTTGCTTCCCCCCTCTTTGCATTGCCTTGAGTGTTGGTGCCTAATTGCTTGCCATCCCCTCTGTACTCTCAGAGCCTTGTCTTTTCACATCATCGACAACCAGTGTCATCTCCTTTCTGAAACCTTTCCATCTTGCTACTACTTACCTTTGGAATTCAACCCCTGAATTCCTCTAAACCTCTTCAAAAACCTCAGATCCTACCTTTTGGAGCACAATATCATTATCCAGCATCAGAATGGATTTTTATTCGTGGACTACCGTTCAGTAACGGCAGTCCACAAATAAAAATCTAATCACAACAGTATTGCTTTGAAGTGCTCTCCTTAAAGGAATTGTTCAGTATAAAAGTAAAAAGTGGGTAAAAAGATAGGCTGTGCAGCATGAGACACAGTTGTGGTAAGCACAAGCAACATCATGTCATGGCTATTCTGAGCTTTCTATGACATATATGCAGAGAGTGGAGTAGCTGTTTGCCTAACCAGTAAGTGCTGATGTTAGTGTGACCATAAAAATTCCTGTATTTAGGGCCATGGAACACCAAGGGACAGATTAATTAAAACATGAGATTAGAACTCACCACAGAAAAACTCCCTCACTTTCTATTCATTCCTATGCGATTTTTAGAATCATATTTATCAATGGTGTTCTCCGTTTGATAAACATGCTTTTAAAAATCCCATAAGGGTGAACAGAAAGTGTGGTTAGTGCTCATCTCATATTTTGATAAACCTAACCCCAAGTGATATTACGGAATTAAGAAAAAAAAATTGCCACAGATAAAAAGCTATTTTCTTCAAATGATTTCTCATTTGTTTTGTATTAGGATTTGTTTTTGTTTTTTTATATAAATGTGTGCATTTACTCACCTCTTTTGGCAAAGACATTAATTTATTCCTATCTATGTTTAAATTGCAGAGCTTCTTTAATTTCCCAATGCTTCTTGGTAATACCTGGTAATAAGAACATTATTTCACAATTAATAAGGTGGAGGATAGAGAAAATAGTATGGAAGCCTAGTCCCCGAATTACCACTTAATGCCATTTGGGCTTAATTAGCTCAAAATCTGAATGGGCTTTATATATTAAACTGCTCAGGAGTCATTAGACCCACAATTGTAATTAATTACAGAAAAATACGAAAAATGTCTGCTTTCTGCTGTTATTCAAGCAGCATCTAACAATACACGTAGAAGTTAGAAATTAGATGAATGCTCCTGTCAAAGTGACTGGCTAAAAAAAATGCACTACAAATTCTAAGACAAAATTGCATTTAAAGAAATTATCACTTTATCAGATGAATATAAAGCTTTAATTTTATTTTATCTGTTCTTAGCCAAAAGACCAGGGATGGAACATGCATATTCATTTAAGGGACTGCTTTACAACACATAGCATATTGTCTACTACACAGATGAACACTTCTGCTGGCATAGATATATATCTCTGTACAGAGGGTTTTTTTTTCTTGCAATGCAGAGGTGTTTTGCTTTACAAGACTTTCTGGTGCAATCGTGCCCCCCAGTGACCGGCTACAATCCATTGACTACTAGGGACCAATGTTGTATTTTGCATCTGCATAACAAGGGCAGATTTAGCCAACTGTAAATTCAGATTTTAGAAGTAAAAACCCGACCAGATTTAATTCATTCCTAGGAGATATTTGGAAGTGTATTTATCATTTGTTTCATCCATTGATAAACATCCTAAAAATCCCATAGGAATGAACAGAAAGCGGGTGAGTTTTTATTTATTAAAATCTGAACTCACATTTCGATAAATCTGCCCCCAAGAGTGCGATTGCAAGAGATAAGGAAAGTCATGGCTAGACAGAATATAATGAAGCAAGGCTGCAGCGAATAACAGCTTTACAAAACACATTCATAAATCAACAGATTCCTCCACAGTACTGTACAACAAATAACTGTACATGTTGAAAACAGTAAAGAAGGCCCTTGAAAAGCACATATAGTCTAAAATGAGAAAAGGGTATGAGACCGGTCTGGGCAAGATCATAAATTGGCAAGGTGAGAGATACATATATTGCAATATTGAGAGGTGTATTCATGAACTCATGACATTTTTTGATTTATTATGCTTAGAAGCTGCAAAAAACAGTCTGAAAAGTAGGGGATGCACCGAATCCAGGATTCGGTTCGGCATTCGGACATTTTCAGCAGGATTCGGACAAATCCTTGTGCCTGGTCCAAGTGCGCGGCTGGCTTTTGACTTTCCTCTCACTGATTTGAATGTAGATTCATAATTTGAAAAGAAAATAGGTAGTGTCGGTTTCACTTTAAAGTGTGCATTGTGCAAGTGACATATTTCAATGTCTCATGTTAAAAAATATATATATATTTTTGATGTAGGCTTTTTATTAATAAGATCATGTGTACTGCAGTAAATAAGGTGCCCAGTGTGAAAGTCCATGCTCTAGAATTCATTCTTCAGGCACGTAAATGAAATTGGTTCTCTCTGTTGGCTAAAAGGCAGAATACTTGAACTGATTACAACTGTGTTGAAGAGTGAGCTTGCAAGTAATGTTGGGCGAAAGAACATTGTTCTGGCATGCGTAATCCCTCAAGCTATAAAAACAAGCCTCAGCAACAGGAAATGCACTGCCCAATTATCTATCTGTGCCCTGAAAGGACACTGAATCGAACATAGCTTTTAGCAAGCACTATCTTTCTGTCAGAACAAATGATTATGTGATCACAACACACAAGTGATCGGCACAGGGATTTGTTACATCATTATCTATTTGCAGCAACTACAGCACATGCATATTTTCTACATACTGTACTTACCAAGAGTTGGTTTTCTGTAAGGATTACTTCTGTAAGGCTCTCACATTCTCCTATGCAATCAGTTAACTGCATTAGACGATTCTGATCGACTTTAAGGATAGACAGATTTTTTAATTTCCCTAAAAATGATACATAGATATGCATTTCAGAAACAGTAATGGAAGTAGTGACACGACAAAGATGTAAAGAAGTTCTATTTTTAAGCATATAAATTGTATGAAGAATTTTGATGGAGCATTCTTGCAATTTTCAACTAGCAATACTGTTGGCTAGCAGAACACATAGCTCATTCATCCATTCTGTGAAAAGGCAAATTGTCTGATACAGTACATGCCTGCCTGATATCAAGAAATAAGGGCAGAAAAATCTCTTGCAGTGAAAACTTTACCCAGGACTTAGGTGCAAACTGCAAGATATATCTATCACATAGGAAACTGATGCAAACGAGTGGAGGAAAAAAAAAAGTGAAATAATTAATAACAATTTATTACTGACATTTGCAATCACTCTATCTGATTATTGGGTATGCCATTCCATGCCATGCATTGAAGATCTATAACGTGTGCCCCTAATATGATTATTGTTCCAAGGAAAGGAATGAAGGGGGGCATTATTAAAGTCAATTATAATTCAAGTAGTAGGAATAAAACTGTATTTTCCTTTGTTGTGGTAGAGTGTCTTTAAATGGAGAGTTTTTTTTTATTTTTTTAGGAAAATTTAAATATACAGCAAAGTGGGTAAATCAAAATGATCACTAGATCTCTTGGACAAGAGTAAAAGTTTTTATAGGAAAACTATACCCCCAAAATGAATACTTGAGCAACAGATAGTTTATATCAAATTAAGTGGCATATTAAAGAATCTTATCAATCTGGAATGTATATTTACACACCTCCCAACATTTTGGAAATAAAAAGAGGGACAAATAAATTGATTACATGTTCATTTTACAAAATTTGGCAAGTTATGCACATATTTCGGTGTTTTCTTTTCAGTTATTACAGTTTTGCTAATGAAGGTGAATTGCCCTTTAAGCTGTGAGACTAACTTCTCCCAAGAGACTATGTATCTAAATTGTTACAATTATTTATTTGCTTATATAAAAAGTGTTACAAAATTATCTCAGTTGCACCTGATGGGTGTTCTGTGCTCTCTATCAAATGCCAATTAAGTTAGAAACGTTATATCTCTGGCTGTTCAGTGCAGAGAAATTTGGATCTTTTCAGTACAAATGGGGGACTGCAGGTTGAGCTGTCAAAAGCTTGACTGTTCTGCTGAAAACAGGACAATTGGGAGGTATGTATGTAAGTAAATACATCTCTTGCCTTGAACCTTGTGCTGCTTCAGAGATCACCTGACCAGCAATACTACAACTTTAACAGTATCAGGAAGCCTGTCTGTTAATTGGCTCATGTGAATAAACATGTATTCATAGTATATGTTTAGTATGTTTCTATTTATGATTACCCAATGGCACATGCTACTAAAAAAGTATATTATTATGAAAA
>CM044440.1:80502468-80513419 GCA_024363595.1 Xenopus borealis
GCTGAAAAAGTGGCCAGTGCACAGCTCAGTAGTTCTAGACCCAGTATGGGTGGGGCAAAGTAAAGTGGGTTTAATGAAGTAGGGGAGGGCATGTTTACTAGTGCATTAAAAATAATTGCCAAGGAAAGTGTACATCCCCTTTAATCAGTAGTAAACTTACCGATGCCATCCGGTAAAATCTCAATAGAATTATGTGACACTAAAAGATCTGTGAGTGACTTCAATCCACCAATCTCTTCAGGAAGCCTTTCCAGTTTATTTTCAGACAGATCCAAACAAAGAAGATTTTTGAGATTCCCGATTTCCTGCACCATAAAAAAAAACAAATACAAATTACCTTAGAATTAAAAACCATATTATTTAGAAAATTACAAGATGCCACCATCTATTTCAAATAGGTAAGGCATTAGTTTTTGTGGTGCCCTTTAGAAAAATTTGATTTTGAGAACTCAACCCAATGCCATTGCCCCGATTGACCCAGAAAAGCCCAGGATTACAACAGTCGAATTAGATAGCACTATAAATGTTGCTCTAGGAAAAACATTGTAATGGACAATTGCCATATTTTCCCATAGCATTTCCAAGCAGCTCATATCAGTTACACTGAATTTGTTCATGGAACTATGCAGTTGCCTATGCCTGGTGAATTGGACACTTTTTTTTTTTTTTTTTTAAACATATGACATACCGGAGGTAAATCTGCAAGCTGGTTTCCATCGAGCCAAAGGTCCTTCAGTTTATATAATGATCCAATTGTCTCTGGCTGCAATGAAAAACATGAAGTCAGATTACATAAAGTATATTTCATCGTATACAGAGGGTGATTTTGAAAATACATAAGACATTGGTTTCAAAATACAGACCTTAACTTGTAAAACTTGTTAACTTAACCTGTAAACTGCCTGACTGGATAGTACACCCATTTTGTAGGAGTCCTTATGATACTATTTCTTGGCAACAATACATACATTATTTCAGACAATGGGTTTTGCAAGCACAAACTTACGGACAAATTTCTATTTAGGCCAAGCCTGCTGTTGGCCATAAAAATTATATTATATTAAAAAAAGGGGGGGGAAATAAATTTGATTACATTATTATTGTTGTTGGTGCTTTCACAGTAATGCTGATTTCAATATTGAAGAATTGTGGGGTGAGTTAAAATAAGGACATTGTTGATGAAACAGGTGCACATGGGATCTGCCCATGCACAAGTTCCTGAAATGGAACCTGTCCCAAAAAAACTAGGGACTTATGGGAACCCTAATGGGAGAAACAAAAATATTAGAATAAATGTTTAAAATAAAAACTGAATTACATATATCCATGGCACACCTGATAGATCTCTCACAAAACAAACATAGTAAGGGGTAGAACAAAAACTTCTTATTAATTAAGATTCAAAGTGATCTTTTGCACCACAATAAATGGATTAGATATTCAAAAAATAAAAAGTCTGTTTTAGTCTGTTTCAGAGAAACAATGTGCATAAAGAAACCACCTATAATATTGCACACAATTGCAGATCATAGTTAAGTAAACGCACAAAGCTCCTTATTAGTATTAAGATTGTTTCCATTCATGGACTAAAATTTATAAAAACAAAGTGAATTAGCTAATTACTATAAGCGCATCGCTGTATAATGTTTTCACACATCTGTAGCTTTTCTTTGTATATAGAATGTAATATAGAAATTACAGGTTCATTTCATGAAAATAATATCTAGTAGACCTGCTCTACAGCTGTCCAAAGAAGGCCTATCAACCCCCAGTCTAATGAAGGACTTCACAGACTCCATAGACTTCTTATATGAAATTGTATTATTATATAATTACTTGCATAGTTCTGCTGTGCAGGTATAGTAAAAAAATACTTAAAAGTAGTGATGGGCGAATTTATTTGCCTAGCTTGAATAAATTCGCTAAACACCGGTGAAAATTCACCGGCATCACTTTCCGATTTTCACAAATTTTTAGCGAAATCGTTAAAAATTCGCGAATTTAGTAAAAGTTCGAAATTCACTAATTTATAGTGAAAGTGTTAAAAATTTGCGAATTTATAATGAAATCGTTCGAATTTCGCAAATTTTTTGTGAACTTTCTGATTTCACTATTCACTAAAACTTCGGCAAAGCGAAAACGCCCCAGATTCGCCCATCACTACTAAAAAGATGTTATTTTATTAATAAACCATTAGGATTTTTGTATCTGCGGTGGCACTATCCCCTCTACTACCGTGTGCATTGCAAGGTAGGACTAGCAAAGATTATGATATTGCTCACTCGCTCCCGCAGAGTATATTGTAATGATATGCAGATAAATATAGTTAATGTTTTCCCAGCTACCCAGCTTTCCCTGCAACCCAAAAAATAACAAGAAGTCATACAAAAGTACAGTACAGTGTTGGTCCAAATACCAGCAAGCTGCAGGTTAGGACTATATGGGTGTTTGGTTCCAGAGAGTGCCTGGATCAGAGCCCGCATTTCAATAAAGGCTTTTAAAATAAGATAAGTTGCTGGTGCGATCTGTTAGCAGTATACTGGCTCCAGAGATGGGCAGGGAAGGCAAGTTCCATCACATTTTGACTTATGTTGCAGGAGGGCTCCCGGTCATTGGATGGAAAAAGTGCAGTAAAGAGATTGTTGTACAGGTATGGGACCAGTTATCGGGAAACCTGTAATCCAGAAAGCTCGAATTTCCGAAAGGCCATCTCCCATAGACTCCATGTTATTGAAAAAACCCAAATCTTTAAAAATTTCTTCCCTTTTCTCTGGAGTTATAAAACAGTACCTCGTACTTGATACAAAATAAGATATAAGTAATCCTTATTGGAGGCTAAGCCAGTTTACTGGATTTATTTAACGTTTACAGAATTTTCTAGTAGGCTCAAAGGTCCAAGAAGAAGATCCAAAATATGGAAAGATCTGCTATCCAAACCCCCAGGTCCTGGGAATTCTGGCTAAATGGTCCCATACTTTTACCTTCAATGCACTGAAGAAAAACAAGAATCTCACAGAGAAAGCCACCAGAAGCAGAGATGACGTGAAAGAAAAAATTGGAAACTTCAAAGGTTTGTACATTTGTTGCACTGCACTGAATTGCATAGGAAGTGACACAAAACTCCTATACAATGTCAAAGGCTGTGGACACAATAAACATCTTCACTTTGCTTTACTACCTGGTGGAATATCGCCTTCTTTTGAGTGAATGCTCCACAGTATATTTGGTTTAATGTCAAAGAAAATGCTGTTTCACTTCACTCAGCCCAGAAATATCATTGCCACAATGACAGAGCAGACTGACAGATACAACACATACACATATATTGCTTACCAAATCATAAAGCTCGTTGTTTCCTACATCAAGCTCTTCTAATCTATGTAGTTGTGCAAGAGATCTGCCAATGAGTTCAAAAAAATGGTTAACAATTATTATATATTATATAGTACAATCACATCCCACAGAATGTTACAGAGTATGAGGATGCAAGCACAAGACATAACAGTTTAAACAATATCAACTCATTAAGCAGACACATTATTCCAAATGCATAGGGGCAGATTTATTAAAGGAAAACTATACCCCTCAAACAATGTAGGTATCTATAAAAAGATATTGCTGAAAACAACTCTCATGTAAAACCCTGCTTCATGTAAATGAACCATTTTCATAATAAACTTTTTTAGTAACATGTGCCATTGGGTAATCTTAAATAGAAAACTGACATTTTTAAAAACAAGGGCCGCCTCCTGAGATCATAGGATTCACGGTGCACACAAACCATACATGTTAGATCACATGAGCCAATTAACAGACGGTTGTGTCTTTTGCTTCCATGCTTCTTCCTGTTACAGTTAGAGCTGCAGTATTTTTTGTCAGCTGAAGGACAATATTTACTTAAATGTATATACCAGTTTGATAAGATTCTTTAATATGCCACCTAATTTGATATAGATTATCTGTTGCACAAGTATTCATTTTGGGGATACAGTTTTCCTTTAAGGTTCAAATTCAAATTTGAATCCTCAAACATTCTACAAAAATGCAATTAAGTGCAGAAAATTCAGAAAAATGCAATTAGAGCAACGCTTCAAGAAACGTTTGCTTACATTGCTTATAAGGAGGAAAAAACTATTACCTAAGGGCACCACTAAATTTCCCTTGACTAATTCAGTAAAAAGAACAGATGCCACTTGAAGGACAATTAAAATGCTTAATCTGAATTTTACCCAATGCATTTACTTGTGTGATAAGGTTGGATTGTGAAGTGTTATTTGAACTGGGGCATCACATCACACATCATTTTACTAGTGTCAATGCACAGCTGGCTCACAGTATATCAGGCAAATTGTGGCTTACTACCCTGATGCCTTTTATCTAATTATAATTATAAAGTAGTAAAATAAACATTTGTTTTCCCTTGGTGTATGTCAGTTAATATGTTCACACTGAAATAAAATTACCAGTAATTTACTTTTAGGCTTGCCACTTGTTTAATATTGAGGCATAATAAGTGTTCCAGCCAAGTAATCACCATCTTCCATAGGCTCAATTTTATCCAAATAATCAAAATTTTTCAAAATGATATCCTTTTTATTTGTAATAATAAAACAGTAGCTTGTACTACTTGATACAAACTAAGATTTAATGAATCCTTATTGGAGGCAAAAACAGCCTATTGGGTTTATTTAATGTTTACATGAGTTTCTAGTAGACTTGAGGTGTGAAGATCCAAATTACAGAAAGATCCATTATCCAGAAAACCTCAGGTCCCAAGCATTCTGGATAACAGATCCCATACCTGTATTGCTAACTTGTTTTGACATGCAGATACACCATAGGTGGTGCTATTAAATCCTCAAAATGTCATATGGAAATCATTACAGTGGGAGCCATTTGCACTGGTTGCTTTAGTAAGAAATAATGCAGTGTAATACAACTTAATAACAAGAAGAAGAAGAAGAACAACAACTTACTCTGGTAAAAACGTTAACAAGTTTTCTCTTAGCTCGAGAGACACCAGGTTGGATAAACTGAAATAAGAACAAAAAATTTAAGTCAGAACTATAGAAATCAATAGGTGCTAAAGTGTTCTTTACATACAATGCAAAATCATTATTGTAAATAATATGACATAAAACAATACAATGCAATGTTTTCAAGAAACAGTGCAGACAGAGTATTTGAGAAGCACGAATGACAATTTGTTCTTAACTGCACTACCTTTATATCCAGATATTGCAGATATAGTGGCTTAAATCAGAATAAGAACATCTGTTTTGAGGAAAGGTGGATACAGACATGCATTTCACACAAAAAAACACCACGTTAAAGGGGAACTGAATGAAAACAAATAAAAGTATACAAGATGAAAGTACACCCCTGAATAAAGAAGAAAGAAAAGATATCCAACAACCATGAAAGGTACAGTATTCAACACAACACAGATTTACTTTAAAAGATAACTAACCCCCATAAGAAAAGCCCAATCCACTACCCTAGATAGAGTAGCAGAGCAATTTTGGCCATGCCCCTTTGTGTGACCACACCCCCTAATTACCATGCCCATTTAACAAAATTTGCCAGGTTCTGAAAGTTGAAACACATTTCTGTAGTTTTATGTTTTATTAGTTTTACTAATGAAGGTGAATTGCCATGCATGCACAATTGGGGCGAATAGCAGTCTGGCTCCAAATGCACATGCACCAAATAGCTCAATGGCTGTGGTCCTTTACAGAAGACTGAAAATATGGAAGATAGTGCCCATGAGCTCCGCTGTACTACTCTGCATGGATACATAGGTTAGTGGAGGTGGTTTTCTTATGATGGGAGGGTTAGTTCTCCTTTAAGGACAAAAAATGTTGTTGTTTCTTTAAAACAAACAAGGAAAACAGAGCAAGTTAGGCACCCCCAAGTGACTACTTTCACCTACCTGATAACACAGGCCGGTGCTCCTATCAGCCCGAAAACTGCACTGATCTGGGGTTCTTCTAGTGAGCACCATGCAGAGATCAATTTACTCCTGCTCGGATTTCAAATTTCCCAGGGAAATCACATGCGCAGTAGGGCAAAATAGCCAATTTTTTAGTTTAAGTTCGACCATCGGCTCTACTGCGCATGTGCTACACGGAGAAGACTAGGAAGCAGGAAGTTGATCTCTCCGTGGCGCTCGCTAGCAGAACCCCAGACCGGTGCGGTTATCAGCAGATAGCAGCACCGCCCGGGGTATCAGGTAGGTAAAAGTAGTCACTTGGGGGGTGCCTAACATTTAGCACCCCAAGTAAAACATTTCCTTCTCTTTTAAATCAGAAGATACTGGATACCAATCATGTGGAAGTACAAGAGTGTATATTAATACGTGTACTCCATTGCATCCATTTTAGCTTTTTGTAACTACCCTTATAGATCTCTTTTTTTCTAACTAACCAGAAAGGCAACACAAAGAAAGTGATACGAGACATTTATTTTAATGGCAAATGCAAGTGAATTTGTATTCCTTAAAAGAAGGCCACATGTTTTCAGTTTAAAGGTGATAAGCTAACCTTTTGTGGGTCTAGTGATATGGACAATAAATACAGACTAATAAATCCAATATAAAGGGTAAGAGATAATTTATATAAAGTGAAAACCGTATATTCCAACATCCTCATTATCAAAGAATAATCATGTGAAGCTTTCTGTTTCTTTCTATGCTAAGCTTTCTTCAGTCTCCATAGTAACAGTCAGATTTTAAAAGGCTTTATTTGCGGTTAAATGGAGCACCAACAGTAAAACATTATCCAATACTGTATAATCTGCTTTAATCTTTTATAACCTCGTATTTTAGGCCAAGCAAAAAAAAAAAACTATAAAAGGCTTCAATTTATGAAATAGTACAGTATATTTATATGATATTCAATACACAAAATTTTGCATACTATAAATACATTGTACGGGTACTGCTTGACCAAACAAGTGCTTTGATCGTTGTGGTTCACAAATGGAGAAGTATGGCATTAAAGTGTCATGTAGTCCATGACAGCAGCAATCTATGATTCAGTAGACATATGCTGCCTATGGCAGAAACTTGGGCAAATAAGCAGAAAAGCTCAGGCATGCTAATCTTCCTGTATAAAGGGATACAACCCTTACTAGCACAAATATCTGGCTTAGGAAGAATGTTTTTTAAAAAAAAAAAAATGAATTATCTTATTAACTTTTAGTATGACGGAGAGAGTGACTATGAAAAATAATTAGCAATTTTTATTTGTGGTTTTTGAGTTATGTAACTTTTTATTCAGCAGCTCTCCAGCACTCTGGTTGCTAGAGTCTAAACTATCTTAGCAATTACCTTATGCATTGATTTAAATAAAAGACTGGAATATGAAAATAAGAGGCCTGAACAGAAAGATGAGAAATCAAAAGTAGCAATAACATACATTTGCAGACAGACTTTGAACATTTGTTTTTTAGATGGGGCCAGTGACCCCCATTTGAAAGCTGAAAAGAGTCAGAGGAAGAAGGCAAATATTAAAAAAAAACTATAGAAAATAAATAATGAAGACTATTTGGAAAGTTGCTTAAAATTGGTCATTTTAGATCATACTAGAGGTTAACTTAAAGGGAAATTCAACCCCCCCCAACCCATAGGCGACTTAGGGGCAAAAGCCTGGGGGGGGGTTGGAGAGGTAGCCTTTGGGGGGGTGAACTACCCCTTTAAGCTGGCTTTAGACACAAAGATACAGTTGTACGAGATGCACTTTCTGTGCACTATATAGCAGCTATAGCTATTGGGCTCGGTACATATCCAACATTTGATACACGTACTTGATTGTCCGCTAATACACTTCCTCTTTAATATGTCAGCACTATTTTCAAGGCTATAGGACCCAAGGCTATATGTTTAATTGCTTGTGATGCAGTCTGCAAGCAACCAATTATTTTGAGCAACTAGGTCACTTTGCTCTAAAGTTAACTTCAATGGCTATACACACACATATATATCGTTCACGGACTTTGCCCAGACAGCATTTCTGATACACGAGTGATGCAGTTTTTATAAATAAAGTGAATGACTAATGTTATCCAATAGCAACATGCAAAAAGAAAGAAATCAACTACAGCTTTAAGAACAAATGGAACAATCTCTAAAACAGAGAAGCTATGCGATGAATCAGTCGACTGAGAAATGACAAAATCATGGTCAAAGATGTAGCTATTTTCCTTTACCATAGGAAAAAAATGGCTTTCTACCCTATGGCTTTTAATCTAACACATTGCAATATGAAAATTCATTTGTCTCCCACTGCACAACATTGCTGATATTCTATGGCCCTTCACTTCAAAGTTGAGCATTTATATACTATGTATGTTTTAGAAAGAATATATATTTTAGTTCATTCCTGACTCATAGTTGAGTAATAAGTATTTTTTTTCTAGAAGGACAGACCAATAATATTAAAACTGCAGCCCTTTAGCTAATTGTAAACTATACATTTAAAGGGAAATTGAAATGATTCATAACATTTTACTAATCAGTCTTGGAACAAGTTAATTCTTAACTTCTACTCAATGATACATTCTTTTCCCAGTGTAACAGGTATAAGTCAGCTTCATAAGAGGTGAGAAGTCATAAGAACAAATACGAACAGCAAACAAGCCTCTGCAAGATGGTGGGAATGGTGGATAATCAACTCGCTTGTCTATACCATAACTTGAAGGTATTAATTTACAGCATGGATTTATTTAAAGGAATATGGGCTTTATAAGAAAAAACTGATGTTTGCAAAGTTTAAAGGTTGGATCTTGTGAGCAATTTTGGAAAGAGAAAGTGGTTAATCAGATTACCAGAATACAGATATATGCCCTGTGTAACTCTTTCATTGGCACAAGAATTTTGCAATTCATTTACATTTAGAGCCAGAAAATGTAGGGGTATCCTGAGGTACCTATGCAAATTTATAGGGTTCTTTTTTTTTTGGACAAGCATATATCTTTATAATCCGCAAGAATTTTTGTACGATTCTACTTCTGTAACAAGATACAGAAAGGCCTAAAAATGGTGGAAGAAAAATAGTGCCATATAGAAGAAACACAGGAGAGCCCCATGCTCCACACCAATTATGTATAATTTTACAGGGATTTCAAAAGCTCTATGCAGCACACTGGCAAATTTTAAAGAACTGCTCCAGAAATATGAACCGGAACTGAACCCTAATTTGCTTATGCAAATCAGTGAAGGGGAAGGAAAAAGAAGGCCGTGTCAAACATGTCAATAGTTACCAAGTTAAAACATGCTAAATAAAAACTGACTAACAGACTACTGAACAGGTTGATGCTCAATGTGTATAGATCTACTTAAGTATCTGGGATGTAGGCGCCCTATAATGAAAGTGAAGTGCATTTAATCCATAAAGGCTGTCTTTTCATCTACTACAAAACCAACATTTACTGCATTCATTTAATTTAAAGGGCACCTACTGGTTAAAAATGCTATCCCCAACCAAAGGTGCGGTGCTGGTAGAGCCGCATTCCGGTTGGGGATAACAGTAGTTTTTTTTGTTTTTTTTTTAAATGCCCCCGCCAGCGCTATGCTACTCTCACAGGGAGGGAGCTCCTGGTGCGAGCAGCCATGTGCATAATCAAGGCAGCTTTTCATTATATGCATGCGTGTGGTGTGACACGTGCGAATGGTTGCTCGCATCGGAAGCTCCCAGTGCTGCCAGGGGCATTTTTCAAAAGAAACTACCGTTATCCCCAACCGGAATGTGGGCTCTACCAGCACCGCACCTTTGGTTGGGGATAGCATTTTTAACCAATAGATGCATAAGAATTCATCCCAAAAATCCATATAATTTGTAGGGATGCACCAAATCCAGCATTCAGTTCGGGATTCTGCCTTTTCCAGCGGAATTCAGCTGAATCCTTGTGCCTGGCCAAACAAAATCTGACTTTGCATATGCAAATTAGGGACGGGAAGGAAAAATCACAACTTTTTGTCACAAAACAAGGAAGATAAATGTTTACCTTCCTGTTACTAGTTTGCATATGCAAATTAGTATTCGGTTCAGTATTCGGCCAAATCTTTCAGGAAGGATTTGGGAATTTGGAAATACCAAATACTGGATTCGGTGCATCCATAACATTTGTGGATAAAACATATTTTAACTGTATGGGTTTGTGAGAATTCCTTTGTACTCTGAACTATCAAACTGCAAAGCTTTTGATAAAAAATATTATGAAAGCCTTTGCAGCATAATATATTGTACAGCACTGCAGAAAATGTTTATAAATACATATTATATTTAACTAAACGCTCAATAAATGCTTATGGAAACTGATGGCAAAATGCGGACATCATCATACAGCACTTCACTGCAGGTGTGGATCAATAATATCAAAAGCTCTGAATAACACTGACTGTTTGATCAACATCGTTAAAAACAAAATATGAAAGCATGTGTTTATTTTGTCAAAAAGCATGATGAGAGTGCTCAGAAAAACAACAAAGGAACTTAAAACATCCGTAATTGCCAGGTTTCTATGTTTTTAAGTTATGTAAGGCTATTAGACAGGTTTCTAAAATAAACTGCAATTAATTTGTTCTCTTCGTTCTAAGTTGTTCCCTACAAAAGTCCAAAACATTTTCTCAAACCTACCAAGTACAATTACATGGAATTCAAATCCATACTTATTACAAGTAATTGACTTTCACCGGCTTGTTTATTTAAATCTTTGGTGGAATACCAATAGTTCTTTTTCTGATGCTGTCTGTACTCTCTATTTCGGGCACGGCACTGAGTGCAGGAGACATGGCCTGGGTAGGAGAAGATGTGCCGTTCCCGGTCTTTATATCCTGAATCCGAACTCCTCTTTGCT
Organism: Xenopus borealis; assembly: GCA_024363595.1. Classification (NCBI taxonomy): domain Eukaryota; kingdom Metazoa; phylum Chordata; class Amphibia; order Anura; family Pipidae; genus Xenopus; species Xenopus borealis. The sequence continues at coordinate 80,513,326 of CM044440.1, forward strand.
TTCCCTTACAGTCGCGCTAACAGCTGACCCCTCAGTCTTATCGTAGCCGTGAATTACCAGCAACCCACCTCCAGCCAGCAACCGCAGCTCACTT
>CM044440.1:80514258-80533535 GCA_024363595.1 Xenopus borealis
AGCACCGCAGAATTGATGGTTGCCATGTCGCCTTTTTTGAAGAGGAGCGGAAGTGGGGTTTCTGTAAGTTATTTCTTAATAAAAGCTTTGCTATTTTAAAGTTCAATTTGTCTTGGTGTTTATTTTTCGTTGTTTACTAACAAATTGTTTTAAAAAAATGTTGATGTTACTGGTCCTTTAATCAGGGATACCATCCGCAGGTTATTGATGATCAAATCCATAGAGCAACTCAAATACCCAGAGACACACTCTTGGATTACAAAGAAAAGACAGAAAACAATAGGATACCTGTTGTAGTTGCCTACAACTCACAATTGAACATTATTAGAAAAATAGCCAGAGACCTGCAACCCATGTTCCATACCGATAACCGACTAAAACAAATATTCCCAGAACTACCTCTCTTGTCTTATAGACAACTACCTAATGTGAGGGAAATGATTGTCAGAAGTGCTCTTCCTAAAACAACTAAAGCAGATACATTTCCCTGCAAATAGATGTGCAAAGATCAAGTTGCTATACCGAATACACAAAAAGTATACAGCATTGTGGACTACTATTCGTGTGCTTCATCCAATGTGGTATACATGGTTACATGCATTAGGTGCTCGACAGGAGGCATATACAGTGGTGAAACAGGACAAAATCAACACCAAGTCATGTGATACACCAGTGAGCAGGGCTGGATTACCTGCTAGGTGCCCTAGGCGCCTGCGTAGGGCCCGCCTAGCTAGAGGGGCCGAGGCGCCCGGGACAAAATGGAGAGTAATTCACCTGCCCGGGCCCCCTGCATCTTCTGGGTTCCGGCCCTGTGGTGATGTCCGGCACGCTGACGGAGCGGTGCCAAAGGCTCCTCCATCTGAAGCAGACAACTCAGGGCGTGTCTGTTCTCCTCCTCCTTCTCTCTCTAAACAGTGGCAGACTGAGGGGCCCTGTTTAGGCTCTGCCAGTGGGGCAACACTTCTGCTGTCAAAATCACAGTCTTCAGGACATGCAGGTTTTAATTCTAAATTGGGGATATTTAAAACTGAACGGGGAAAGGAAGATTTATGAATGTATGGAGTTATTTAACACATTAAGACAGGGCCTTAATTTGTCAGGTTTCATGTCACACCTGACTGAATCCAGACTCCTGGACTATTTATGACCCACCCCAATTCATTGTGTTATCTCTACAATTGATCTCTATTTATCTGTAACTTCTTAACTTATGAATACCTTTCACTGATCTAATAGTATTCATGCTATGCCCTTCTAGCCCTCATTTGTATTTTGACTGACGAAGGGGCCTTGGTGCTCCTAAAGCTTGCAATGTATTTTTATAGTTAACCAATATCGGTATCACTTCTACAATCCTTTTTGTATTTGTTTTTTTATTTGTTATTTCTACCCAGGTACAAATACTCCAGGCCAACATTACTTAATTAAACCAATAACATTCTGTGTGGCACTGTATCAAATGCTTTAGCAAATTCTAAGTAAATCACTTCAACTGCCATCCCAGAATTGAGGTACCTGCTCACCTCCTCATAAAATGAAATTAAATCAGTCTAGCAAGATATACTACGCATAAAACCATGCTGGCACAAACTCATAGTATTATGATTTGCAATGAAGTACAGTAGCTTATCCCTTAGTATCCCTTTAAAATGTTTTCCTACCACTGATGTCAGACTAACCAGCCTAAAGTTTTGAAGCTGCTAATGGGATTCCTTTTTGAATAGCAGCGCCACATTAGCAATTCACCAGTCTCCAGTCGGCACAATTCTAGACTTCAATGAATACTAAAAAATTAAGTAAAGAGGTTTGGCAATCACAGAGCAAAGTACCCTGGGATGTATACCATCTGATCCTGGACCTGTGTTTATATTAACATGTTCTAGTCTCTTTTGCATTTCCTCATGCATAAACCATGCAACATTAGTTGTAGTACTAGGATTGAGATTATGCAAAGTGCAATTCCAGTGTTGTTAATATAATCATTAATAATAATAATGATGATAATAATAATACAAGTTTACTTTTAAGCACCTATCCAATTAGAAGGAATGATGCCAAAAATTATCAAACCTTTTCTTGCAACAAAAAAAAAAAAGTAGATTAGATGACCAACTAGTACGCTATATATTTCTATTACATACATATAATGCCAAAGGGCCATTCTTTGGCTTCCCCATAACAATGGTCTCCACATTTAAAGGGGTTGTAGGGGTAATGCCTACTTGTAACACCAAATTATTTATAAAGACATGTGTACTTTTACTCAAAGCAAACACTAGATTTGCAACTGTTTTTTGACATTGCTTCTGGAGAAGTCACTAAGAAAAAATGCATTAAAAATGTACACTGTTTTTACACAGTGAAGCAATGGTGTATAATGTCCCCTTGTGTATATATAATATACATATAAACTACCCCTCTGTCTTTTTCATACCTATTTATAAATTATAATCAGACGCACAACTTATGCATGAACATAGGATGAAGAGAGACTGATGTGGAGAAGGGGATAGTGAAGAATAATGTGAAACTGTGGAGAATTTTTATTGATTATTTTTAAAAATAACATTATTTCAGTATGATGAAGCTTATAGCAAATGTTAATTTTCACAATAACTCTCCTTTAATGAAATAAATGGGATTATAAGAAATGCATTCATTAAACATGTATAGCAGATGTCAGTTTTGCATTCTTATGAGCAAGTTTTTGAAAATGCATTAATTAAACATGTACAGCAGATGTCAGTTTTTCATTCTTATGAGCAAGTTTTTGAAAATGCATTCATTAAACATGTAGAGCAGATGCGAGTCATGCATATTTCTTTAAAGGTCTTATCAGCTGGCTTCTGTTAAAAGGTTTCAAAAGTTAGCCTCCATGGCAAGGATATAAAGAAACAGACAGCTTCAGCCTTCAAAAGTAGGTGTATTTACAATTAACTTAAACCCCAATGAAAAACTAATAAATATTGGAAAGTTGCTTAGAATAAGCTTCTTTCATTACATAATATTTTATTATTTAACTGTACACCCTTTAAGTAAATTAAACCATTTTACATTGTGAAACCCTTGGATTATAGCAGAACACGGACTTGCAAAGAATCTTACAGCACCTGAGTTACAAACAACTAAAATTGGGAAATAGTTTGGGCTTCAACCTAATCGGATTGTATCATTTTATAAGAGACAAAGTTAGGATGTGACCATCAAGCATTTGACCTCGGTTTCTTACTCCAAGCTGCTGCATTTTTGTGATAACATAATCAGACTTCTAACACAGAAAATGAATAAAGTGCAGATGTTTTACCAAAAAACTTTGAAAGTGTATTCAAACCCTATGTGATGATATCTCATCTCGCTCTGTCACACTGCACATAAAGAAGATTCTGTCCTGGAGGATCTGAATGTAAAATTAATCATAAAATAATCCTAATATTCACAATAAAATGTTCAGCTATAGAGGGTCCATAAAATGCAAGGTTATTGAGTACCACTAAGGTGTAACTACAGTTGGGCAACAATGCAGAGTGAAAAACATGGGGCAAGTAAAGAACAATAAAATGACCCCTATGCATCTACTCTACACAAATTGAAATACTGTATGTAAACCTTAGAGGAGGCACACAAATCCCAGTTACACATATTTATCCAATCCTAGTTACACCTATTTTTCCAATCCTAGTTACACCTATTTATCCATGGATATTAAAGCATGCTTCTATTAATCCTCTCCGTGATTACGTTAGCTTTTTCCAACATATTTTGTATGCATTCTATAAACAACACACCACCAAGGCTAGCTTCAAACAAATGGCAAATAACTACTATGCCATACTCACTTTCCTATATTTTCTGGGAGCACCTGAAGTGAGATGTCATTAATGGAAAGGCAAGTAAGGCTTGCAAGGTCAGGAAAGCTTTCAGGCAACCTAGAGAAAAAAACAAAGAAAAAACAAACATTGGTTAATTTTCCTATTAAATATTGGTAGAGACTACAGAGGGAAATGGATTCTTTACTGTACAAGATAAGGAAATCAGAAGTCAAAGAAAAATCCCATGATCATTTAAAGCCACAATGATGCAAAAGACTTTCTTTTAGATAGCAAATAATCTTAATGAATTCTTTTATTTATAATAAACAGACAAATTTAAAATTTTAGCTTTTTTTTTAGTAAAAAACAAATCAACTGAAATGATGTATAAAGCCTACATTTTCCTACCATGTATATAAACTGGACATAGCTTCCCCATTCAAACTAAATCATTCGTACTGCATATACCCCCTCCATTTGCCAGTGCCATCACCTTTTCCTAAAACAAATAGCCTTCACCCAGCAGCCATTTACCCTCTGATATGACATAGCACATAATCCATGCAATCCAGAGTGTAGGTTTACACAAGCACAACATACTTTGATAAAAAGTTCTGCTGGGGTTGAACACTGGAATGGTTAAGCTGAGCTCAGGAGAGGTGGCTAGGAGCAGACAGCTACAGAGTTTCAAAAGGAACCAGTAATGCTATCTCTTCATTGGCTGTTAGACTGGAGGGTGTGTTTAGCAATGTGAGCTGAGAAGAACTGAGCATGCTCATTAGCCAACAGCCAAAGTAAACTCCTGAGGGAGGGGGCCAGGTTTCAGGAGGAGAAGGATTTCTAAGTGATTAAGGGGATACTGCAGCCTTACTGTTAGCCTTTTAACAACCAGAGTGGTAGGTATCTAAATATTTCAAAAAGGCAGTTCACTGATTACATTTTTGTGGAGGGGGTTTACATGTCCTGCAGTGATTTGCAGAGAATATATATGCCCAAAAGTAGTAAACAATTTCCCTGCTGCTAAGATTTAATAGGCCTTTATGAAAATTAGTGGCAAAAAAAAAATTAAAATTTTTTTTTTCTCATAGTTTCCTATTATTTCCTATTTTTCTCTCTGATAGAGTAATTGACAGTAATTTAGACAGCATAACTAAACATATTTTTTTAAACAGTGTTTAAATGTATTTAGTAGCCTTAAGGCATTGTGCTCCAGATTCTGATAACTTCCCTGTCAGAAATATGGACCAAGCGTTCCAGAAAACCAGCCAAATCCCTGCACTAGACCTTTAAATCAATGTAAATTATAATGCTTACACATATTGCAACCTTCCTTTGGTATTAGCTACCTTATGTTACAACAATTTTGTAAAACAACCTTATACATGTCTTGAGGCAGTGAGTGACAGTTATTTTTATCACAGAGGATTCAACAACTTTCTGAAGGTTCACAGTCTCAGACAAAGCAGGATGAAATACAGTATCTTTTAACTGAACAGCACAAATACTACACAGCAGTTGGTCATTTATGTGGCTGATATAGAGGCTTATTTGTTGAAATATAAACTGATGCTATATAGCTATAAACTATACAAATACCTAAAACCTGAACAAAAGAAGTATATAAAAAAAAGTAATTATAAAAAGGTAACTATGTGATGACAGCATTTGTTTAACAAATACACTTTGTTATGACTACTGAATGGATTTCCCAGAAGTGGCAAATGCCTTTTTTTATTCCGCATACCTAATCTATGAAAAAAAAAAACATGTTTCAAACAATCCAATAAAAGCTTTTAAAACAAATGTAACACACATATGACATAAAATTAAACCTGGTTGAAATACAAGTAATTGCCATGCTAGAACAAAGTCTTGAATAAGGGTTACCTGGTAAGTGGATTTCCACTAAAATCAGCTACTTGGAGTGCTTTGCAAAATGAGATGCTTTCAGGGATTTCAGGAATTTCTATAAAACAACATTGTTTTTTTAAATAAAAAAACAAAACAAATGTACAAACGTTGTATAATGCATCCTACAAAAGAAATAGACTTATACAATGATTTAAAGGCAGAGTTCAGAGGGTTCCTTTAAAGGAACAGTTCAGTGTAAAAATTAAAACTGGATAAATAGATAGTCTGTACAAAATAAAAAAAAATGTTTCTAATATAGTTGGTTAGCCAACAATGTAATGTATAAAGTCTGGAGTGACTGGATGTGTAATATAATAGCCAGACTCCAACTTCCTGCTTTTCAGCTCTTTAACTTTGAGTTAATTAGCGACTTGAAGAGAGGCCACATGGGACATAACTGTTCAGTGAGTTTGCAATTGATACTCAGCTCAGATACAAAAGCAACAGTTATGGCCCGTGTGGCCCTCCCTCAAGTCACCGATTGGTTACTGCCTGGTCACCAGGGTAACCAGTCAGTGGAAAACAAGAGAGCTGCAAAGCAGGAAGTTGGATTCTGGCTATTATGTTAGACATCCACTCACTCCAGCCTTTATACATTAAATTTTTGGCTAACTATATTAAAAATATTTTTATTTTGCACTGCCTATCTATTTACCCAGTTTTTATTTTTATACTGAACAATTCCTTTAAGGTTTTTGCCATGCAGAGTTTACAAATTGCTAATTGAGAGACTAAAAAAAAGTATGCACACAAAAAAAGCACATTACATCAATACATCTGGCCTAAATATTTTAGGACATATGCCAAGAAAATGACGGCAAAGCCCCAAATGTCTTATCCTAACTGGTTTAATGCACCATGAAGCAATAAAGACAGCCTATAATCCTATCTATCAGCTGCATATAGCAACTCTGGGCATAGAGATTCTTTCCCTATTCATGATTAAATTTGCTTTTCGACACTAATGAAGAAAGACAAAAACTACTGTCACATAGCATAGTGTCTTCCTCTAAATTAAATAAACAGTTTTTTTTTAACATCTGTTTTCCATTATATAAATGAAAAAAACTAAAACAGTACCTAGAAATATCAAATCATTTCTTTTACTTTGTACAAAGTAAATCCATAATAGGGTTATACTTCAGCTATAGAATATACAGATACTGGCAAATACAGGCATGTAGCTTGATTCTATGGCTTTCTTCTGTTCCATCCAGGTGTAAACATAAATTTTTCTTTGAAATTGCCCTCACCTAGTCATCAACATATCCTCTAATTTTTCATGCCACTAGCCAATTAGACTCCAGTCTCACAAAACTAGACATGATCTTGCCCCCGTGGCCTGCTTGACCGCACATCTCACATTTTAAAACTCCTGATTGCCTTGTATAACTCAAGTGATAGAATTTGTACATTAATTACTGCTTTATTAAAACAGCAGGCAAAAATCGTGTTCAGTACAAGGCCTTTTCAATGAACTGACAAACAAGGGGGTACAGTGTCCCTTTAAAGGGCCAGTAATATCAAAAAAATTAATTGTTTTAATGTAATAAAAATATAATGCAATGTTTCCCTGCACTGGTAAAACTGCAGTGTTTGCTTCAGAAACACTACCATTGTTAAGATAAATAAGCTGTAGTGTAGCCATGGGGGCAGCCATTTAAAGGAGAAAGGCTCAATTTACACAGCAGATAAGCTCTGTAGAATATAAGGTTATCCGTTACTTATCCTGTACCATATAGCAGTTTTTCAATTTCCGCCATTGCTACTTAGCAGCTTGTTTATATGAACTATAGTAGTGTTTATGAAGCAAACAGATCAGTTTTAACAGCACAGGGCCACACTACATGATATTTTCTTTACTTTAAAACACTTTAAAGGGGACCGGTCACCCAAAAAATTATTCCAGATCCTATTTTATCACATTTGTCAAGGAAAATAAACTTTAATTACACTATATAAATTATCTGAATCCTGTTTCCCTTGGTCTGGGAATTATAATTATAGCAAGCAGACAGAAGCCATTTAGTGGGCACTTATTGAGACAAGCTTTGCATCATCTCAAAATCTTGTTTGTGCACCAGAATGGGGAACCTGATGTCTATCCCCATGCACTGGCTACATAATTTAATGGTAAAGAGAAATGGGAAATGTGGGGAGTGAAGTGACATCTAGTAAGTGCTGATTGGAAAGTGAAAGTAATTGCCTTCCCACCCTTATGCCTAAGAGCTGAGATTTTTAAACAAGTTTACAACAGCTATGAATGCTGGGGGAAAAGTCCGCTTTACGCAACTAAAGCGGACAGACTCGTGTCAATAATCATGTATGGCTTGATTATCCGCCCAATTGTTATCTGCCCAGTGTTACATTATTAGCAATGTTTCAGTGCAACATTTTAGTTATATCATTTCTATATGTTTTTTTAGCTTGAATGAAAACATGAGGTTGTTAATAAAAATTAATTAGTACATGTTTCAGACTCACCATTTCGAGATACATCTAGCTCTACCAATTGCATAAAGTTTGCTATCTCTGGAGGAAGCCGTTGTATTTCGTTGTCGCTAAGGCCCAATTTTCTTAACTTCACAAGTTGGAAAAATTGCTAAGGAGAAAAAGCACAAACTTTTTTAATGAATACATAGTTTTGTATGCACTAGTTCAAAGAAACAAATGACTGACTAAAGCGAACTCTGAAGTCTTTATACGTTACCCATTTATCGAACAGTATTGTGGAATTTGCAGTCACATTATAAATGTGTGTTAATAACAACAATAATAATGTGTCAGATGCTGAATGTTTTAAAAAGGATCACACATAAAACAACTGCTTTTGTTAGTACAGTTATGGAATCCATTATCCAGAAATTTCTGAATTATGGGAAGGCCCTCTCCCACAGATAGCCCCATTTTTCTAAATTATTCCCTTTTTCTCTGTAATCATAAAATAGTACCTTGTACTTAAAGGAACAGTAACACCAAAAAATAAGTGTGTAAAAGGAAATACTATTTAAAGTAGTATTGCCCCGGACTGGCAAAACTGGCAGGTTTGCTTCAGAAAAACAATTATAATTTATATCAACAAGGTGCTGTGTAGCCATGGGAGCAGCCATTCAAGAGCAGGACACATAGTACATAACTGATAAGAGATAACGGAAAAGAATCCCATTGCATGGTAAAGAGCTTATCTGTTATCTGCAGTGTACCCAGTGCCTTTTCTCCTTTTTCAGCTTTGAGTGGCTGCCCCCATAGCAGTCAATCATATATTGCCTGCCCCGTCACTATGCTTCAGATTGCTACAGGTTAATTATGATTGACATTTATTTTAATAATAGAATTAACTTCATGAGAGCCTAATTCTCAGTGAGGTTGGCAAAGTCAGAGTGTCAGGCTTAGGAACTTCAACTAACAATTCTATACAAAAATAAACCGCTCAGCAAATAATGATCAACATGACCTATAAGTAACATTTATTGTACATTCATATGGTAAAAAGTAATTTTTTTGCATCAGTATCACTTTAAGGTCCCCATAGACACGACGATTCTTCTTTGGTGGACAACCGATTTCAGTGCAGTCCGACCAATCAGTCAAACTTATCGTGCGGTTAGCGGTATTCAAACGATCGTACCATCTTTGTCCAACATATGTCAGACAATTGATCAGCCAGGTTAAATCTTTATCGCTCCCAGTGCAATCGGTCTATGTTTGCAGGGCCAGCAGGCAGCTGGCTTCAGTTTTGCTGGCAATATCACCTGAAATGGTCTTTTTAGTTGATGGACAATTCGTTTCAAGATAACCGTGGTCTCACGATTTTAAAAATCTTTACATCTATGGCCAGCTATACTTCTGATCTAGCATGAAGCTCTGCCCCTTTTCGTTTCTAAGCTCTCCTTTTCTTTTTGACTGAATGCAAGAGCAAAGGTATGTCAGTCTGAGCACTAAATAGAGTCATTTTAGAGCTATAAAAATGTTTTACTTATTCTAGAACGACTACTTAAAAGAAAAAAATAGTAAGAGACCACATACACTGACAGTATAATTCCCATTTAATGTCTGAATATGAAGAAATGACAAAGAGCACATACTTTATTTTCAAGTATTTGTGAATAATGAATGATGCATTCAAACTAGGAGTGATTACTGAAAGGAGCAGTGCTTTGGAAATTGTTTAACCAAATTACAACAGCAGCCTCCTGAACGGGATGAGTAATTAGTGAACCAAATAGAGTCAAACCAGCAAAAGGCATTTACAATCAAGGTCATACAAAATGCAAAAGGATAGGTACTGCATAACACATCTGTCAACGATGCTTACACACATTTGCATAAACATAAGTTCCACAAAGCCAGCACCTGAGTTACACCAATGTCTGTACAACATTAGTTGCTATAAAATATTTACATTTATTCATTCATAACATCAAATTGAAAAGCAAGAAACTATTTGCTCACATTATAGTGGACTACATTAAGGGGCAAATTTACTATTATTCCCCAAAATTCCCTCGATCCTACTCGAAATTCGATAAGCATTCGACCATCGAATTGTTTTAGGCTATCATTTTGCTCGATATTCGATTGCTCGATGACTTTGTACGATCGGATGATAGTTCGATTTCACGAAAAAAATAGTAAAATTTCCTTCGAGCCTCCAAAAAATTCATACGATTTGATCACACGAATGGTATTCGAGCAGGACTTAGTCTCAGAAACCTATGGGGGGGGGGGGGTTCCCATAGGCTTCTATTGCAATTCGGTAGGTTCAATCTGGCAAAGTAGGCATTCCAACAATTTAAAAATTTTGATTCCTTCGATCATCGAATGATCGTATATAAGATAATACGATGTATTCGATAATTCGGTATTCGATGATCGAAGAGGCCAGATTAGAATATCCAAATATAGGAAAAATTTGTATGATCGGTATCCGATCGAACTTCGATCGTTTCAATTTTGTAAATTTGCCCCCGACTGTTATGAAAGCTAACGTTTATTCATTATGGCCAACTTACAACAGAGCAGGAAAAGTGAAGAGACTGTATAAGAGAATGGGGGAAGAGGCAAGAAAACACTGGCACTTAACTATTGAAGGTCAGATTCACTGGAGTCAATATATGACAGTTAGAAGTGGCTTGTTATTTTTAGACTCCTTGAGAAGAAAAAACAATGCAGAACTTCTACAGAAATATAAAATTAAACAGTGGCAGAACTACTTGGGTGGAAGAGAGGACAAGTTCACAGCAATACATTCACCAATTTCTATAGTGCCACTGGATTTTTTGCTTACCGAGTTTATACAAGTATCACACAAAATGGCTCTGCCCCATGGATGTGGAACTGCATTCACTGCTGCTTCTTACTACTAAAACATTGTAACAGAAGCCAGTTTTTTGAAGCCTAAACTCCAATTCCTGTCATACCTTGCAGGCTTCTTAAAAAGATGGCTTCTGTTACATTGTTTTAAGAACCATCAGTTCTTAAAGGAGAACTTTGCAAAAGCATAAGCTTTTTGAAAAGTAAATTTCAATTCAAGCTATTTTGCAATATGCATCAATTAAAGGAACAGTTCAGGGTAAAAATAAAAACTGGGTAAATAGATAGGCTGTGCAAAATAAAAAATGTTTCTTATATAGTTAGTTAGCCAAAATTTTATGTATAAATGCTGGAGTGACTGAATGTCTAACATAACAGAATACAACACAACTTCCTGCTTTTCAGCTCCCTAAATCTGAGTTAGTCAGCGACTTGAAGTGGGGCCACATGGGACATAACTGTTCAGTGAGTTTGCAACTGATCCTCAGCATTCAGCTCTGATTCAAAAGCAACAGTTATGACCAACGTGGCCCTCCCTCAATTCACTGATTGGTTACTGCCTGGTAACCAGGGTAACCAGTCAGCGTAAACAAAAGAGAGCTGAAAACCAATAAGTAGTGTTCTGTTCTGTTACGTTAGTCCAGCCTTTATATATAAAATTTTTGCCTAACTATATTGAAAACATTTTTTATTTTGCACAGCCTATTTACCCAGTTTTTATTTTTATACTGAACAATTCCTCTAAAGAATATGCAGACTTTTCATGGTTTTGAATTGTTTCTGACAGTTCCCTAAGCTTAGCCCCTGCTCTCCTGCTGATCTTTCCGACTATTGTGTTGAGCTGGCTGACTACTGTTATTTTGTTATCAGCAGCCAGCTGTCCTTAGTCTGCATCCTCCAAACCCCACAGTGCAATGCATTTAGAAGTTCCTGCATGCTGTCTAAGTTGTAAAGTTGCTACAATTGGTAACATCAGTGTTTTAGTCCCTCCTTTCCTGTGAGGATTTCAAATCATGCAGAAAGAGAAGAACTGTTAAAGGGGAATTCAACACAGCCAGCGTTAACCCCTCCCACCCCATAGGCGCCCCCCCGAGCCTACCCTGCCCCCCCCCCGGGCTATTGCCCCTTACTTGTATATTACCCCAAAGAGCAAGTCCCTTCGTGCAGGGTCACAGGCGCAATCTTCCTCCACAACGTCTTCTTCCATCTGTGCATGCGCAGTAAGAAGCATTTGCTGGTTTATACTACTGAGCATGCGCCCTTAGTTCAATCGGCGAACTTCGTGAATTTCGGGCGCATGCGCAGTAGTACAAATCCCAGAATAATCTAACATATACTGAAGGTTAAGGCATGCTGGGTGCTATAGTCCAACATCAGGTTTGTATTCTTAAAGCAATATTGCACAATACATTTTTTTCAAAACTTTTCCTCAAATCTCCTCAGCCAGTGGGCTGCAATAAAATGCAAAAAAATCCTCCAATGAGAATACCAACTGTATTAATCTGGCTCCCTGTTCTTTGTTCCTGTTATTGGAGTTGGCAGCTATAAGCACAGTTTCCCAGCACTGAACAAGTCTGTCCTTTATCCCCATGTCTGATTCCAGTGTAATATAATGAAAAAATATAACAACATAATTATCTCCATATGTAAGATAACAGCAAGATGCCTGACATGGTGCTGGGAATGAGAATTCGTATTGGTCAGTTTTTTTTTGCATTAAAAATGAATTTTTTGATCAATAAAATTCTCATTGGTGAATTGTCCTGCATTTATAATTACGGTTTTCAATAACTTCTTTAGAAAACTAGGGGGTGTTGTGGGACGTCATTACAGTTGGGTTTACAACCCCTTTAAACAGCTCGATTTCAGCGTTGAAAACGTCATTCATACTTTTTGAAGAAACAGGTAACTGTGATGGGTATATTTAAAACAGATAGCAAGGGAAAGCTGAACACTGCTTTAAACAGCAAATACATTTACAATTTGGATATATTTGTACAGTATGTATAACAATTTATAAACAGCTACATAAAGATAAACCCTGTAGAGTAGAAATGTACACCCAAAGAGGAAAATTAATAAATATGTAACACACATAGTTATAATAAGCATAGAGATTAAAAGGAGAAGTAAACAATAAAAATAAATATGGCTAGAAATACCATATTTCATTCCCTAAGTTCAGGTAAATGCCAGCAGCACAGACCATGTGCTGTGAAGCAGCAGAAAAAAGATGAAGAGCTTCTGTGGGGCATCTTCAGAAGCAAAAATTTTCGTTGCTAAAGGCTGTGGTTGCCTTGGGTTGGTACAGAACCTAAAACACGAAGAAGCAGCCTAGAAACTCTGTACATTGGCATTCCTAAAAAGATTGTGGCTTCCTGGTGCCAGAGTTTGGCTAAAAGTTGATCAGGTAGATATAGTATTGGGTGGGGCTGGGCATGACCCAGCTATCTTAGTACATAGTTTATCAAGACAAAGGAAGGGTTTAGGTTCCAAGAGCACTGGGCTGATTTTTCCTTGGGGTACAACCTATTTTGTTGTGACGGATTGAACCTCAATGGAAGGGTCCACTGTGCAAGGGGAAAGAATAGCTAAGAGGTTGGAGGAGTGTTTAAACTAGGCATGGGGGGGGGTGAGCTAAATAAGGAAGCAAGGGTATATGGGGCAATGGGATTAGTAATGGGTCATGGGTAGGAGTGATGGGGCATACAGTTTAACAGCTAAGGAGGTCCTTCTGTTACAAGAAGCACAGGCCAATACTAACTCAAGATATAATTCTCCATTAAGTAATAGGAAGATGTAATAACCTCCGCTGTAAGCTGGCAAATGCAATGGGTCGGTCAGGTAAATGGGAGAGCTAGAGTTAATTACATGCTCTAATTACTATCACTAAGACTTGGTGGGATGAAACATGACTGGACAATGAAGGAGTGTGTTTTTATATAGGTAAAGCCATGCACTAAAGAAATAACCACTGCTGGGGAGGGTGTGGGATCCCTATGGGTGGAGAACCTATTAGAACCTATTAGAAATCAGTCTCTTTTGGATTCTGTAATAATTAATAATACCAAATTTATCTGTAGCATTTGCGTGGATGAGCATTTAGGGAATAGTGATCATAGCACGGTCTCCTGAGATTATGTTGCAGAAACAAATCTTTATAACGGAGTAATTAAAACACAAAATTTTAGAAGCGCAAACTTTGAAAGTAAAAGTGCATTTCTGCCACGTATTAACTAGGAAATTATTTTCACAGGGTTAGCAAGAAAACTATTCTCCAGATGTGATAATGCCCTCAGGAGGAAAGATTTCACGCTTTTTGATGATTAATATTTAGAGAGGCCATCCCCAGTGGTAAACTCTTTTGGACGGGGTCTTCTCTACATTTTATATAGTTTATTAATCTGTATATTTAATATATAAAATGCAAGGCTGTGAAATATGCTGGTGCTTTATAAATACTTAATAATATTACACAAGTACCCCAATAATATGTTAGTGTATCCAGCATGCCTGCAGAAGAAAAATATCATGTGCTAATAACAGTGCTTGCCTGCTGCTACCAATAAGTACTATGACCTCCCCTGCACCCAAGAGCTGTTACATATTAAGGAGAATTAATACTTTGCAGAGGATATAACAACACAATACATTGCAGAGAAAGAAAACATGCTTGCCCACTGCTAATAATTATTATTTCTATGACCTTCTCTAGAGAATTAAATCTTCCTGCACTGAACCACCCCGAGAACTGGAATGCTGACACAAAGTCCAATATCTCTCCCTCTGTATTTCCAGTTCCCCCGCAGCTTAGTTCAGAAAGATTTAAAGGGCAAGGAAAGGCAAAGAAATAAAATCCCATTTTACTTTCTTTAATGAAAAAGAAATCTATCTTCAATATACTTTAATTAAATAATGTGTTATAAGAAACCTGACTGGATGCAGTGAAATTTTCCCTTCATTTAGTGCTGTTGTTTTTTGATCATTTATGATGATCCCTAAGAAGCCCAGACCACACTGAGCATGTGTATGTAGTCTAGTCTTGCAATGATGTATAACAAAGTTACAAGATGACAGCCCCCTGTGGCCAACTTTGAAAGCATAAATCATTTGTTTGATTAGGCTTGTGGTGCAGTAAGTTGATGTTTATGTTTAGTACACAAAATACAGCATTTCTAGCCTTATTCTATTTTAGACTTTCCTTGCCCTTTAAAATTATCACAGAATTAATGGTTACACAGGGCAAGCATGTTTTCCTGCTCTGCAAAGTATTCAGGGGATGTAAAGGCAAAAAAAATAAAATCCCATATTTACTTTCTTTAATATAAAGAAATCTCCAATATACTTTAATTAAAAAATGTCTACTGTTTTTATAATAAACCTGACTGTATGCAATGAAAGTCCCCCTTCGTTTTACTTGCTCTGACATCTGCAGACTTCAAAGGTCCCTAACTGCTCTGCAGGGAAACAATCATACTTTGAAATGGCAGGGGGGAGCCCCCCCCACGCTTTACTTCCCAGAACTCGAGCAGCTTTGTTTGTTTCCCTGTAAAGCAGCCGGAGACTGTGTAGAGATTTGTATCCACAGACCCAGTGCAGTCTGTATATTCTGATTATTAATCAGTCTTGCTGTATTGGCTTCTATGGCAGATATTATTTGACTTGTGCGGTTTTGATCATTTATGACGATCATTAAGCTTAAACTCCCAACTGAAGCCCAGACCACGCAGAGCATCTACTTCTTTCTAGCTGTCAAATGTCAACTGGCCCCATTAGAAAAAACAATTGCTATGTGAATCATGCATGAACACGCACACTTGCCAGATTTGTGAGAAGAAATGTGAGACTTTGCATTTTGTGCCAGAATCCCAGTGTGTTCACGCTGGAGCCTACACAAGGTAGAGTCCTGCGCTGGTTCATTTTTTGGGACCCATACCCGACCCTGCAACCCGGACCGGCATTCTTACCCGCTTGTACCCACGACCCAACCCGCAAATACCTTATCCGCAACTCGCTGACCATCAAGAATCAGGAAGTGCTGTCATTGTAAACTGGAAGTGACATCATCGGAAGTAGCCGTGATCAGAAAAAAAAAAGGAGTAAAACAGAAGTGCTGTGATTGTAAACCGGAAGTGACACCATTGGAAGTACAAGTGCTCCGAGAAAAGGAGTAAAAATCGATATGGAGAAGATCTGCGGCCCGACCCTCAACCAGCAAACCTGCAGAACCACAGACCCGCTTCTATACCCGCACTTCTACATGCAACCCGCAGGTTACCACAGGATTTTGCAGGTAACCTGCAGGTACCCAACCCGCTGCAGGACTCTAGCACAAGGTTTCTGGACGCAAAGAGAGAAGAGGATGCTGCTAGCGGTGGGGGGATAAAATCGGCCTGCAGATTTCAGATTTCAGCTGCTCCCCCCCCCTTCCCCGAGGAAATGCCCCATACTTTACACTTACCCCTCTGTGCAGATTCAGGCAGCTAAGTTCCACGCAGCCATCTTGTGGGTCTTCTGTAAAATGTATGGGAAATCGGCATGTCAGCTTCATTCAGTTTACAGAAGACGGCTTCGTGGAGCTCCACTGCCTGAATATGCGCCAAGGGGTAAGTATAAAGTATAGTGTTGTTAGGATAGGGGTGGGGTCAAGTGAGGTCAGGGCCGCCATTAGAAATCACAGGGCCCCGCACAACAAAATTTTTGGGGGCCCCAGGCCCCGCTAGCACCCAAGCTCCGCCCCTAATCCCCACCCACTCCACATCAAAGTTAAAAGACCACATAGACATCAGTGCTAAAAACGTAGCCCCCCCAAGGCTCCCTTATAAATTAAAAAAATCCCCCCCCATAAAAGGTTTTTTTAAAAATTGGTGGTCAGGGCCCCCTTCAGCCCCGGGCCCAGGACACTTGTCCCCCCTGTCCCCCCTGATGGCGGGCCTGAGTGGGGTGGTGGTATGGGTTTTTTTATTACAGGGTTGAGTTCCCCTTTAAGCAAATTATCTTTTTAAAACAAAATAGCTCAGTTATAAATTTAATTTTATACAGATATATAGTTTAGTTCTTTGGTTTAGGTTTCCCATGTAACAAATTTTCAAGCCACCAATTCTCCAAACGGTTACATTTTCAAACACTGTTGTAGGCATTTCTAAGCAGTGGGACCTTCAGAGCTCAGACAGTAACTCATTTATCAAACCGCAACAGCTGCTCTGCATCAAAAGCAAATGAACCTTAGAGAATTAGCAACTTATTTATGAGTGTCACAGTTGAGAAAGGCACAAGGCTTAAATCTAAACTTAAAGGGACAAGAACACAAAAAAAGCATTTTAAAGTTATTAACATATCATATACGGTTAGCATGCACTGGTAAAACCTCTGCGTTTGCTTCAGAAACACTACTATAGTTTATATAAACAAGTTGCTGTGTTGCCATGGGCCAGTCATTTAAGCTTTAAAAAAAGAAGAAAATGTACAGGTTAAATAGCAGATAACAGATAAAATAAAATTGGACAGGGACGATTTATTATCTACTAT
The DNA here is from genome assembly GCA_024363595.1 of Xenopus borealis. Classification (NCBI taxonomy): domain Eukaryota; kingdom Metazoa; phylum Chordata; class Amphibia; order Anura; family Pipidae; genus Xenopus; species Xenopus borealis. The sequence continues at coordinate 80,531,820 of CM044440.1, forward strand.
GTAACCTGTGCGTTTTCTCATTTTTCAACACAGTAGTCTTTCTGAAGCAAACAGATGTACTAGTGCAGAGCAACACTACATTATATTTTAATTACGTTGATACACTAAGTTTTTGAGTTACTATTCCTTTAAAGGGGAAGTAAATTAATGGAGTAGGTTCATATAAAAAAAAGAGGATTTTTAGCAAAAATACCAAACTATACATTTTTTGTTCTACTGCACAGAGTAGACTTATCTAGTTGCTAGAGGGTTATTATCCAAGCAAATTAAATGCAGGGCACACCAACATATGCTGGCAAATGCCTTTAACTAATTTTATAGCAGAAATTGTGTCACAGGCATTCAGGAACCAACCCCTTCCTCAGGTGCAGGTTGGTGGAAAAAAAGCCTGTGTCGCAATTTCTGCAATAAAACGAGTTAAAAGGAGAATTCAACCCCTTATTTAAAAAACCCTATCCCCCTACCCTACATAGACACCCCTACACAGCTACATCTTAGCGATATCTTTTCTATCATTCTTGCTCATAGCCTGTGCCTAAAATATATTTGCAGTACATAAAAAAGAAAAGATAATTGTTTTCCTTCTCATCTTAATTTCTATTTTCAAGTCACTTCTATGGCAGCATTCACCAACATGGTTTAATCCCGCCCATAAGCTCACTGGGCAGGAAAGCATTAATAACAGGTATAAATCACAACCGACACAACATTCCCCATCTAGTAACAAGCTCCAAGAGAAGGGAGGGAAGTTGAAGAATGCTACCATGGAAGTGACATGGAAATTAGTGAGTAGGAAAAAAATTCTGTATTTCCCAAATCACCCATGGCAGACAATTCACCAACTTGGATTTTTCAAAAGCTCAAATTTTATTTATACTTAATCACAGTCTGCAAGATCTGCCTCCCACATCTCACATAACATTTATTCTATAAATGTACAAGCAGATGACCTTCTAGAAGCCTTGCAGATAAGGTCTGGCTATTCCCTGGCTTCCACAGCCCAGGAAGCAGCAATGGCTCTTGTACAATGCGCCCTCAGATCCTTAGGAACTTCCTAAAGGTGGCCATACACAGGGAAATCAGGTCGTTTGGCAATGTCACCAAATGGGTGGATCTCTCCTGATATGCCCACATTGAGATGGGCGATATCAGGCCGATCCGATTGTGGGCCCTAGGGCACAACGAACGATCAGAATGGAGGGAATACGGGTAACGACAGGATATTTTTCCATGCCCAATCGACATCTGGCTGACTTTCGGCCATGTATCGATCAGGGAAGCCCATCGGAGGGCCCACACACATGGGCCAATAAGCTGCCAACTTGATAGTAAAGAGCTTAGTGAAACACCTTCCATCCTTTGAAAAGGTACAACTGTAACCAAAACTTTTGTAAATGTTCTTGGGGATGTGGAGAGGCTTAAAAGCAGAGTGAATATACTTTCTGTGAGCTTTGTTAAAGGGCAAGCCCAGAACTGGGATAAATGGCCCCAAGGCCTTCTGAACCAGAAAGAGTAATACCCCAAGCCTGCTGTGACCTTGGAATGAATTCCACTGCTCCCGAACTTAGGAGTTGAGACACAGTCTTGAGACATTACAAACAATCTATCTCCTGAATGGCCTTCAGGGCCCACTAATCTTTGACAAAGACCCTGCAGGTCTGAGCTAGCCCGATTTTTTTGCAGTCTCTCTGGGTCAGAGCCTAAAACAGTGCTCCT
>CM044440.1:80550873-80564880 GCA_024363595.1 Xenopus borealis
AAGGAAAGCTACTAAGGCAGTTCATTGCCAATAGATTAGCCACAATAGTGCATGCTATATACTATATTTATTCTGTAGAATGCTTTACCTTACCTGAGTAAACCACTCTAAAATCTCTATCTGGTTGTTTAGGATAGCAGGTGCCATATTAGCTTGGTGTGACATCACTGCCTGCCTGAGTCTCTCCCTGCTTGCTCATAGCTCTGGGGTCAGATTAGAGCAGGGAGGGGGAGAGGAGCAAACTGAGCAAGCTCAAGCCCAAGGTTTTAGCTGAAAACATTGTCTGATACACATGTACACAACAGAAGCAAAGAAATGCAGTTTTCTTTTGACTGAGCTTTATCAGATAGGTCTATATAAATACACCAGTAAACCCTCAACGTAGTACTGCTCAGAATCCTCTCTTAGTTTTAACCTTTCCTTCTTTAAGTATAATGTTTTTTTCCTTTCTGCTTTAGGTGTGTGTGGTCAGGTTGTGACTTGCATTCCACTGTTATAGAAGTCAAGCTCTGTTTAAAACATGTTTTTCTTGATTTCCTTTCGGGTGCGTACAAAGAAAATATACTGCAGTTAAATTTAAGTACTGCTAGAGTATAAATCTAAGAAGCAAGTGGACTGTGTAAGTTAAAGAAATGTAGTCAGAGTCTGTGTAAACTTTCTCCTAAAAAGTACAAAAGGTCAAATGTTGTAGCTGCTAATTTGTGCATTGCTTTTTAAACTAACCTCAACCTCTTTTCCCCTCTGTATCTAAAACAGTACCTACAACTAACTAACAGCAATAAAGCAACCAGCTTACTTCTTATACCTCTTTTTTTATGCAATTCTTTTGTAATGCTATAATAGAAATAAGAGTTATTATTCCAGAGGAAATAAAAATAAAACACATTAAAATTGCATAGACCTAGAACTAAGGAACTGAAAAATATCACAGAAACAGCAACATTTAGATATACAATTAGAGCATTACAACTGTCTTCCAGCAGGATGCATACTCCTTATATCAATGACTATTCTAATTTCTGCTAAATTAGTGATGAGTGAAAGTTTTTGCCAAGTTTCACCACCAAAATGACACCCATACACTCTAATGGGTGGAAAAAATTTGTCTCGAGTCAAATATTTGTCACGTGTCAAAAAAAAATAAAAATTTGTGGCCCATAGACTTCAATGCATTTCAGGGAATTTTTCGTGAATTTTTGTCGAATCCAAATGGGTCAGATTTGCCCATCACTACTTACAAGATAATTGTATCGTTTTTGAAATACAAACGGTTTATCAATTGGCTTCCTCAACCCAATATTGTTTTTGCCGATTGCTGACTTGTGCTTAAAGGAGAAATCAACCCCTTCAGCACTAAAATCCCTCCCCTATGTTGCCCCCTCCCCCCTGGCCTACCTTCCCCCCCCCAACCCCAGGGCAAATGCCCCTAACTGCTACATACCCCTCAGCACAGGTCCTGTTCATGGAGTTCACAGGCGCGATATTCTCCCATGCGGTTTTCTTCTTGGATCTATCAGGGGAGGGAGGGATTTTAGCGCCGCAGGGGATGACTTCTCCTTTAAATCTGCCAGTCACAAAAACTTGCAAAATTCTAATTATTATAAACGATTGTGAAATTTATGGTCATGCCACAACATCTTTTTCAGGTTTTCACCTTTCCTCACATAGCTAAAGTAAAGCTCTTGGTAACTGCAGAGAGATTCTTACATACATGCATAAATACATACAGTATGATGTACTATATGTATACATACTATATTTGTTATTCTATAAACAGTTCCAAAAGTCTGTAAGGTTATAGTGCAGCCACTGAGGGCAACTAACCTTAGATTTGGTATGACATGCAGTTCATTAGTGTTACTCTGCAATCCTGCATTTACAATTTTTTTAGGGGTTATACAGTGCTTGCAAGTATTATAGACCTTATTGCACACATACATGCATAAACATTAACCTTGGTTTCATAATTTCCAATGAATTATGCATGTGTTGTACCTTTTTTTAGCAGCATGCTATGTAATTTTGCTGTCAAAATCAATGTGACATTTCAATTTACGCGTTTCCCTTTTGTCACTACTATTATTTATCTGTCACACATTTAGCTCTGGATTGCCAAAAAATAGTGAAGGCACTATCTTAAACATACAACTGTGCATGAGTTATTTGGCTAGACAGACCAATCCTGTCCTTATCAACAAGGCCAAATTTACCATATAAGGACCAAAGGGCCAGTGCCTAAGGCAGAAGTCCTAAAGGGGGGCCCATATGCAGGGCCCCACAGGGGGTGGCTGTACTCATGCTGTGGCAGGGCCCCTGCTGCTGTCAGAGAACTGCACAATCGGGTGGGGAGGAGGGAGCTGTAGTACCTGCACGTTGCTTTCCCCTCCCCTGCTCCTATACTCTTCTTTTTCTCTTAAAGGAGAATTCAACCCCCGTGAAGTTAAGTGCTCATCTTCCCCCTCTGTTTACCCTGTTCCTACCTCCCCCCTGCAAAGTCTTACCCCTGAATCCTTCTCCCCTAGCGACCGGAAAAGCAGAGTGAGCGCAGCAGAGCACACAGCCGCAATCTTTGTGAATGGACTCTGCGTTTTGTCGCATGCGCTGTTGTCAAAACCCGGAAAATTGTGCATGTGCCAAAACAGAGTCCATTCACGAAGATGGCAGCTGTTTTCTCCACTGTGCTCACTCTGCTTTTCCGGTTGCTAGGGGAGAAGAATTCAGGGGTAAAGGTGGCCATAGACGCACAGATAATATCGTACGAAACGAATTTTCGTACGATATTCAGTGCGTGTATGGTGGGAAATGAGCTGACCGATATCGTCAGAGGATTAAGATATCGGTCGGCTGGTTGATCGGACTGGACGGAAAATTTTGATCGGATGCCTTTGAAAACTCCCTGAACATCGGCCATTGTTAGTGCTGAATCGTCAGATACAAGTAGAATTCTATTGTTTCTATATGTATATCTGACGATTCAGCTCTACACGTGTGTGTTGAAACGAACGATCTTTCTTGGAAAGATCTTTTCCGAGAAAGATCGTAATTGTTACGTCTATGGCCAGCTTAAGACTTTGCAGGGGGGAGGCAGGGAAGGGGACGAACGGAGGGGGGCAGATGAGCACTTAACTTCAAGGGGGGTTGAATGCTCCTTAGTTCCAGTAGAGCAGGACAGGGATTGGATAGGCTGGAGGGTGAAATCTGACCTTCTCTCCCAGCTTATCCAATCACCATCCAACTCTATTGGGACTAAGATTTCATGAAAAAAACAAACTGGAGGAACAGGGGAGGGGAAAGCAACATACAGGCACTACAGGTCACTCCTCCTTACCCAATTCTGCAGCTCTCTGACAGCAGCAGGTTCCCTGCCACAGCGTAAGTACAGCTGCCGGGCCCCCCCAAGACCCAAAAGGCAATGGGCCCAGGACAAGTGTCCCCCCAGTCCCCCCTGATGACAGCCCTGTATATAGGGTTGCCACCTTTTCTGGAAAAAAATACCGGCCTTCCTATATATTTATCTTTTTTGCCTATTAATAACATTGGGATCAACCATCAAAAATACCGGCCAGGCCGTTAAAATACCGGCCAGGTGGCAACCCTACCTGTATATAACTCAGGCATTTGCGTCATCTCTAGAATAGAGAGAACTAGTTGTGCTACCACCAGGATGTTAAGCGATACATATGGAATGTTATAATATTAATTATTATTATTATTATTAACATGTATTTCTATAGCGCCAACTTGTTGCGTAGCGCTGTGATTCTTCAGGACTGCTGTACCAGTTCACACATACAGAAGCCCCAAGCAAATCATATTGTAACCTTCCAAAATTTGTTTTACTTAGGGGGGGCCCTGACCACCAACCTTTATGGGGAGCCCTGGCACCAATGTTTTTTTTAACTTGTAGGGGGGCCTTGACCACCAAACTTTTATGGGGGGGGGCCTGGTGTCACAGTTTATTTTAACTTATAGGTGGCCCTGCCCATCAATGGCTTTTTATAACTTGTGTGTTTGACGTTTACCTTTTTTAGCGCTGATTTCTGTGTGGTCTTTTAACTGTGTTGTGGGTGGGGCCGATGGGGCCCAGAAGATTTTGTTGTATGGGGCCCCTTGATTTCTAATGTCGGCCCTACCCATATGGTAAATCAATTTAATTCCAAGAAAACCTCCCCAGCTCCTATATACAGAGGTGGAGCTGAGAAGAAAGGGGTTGTACCATCATCCTCTATGCTATTCGTAGTAAAACAGGTTTGTCTGAACATGCACCAAATATTCCAAAGATACTGCTGAGAAATGTATCAACTAATTGTATCCCAAATGTAGCAACCTTTCAGAATTCTGCTGGCTCACTGAGCTGACAGACTGAAACTTGAGAGACACAAAGATTAAACTTTAAACTTCAATTTTGGAAACCTGATAAAAAATGGAGAGTAACTGAAAAAAATCTGGGTCTGTGGTGCACAATCTGTAAACAACTAGTCTGAAAAAAGTGTTTGGGAGGCGAACAATCTCTTTGATACAGCTAATTTAATACTAGCCAATTAATGGCCTGCCATAACGCAGGGTTATTTTCTATATCTGTTGCTCCTCTATATTTTTACACACATTCTAAATATATATAAAAGTACAGTATCTGCTATTTGAAAGTCATTTGATAACCAGTTATTATTATGTCACTTCTTGGGGTATGCCTAGCTAAGTGACAGTGAAAAAAATAATTGTAATGAAAAAGAATTTAGTTGTAAGCGACTTTGTAATACTTAATCATTAATTACTGGTATAAAATGATTTTTAATTACTATTGAAAGCAATGTCTGTCTTTTCTGCACTGCGCATTGCAATTAAACAATGTAGCAGAAGCCATTAACAGAGCTGTGAAGAGGCATGCAAAGCATTGTGGGATAAGATATCTTGCCAAAGTCAGAATCATGGAGTACATGGAATAAAATCGAGATAGATAAATATAGGGTTATTTACAGGGATGCACCTAATCCAGGATTCGGTTCGGGATTTGGCCTTTTTCAGCAGGATTCGGATTCAGCTGAATCCTTTTGCCTGGCCGAATTAAATATGCATATGCAAATTAGGATTCGGTTCAGTATTCGACTGAATCTTTCACAAAGAATTCAGGGGTTTGGCCGTATCCAAAATGGTGGATTCTGTGCATCCATAGTTCTTTATGAATATGACTGCAAGATCAGCGATGCTAAAATAAAGGTTAATGTTGGAGACAAATTGATAAAATTCAATAAACCACAGCACTTATTAACCTCCTATTGGTCTTTGTAAGTTACCCTCCCACTTGTATTGTAGGATATGCAGGACAGCAAGCTCCTTCCTCTTGTGTATCTTTAATACTCAGCACTTAAACTTGAATGTATTTATATTTTGTATACACTGCTTGCATTTCTGTGTAGCTTTCTTAATTACCATTATGTGCCAATTCTACTGACTAGTGTGTAAGTGATATTTCAAATGGGGGAATTGGCTAATGTAGACAATCATGTATGACGGTGACCCATTGTCTAGGGAGCAGGGATTAGCTAGTAGATAACTCCTATTCTCCAAAGGCAACACCCTAATGCAAGATTGATCCTGTGTCTGAAACCTGATCTGTATGAAGAGTATGTATGTATGTATGTACATTTTTATTTATATAGTGCTATAGTGAAAAAAGCACTGCACATCAGTATCCGGAAAGTAAGCTGAGAGGCATGTAGCCTGGGAATCTTTGAACTGCTTATTTATGATGGTAGCAACTGTGTAACCAAACCCTACACCAGTGGTTCTCAACCTGGGGGTCGCGACCCTTTCACAGGGGTCACTTAAGGGGTTCCAGGAGCAGGTTAATCTCTCTCCCCACTAGCCCTCCGGGTGTTGGAGCTAGGAGTTGTAGTTCAGTAACTTGTGTAGGGAAGCCAGTTGCACTACAATTACAACAATACAATTACTAATAATATTTGTAAAACTAACATGGTAATTGTGGGTGTGGCCAAAATATTTTACCGCACTATGAAGGGAAAACAAACCTTTTAATATTTTATGGTTGGGGGTCACCACAACTTGAGGAACTGTATTAAAGGGTCGCAGCATTAGGAAGGTTGAGAACCACTGCCCTACACAGTTAAGTCCCCATTGCCCCCCCATCCACTGCCCCCCCCTGCACACTGTTATGCCAGAATTATGTCCCTTTAGAAATACCGACCTGGACAATGCAGAACAGAGGAGCACAGGGGTGCCATGATCATCAGCCTCAGCTTCTTTGTTAAGCAAGTGCCGACACATCCATATATGGCACGTGCGCAGTTGGAGCCGGAAAGCTCCGTATATTACCGAATGGCAAGAAGAAGATCCGTAATAAACCGAGGCTGACAAACATGGCTCCCCTGTGCTCTGATGCGCTGTCTGCATTGTATGGGACAGTATTTCTAAAGGGACACAATTCTGGAGTAACAGTGTGTGGGGAGAGGCGCTGAGGGGGGTGCAGTGGGAACTTTTAACTGTGGAGGGTTTAGTTTTCTTTTAAAACTCAAGTTCATCTGCAAGGCCAGATTGGCCTCCAGTTGAATATGCTCTAAGTGTGTTCCCTTAGGAGTTTATTGGAGTGAATACGGAAACCAAAGTACCTGTAGTAAACCCATAAACACAGGGCATTTACATATTTCTGACCCAATTATTCTGCCTTTGTGCTTTTATGTGGGTTTTGTTTTTGAGTGTGAGAGGAAACTCTTGTACATGAAGCAAACATACCCAACCCATGTGAGAACATGCAAATTCCTTGCAGATGATGCTAACCATTGAGCCACAGTAAAAACTCACTATATGTTTTGCCAAACTTCTGTTTTGTTCAGAATAAAATGTGGATATACACCAGTTTTTCCTAATATAAGAAAACACCCACAAGTGAAATTATTGATGAACATCAGTTGTAATTGTCTAATGTGCCCTTTAGTTTGCTAGCACAGACTTTCAATTAAATCATGCATTTATTAATTCTACCAATTGCTTTTGTCTTAGACCTATGGCACACCTTTGTGAATCCTAGGGGCAATTTCTCTTGATGGACATTTCATTCCATTTATATAATGGTAAGTGGCCCATTGTTATATGCTGCATTTTACCATTCCTACCTTGAAAAAGTGACCAAAAATTCCCTTTCTGAAATATCACTTAGGAAAGGGAAAACCTATCTCAAACAACTTGCCACGTTATTTTTACAAGCTGTTTTATACATATCTGCGTCACTGGAAGGTTTATTAAACAAAGCCTATTATAATACAGAAACTATAACTATAATACAGAAATACACATTGCCAAAATTATTATAAACATACAGAGAGATTTGTTTAAAGGAGAACTAAACCATAAAAAATGAATATGGCCATATTTTATTTACTGAACTTATTGCACTAGGGTTGCCACCTGCGCAGGGGCTGGGCCCATGATGTGAGTGGGGGGTCAGTTGCAGGAGGAGCGAGCAATGTCACAGGGGTGGGACTATGATAACTGGTAGACTGCCATGTCAATCAAAGGAGATCATGTAAGGAAAACTGGGCAGACTGTCTTGACCCAGTCAGCCCTTATGAAAACATGCTGTTCGGACAGGTGGCAACCTTATATTGCACCAGCTTAAAGTTTCAGCTTCTCAATTGCAGCAAGGATCCAGGACTTAAAGCTTGTCACAGGGGGTCACCATCTTGGAAAGTGTCTGTGACGCTCACATCATGCTCAGTGGGCTCTGAGCAGCTGTTGAGAAGCTAAGCTTAGGGGTCATCAAAAATTATCAAGCAGAAAATGGAGTTTACCTGTAATATAAGCTGATGCTACAGCCAGGGCTGATGCTAACTGCACTGGTTTCTAAGCCTCCATGTAGTAATTATCTGTATTAATTACTAATCAGTCTTATACTGTGTCATTTATATTCTATGTGTACTGTTTATGAGAGTTGGTCCTTATCCCTAAGCTCAGTAAGTGACAGCAGCACAGAACATGTGCAGTGAATAAGCAGAAAAGAAGATGGGGAGCTACTGGAGCATATTTGGGGGTGGGCACAGAGCTTCCCTGTCATTGCATTGGACAGAAACCCAAAATATAATATATAACATTTTTAGCCCACTTCTTTAGTCAAGCTTTAGTTCTCCTTTAAAACAGTCTAGACTGGAATCTTTAATTTCTGTAATGGACAGTGCAAGAAGTAAACTTTAAAATACCAGCAGCCTGAGAGACCATGTGAAGAGATGCGCTATATTAATTATTTATCCATCTGTAAATGTAGTTCTGTTAAATGTGCCAGACCATTTCATTCAGTTTTTTTGGTTGTGACTCACACCCTGAATTTTAATATGAATACAAAATAACATCCATTTTTATACAGTTACATAGTTAAATTGGTTTGAAAAACTCCATCAAGTTCAACCCCTCCAAATGAAAATCCAGCATCAATACACACACACACCCCTCCATACTCTTCCCATAAATTATATACGCCCATAGATATACTAACTGTAGAGTTTAGTATCACAATAGCCTTTGATATTATGTCTGTCTAAGAAATCATCCAAGCACCTCTTAAAGTGTTGAAAAAATCAGCCATCACAACATCACCCGGCAGTGCATCCCACAACTCCACTGTGAAGAACCACCTACGTTGCTTCAAATGAAATTCCTTTTCTTCTAGTCTGAAGGGGTGGCCTCTGGTGTGGTGATCCTCTTTATGGGTAAAAAGGTCCCCTGCTATTTGTCTATAATGTCCTCTAATGTACTTGTAAAATATAATCATGTCCTCTTGCAAGCGCCTTTTTTCCAGAGAAAACAACCCCAACCTGGACAGTCTCCCCTCATAATTTAAGTCTTCCATCCCTCTAACCAGTTTAGTTGCAAGTCTCTGCACTCTCTCCAGCTCATTTACATCCCTCCTAAGGACTGGAGTCCAAAACTGCACTGCATACTCCAGATGAGGCCTTACTAGGGATTTATAAAGAGGTATAATTATGTTTTCATCCCTTGAGTTTATGCCCTTTTTTATGCAAGACAGAACTTTATTTGCTTTAGTAGCTACAGAATGACACTGCCCAGAATTAGACAACTTGTTATCTATAAAAACCCCAAGATCCTTCTCATTTAAGGAAACTTCCAACACACTGCCAGCAAATGTATAACTTGCATTTATATTATTTTTGCCAAAGTGCATAACCTTGCATTTATTAACATTGAACCTCATTTTACAGTTTGCTGCCCAAATCCAAATCACTCAGCAAAGTGGCAGAATCCTGCATGGAACCTATAGTTCTGCACAATTTAGTATCAAATGCAAATATAGAAACCTTACTTTCAATGCCCACCTCCAGGTCATTAATTATATAGTGAAACCACAATTCTTGGTGTATCTAATCAGAGTATAAATCAGTAGTAAACTACTTGTTTACCTGAGCAGGAAGAAAGCCGACATCCTAAAGTGCTCTGATATATTAGGCGGTTGTTTGCAAATTCATGACGAAGTTAGGAATGCAAATTATCATAACATGGAGAACTACAACACAATATGGAGCCCATGGATACTCTGGACTGAGGTGGACTTGCGAACTCCAACAAACTTACCCACAAACGAAATGTGACTGTTCTCTTATATGGTTTTGCACGATATCTACTATTTCAAATAAGGTTTTTGATATGTCTTGGGGAAATGTAATACTCGTAGACTCGCTTGTTCTATCATGTCATGTTGCGAGAGTCCCACCCCCTCCATCTTTATCCTTCTCTTTCTCTATTCTCATCTTTTCCAATATGTTAAAAAACATATTCACAGTCCAAATAACACTACTAGATATGAACCCCAGGTGAATGGTTTAGGAGCATATGGGCACAATTTGGCATCTGTTGGCAACGGTGCTTGAGCCCACCCCTTCATACATCCCCTGTACTGAAATATAGCTTGTATTTTTTTCTTGTAAAAATTCAAATTTTTTAGTCTTTTTATGGCCAAAACTCAAATTAAACTAGGGAATCGTTAAAATTAGATTCACAATTTCTTTTTTTTTTATTTCAATTTGATTTTCAAGATTACCCCTCCCCCCTGACAATGTAGGTCTCTATAAAAAGATATTGCATAAAACAACTCATATGTAAAACCCTGCTTCATGTAAATAACCCATTTTCATAATAATATACTTTTTTAGTAGCATGTGCCATTGGGTAATCCTAAATAGAAAATAGCCTTTTTAAAAAATAAGGACTGCCTCCTGGGATCGTATGATTCAACGGTGCACACAAACATACCATACCATACAAACTATAAAGTTAGGTCACATGAGCCAATTAACTAACATAGTTCTGATTTTTGCTTCCACACTTCTTCCTGTTACAGTTAGAGTTGAAATATTTCTGGTCAGGTGATCCCTGAGGCAGCACACAGACCATCACCAAATGGTGGTTCAAGGCAAGAAATGTAAAAGGGCAATATTTACTTAAATATATATTCCAGTTTGATAAGATTATTTAATATGCCACTTAATATGATATAAACTACCTGTTGCTCAAGTATTCATTTTGGGGGTATAAACTCGAATTTGACTATTTGCAACCTTAAACCTGCCAAATTGCTGTTTTTGCCTGTGGAAGAGGTCCTGGGATCAATTTGGAGTTGTTTGCAGCCTTCCTGACATTTGAGCTTTTTCAGAGAAAAAAAACTCGAATCGAATTTGACTAGAATTTTCAGGGTCCATTATATTCACCCAGGCTGGCCAAATTAGATTTTTCAATAATTTGCAATTGGTCAAGTTTTAAATACCTCCCATGCACTCAAAATTTGACCCCTGATAGATCTGCCCATAGATGTATATTTTTATTGTTTTTTAAACTGGAAACTCATCTTTTTATAGTGAATAGAGCACATAAATGGTAAGCATGAGTGGTGGTTGTGGGGGAAGGGACATCGCTAAAGGCTGTTCTGGTCATGGAGGACATGTATAATCACCCCTCACTGCATTACAGAGCTAGCTTGACACAATCTGACTGCATCTGGCCATGACCAGTACTTCCTCATAACAGGATAAGATCTGCTGATGTACCATAAACAGAGATAAATAATGTCAGATTCCAGATTCAAACCTGCAAACTGACCTATTTTTGAGCACATGGAAGTTGGGGCCACCATTCAAAAATATTTTGAAATATGCAAAGGTTTTATTTGTACTGTATGTGTATGATTAGCTTAAGGCAGATTTTATATTTGAGGGCACAGCATGTTTTGTTTTATGTACAGTACTGGGTGCTATAAAGAAACATTTCTTGGACCATAACATAGTGTAGTATCCTGGTATAAGACTGGCACATGGAAGCTTTGTCTACCTCTGCCTCAGGCCAAAAGAGCAGTCGACAAAACTCCTCTCTCCGTCTGTCATTGATTCTAATACTACTGCATAACAAAAGCCCTAATGAATACATAAGCTGGCTTTGGTGCCAGAACATTTATTTTGGTAACAAGGTTAGTCTGTCACTGCCCTCTGTGCATCAGATGGAGGACCTTCCTTCCATTCTGTAGAATTAGGGGTGGAGAAGGGCATTTTGTCAGCCATTGTTCACCATCTGAGTGCGGCAGAAGACAAAACACCCTATGTATTATGGGCTCTAACAATTTTACACCTTTTGCTTTGATAACATGCATATGCAAGTGTTTCTTAAATGGTCCCTGACATATTAACAAAACTCCCCAGTTGAAATCTGATGGGGACTGAAAAACTATGGGACTGGGAGTTTTTTTGATAATTTATACAAAGAGGAAGAGCTTTATCATTAATTATTGTGGCTACTACAGAATATATGGAATATATTAGAATGTTTTCTAAACTAAGGTTGGTTGCGCTTAATGAAGCCGTTTGGACATGGATAGGCAACTGGCTACAGGATCGGGTACAGAGGGTGATTGTTAATGGTACATTCTCTACTTGGAGTAAGTTTCTTAGTGGGGTCCCTCAGGGCTCGGTATTGGGACCACTTTTATTTAGAGTGTTCATTAATGACTTAGGGGAGGGTGTTGTAAATAATGTATCAGTGTTTGCAGATGACACAAAACTATCCAGCCCAATTAATTCCATCCAGGATGTGGCATCCTTGCAACAGGATCTTGACAAACTGGAAATCTGGGCAGCTAAGTGGCAAATGAGATTCAATGTTAATAAATGTAAAGTGATGCACCTGGGATGTAAAAATATTCAAGCCACTTATACCCTAAATGGGACTGCACTAGGCAAATCCATTATGGAAAAGGACCTTGGAGTCCTTGTAGATGATAAACTTGGCTGTAGCAAGCAATGCCAGTCAGCAGCATCAAGGGCCAATAAGGTCTTGAGCTGTATTATAAGGAGCATAGAGTCACTGGAGGAGGGGGTCATTCTTCCACTTTATAGTACACTTGTAAGGCCACATCTAGAATATGCCGTACAGTTTTGGTCTCCATCACTTAAACAGGACATTATAGTATTAGAGAGGGTACAGAAAAGGGCAACTAAGCTGGTAAAAGGTATGGAAAACCTAAGCTATGAGGAAAGACTGGCCAAATTGGGGATGTTCACGTTGGAGAAGAGGCTCTTAAGGGGTGATATGATAACTATATATAAATATATAAGGGAATCATATAATAATCTCTCTAATGCTAATTATTTACTAGTAGGTCTTTCCAGCTGACGCAATCTCACCCATTCCGATTAGAAGAAAAGAGGTTCCGCCTAAATATTCGGAAGGGGTTTTTTACAGTGAGAGCTGTGAAGATGTGGCATTCTCAGTGGTACAGGCTGATACATTAGACAGCTTTAAGAAGGGGTTGGATGGCTTTTTAGCACATGAGTCAATACAGGATTATGGAAGATAGCTCATAGTACAAGTTGATCCAGGGAGTAGTCTGATTGCCATCTTGGAGTCAGAGAGGAATTTTTTCCCCCTCTGAGGCAAAGTGGAGAGGCTTCAGATGGGGTTTTTTTGCCTTCCCCTGGATCAACTAGCAGTTAGGCAGGTTAAAAAAAAAAAAACAGGTTGAACTTGATGGGCATGTGTCTTTTTTCAACCTAACTTACAATGTTACTATTCTGTATATCCCAATACAAGGAAATAATTATGGGGCTGAGACAAAAGGTTAGTTGTAGGATTAGGGGTTAATCTGAAAAAGAGGGATATTTGTGGTTACATTAACTGATGACAATGAGATGGCTGTGCCAGTGGTGTGTCTTAGTCCAAATACCAAACCAAAGCACAGAGATGGGCTGCTGCAAATGTTAATTCTAATGTAAAGAAGGCTACTGCCTCAACTTGTAAATAAGTTGCTGACTAAACTTCCTGCTAAGAACAACACATGTAATTCAGTATTTACTGGAGCCCATGGTGGTGCATTGATATTGAAATCAAACCAATACTGTGCTAATGTGGAAAAAATCTGATTCCACTCCCCAAATATATGTTTTCAACAGAAGCTTTTCTCTTCTGAAGGGTAAAAACAACCTGTATGCCAATGGCTGAATCCGCTTCTCTCGGCCTGCATTAATACCGACAATATGAAGGCTGACAGCAGCAGAGCTTCTATCCTAACTGCTCCTATCTTAACTGTGATACTTGCCTTGCCTCTGTTTTTCCAGTAACTAAGATTTTGTGTTTGATTTATTTGCACTTGCAGAAATAAAGCCCTGCGAAAACATGACAAAGTATATTACTCTTATCTAGTATCATTGTTAGTTATCCATACAACACCTCTTGTTAGTAACTATTATTTTGGGATATGAAACTCCAGCTTCTAATTTCACAATGTACAAAGTACTGTATATGACAGGGAAACAAAACCTCTCTGTTGTACTGCCAGAGGCTGAACACTCACTTGCTGAACAGGTTATCTTTGTCTGTTAAACTGTATTATTCAGCCTCTCTGGATTTCACCAAGAGATAGCTTAATGTTTTTGTTTTGTCACCATGAATATAATGGTAGATTGTCTTCCTGCTTCTAACAGAGAAATTGCCACAAAGCAG
>CM044440.1:80566669-80583491 GCA_024363595.1 Xenopus borealis
TTTTTTAACTTATGGGTGGTGGCCACGAAGGGTTTTGTGCTCTTTGCTGCTTTCTTTATCTAGAATATTCCATTGGTCTTTCTACATTTACTAACCTCTGTCTGTTAAGTTCACTTCCACTTTTGCTCTGATTAATACAGCCACATTGGCCTTTATAAAGGGAAAGGGGGCATTTGATGATTCTGTAACTTTGCACTTCCCTAAGTTACAACAGATGCAATTAACATATCTGAGTAAAATTGTAGAAGTGCATCTTTCACCTTTAAAATTAATATTTTTTATCTTTATGCTAAAATTTGTTTTTTTTCTGCCTTATACTAAAGCATTTTGTGTTTCCACTTTAGGATAATTCTTTTTCACATAATTTTTAAAAAATTTTTGCTGCTCTGAGGGGCCAGTGTTTCACACTTCGGATACCTTGGGAATCAGTGCCGATCTGGCTAGTGGTGAGGCAAGATTTTTCACTTTCAGTTCTCACAAAGATCCTACTGTGTGAATTTATATTCATGTATATGCGGGATAGGATTGCCTCACCCACCTGACTTGTCCTGGGTGACTCCCTTTTAATTATACCTGTTACACAAATAAATAAATTCATTCATTAAATAAAACAAATAGGGGTCAGAGTGTGTCAGTGTGAATTTGCTAACAGCATACTATTTCGTTAAAGATTGTGAATCTGATATTCTAGTCTTGTGCAAGAAGCGGTTTGGCTATGGACACACAGGCTGTTAGTGGCTGTTTTCAGCCTGCCTAATTGGGGTGACCGCCCACAGGCTGATCAGATTCAAATCAATGGAACAGGGGCACTGAACAGATCTGCTTCTCTCAGCCTGCAGAATTACTCAGCCTGTGTGTCCATATAATTAAAACCATGAGTTGGCAGAGTATCAGGGTTTATCAGAATATTCATTCACATGAACACGGAGGCCACAACTTTGTCAGATCAGGTTGCTGGGCCAGTAGAGACATACTACAAGTGATCTGAAACTGTGTTGTCCTACAGTGTATTATATATAAATGATTTTGTAAAACACTATAATGCTTATATAGTACTGAGGGTTTCCAGAGTCTTCTAACAAAAGAATAAATATAAGGAGTATGGCACACAGGGTAGTTGTGATCCCTGCAATGCTATAACACATGGTCCTACCAACTGGCTATTCTCATTGAAGGAGACCTAAAGCTTAACTAATGAAGTAGGTTAGAAATGTTGTACATTATGATTTGGGCTTATGTACCAGCCCAAGGCAACCACAGCCCTTTAGCAGTAAAGATCTGTGTCTCCAAAGATGCCCCAATAACTCCCCATCTTCTTTTCTGCTGATTCACTGATTCACATGCTCTGTGCTGCTGTCACTTACTGAGCTTAGGGACCCATTCACAATATGCAGTACACATAGAATAGAAATGTCACAATAAAATACTGTTTCGAAATTCATACAGATAATTACAACATGGCAGACCAAAAGTCAGTGCAACTAGCATCAGAAATGTAATCATCAGTCTTGTATCATCAGCTTATATTACAGGCCAACCTAATTTTCTGCTTGATAATATGTGACATAGAGTATAGACATATTCTCTTTAAATAAATCACTTTCCATATTGAACAGTAACTAGAAGTGTAACTAGTGTGTGCTGGGCCCCCCTGCAAAAAAATCTTCAGAGCGGCCCAGCACACCCTACCACCCACTTACCTCCTCTGCCCACCCTGACACCACCCACTCCCTGCCCAGACTCAACCCATTCTGTTCCTAGATTCCACCCACTATCCTCCCGGGCTGAAACATTATGCTTCCCCGCTGCAGGTAAGATAGCAACTGGGGAAGTGGGGTTCTTGTTGGCTATAGAGGAATCACACCTCTATAGTTATGCCACTGATATTGTACTTTAGACAACTAAGATAAAGAAACACAAGGAGCACAGGGCACAATGTTGGAGCCAGGGATTTTCACTGTTGTACGGGTAATCTAGAGAGAAGATATTTATCAGTATAACAAAACTGCATTCACAAGAATGCAAATGATGCTATTTTAAAGAACTGCAAAAGAATGCTGCTCAACAGTCCCCTGCATACTCATACATGAAGAGGCAATAACTTAGCAATTTGAGAAGCGAGTCAGATTTGGAAAAATGACATCTGAGATAAACTCAACAGAGAGTGTGAAAGCCCTAGTTAAAATTGATTGTGCTTGGTATGTATATCATATTGAATCTATTCTTTTTTAAGTAGAAGCCCCTTTTATTTAATATATTAGGTCCAGAAACTGTGACTCACCTAAATTCTTACTTTGTAGAATTTCTTAAGAAGGGGTAAAATGTATTTCATACATATTAGATGTTCTAAAATCCCATTACTGCCAAAAACTTTACTTATATGAAATAATACAAGGCTGCTATTATGTCTCAAGTGACTTAGGCAGATTCTATTCAATGAGAAAAGATTATTTCCTAATTCAATTCCAGTTTTTCCCATAGAGCCAGATGCAATAAAATGAGAACTCATATCACTGTTTATCACGTGAAAGTCTGTGGGAAAGAACTGGAACTGAACTAGGACAATTTTTTTTTTTTCCGCTTCTAGTTGAATCTCTCCTATACGTTTTCATGAAATGAACTATGAAATAATGATATGAATGTGACTTTTTATCTGGTATGTTGTGTTTGTTATCGACATTTAGTAGAATGGGATCAGTAGTACAGAGTTGTCACACAAACACTGACCTAATCTGAACTGTGCAGAGAGAGAGAGAAATCCAAGAAATGCTACTTGCCCCTAATGTTTTGTACAGGTTCTGCAATAATGTAATAACATGGAATTTAATTACATCTTAAAACCCATGTGTATTATTTACAGTCTGCCTTTAATGCCTATAAGCAATTTATTTATGAAACAAGAACACTCACCCCACATTACATCACATAGAAAGTGCAGCCTATCAGAGAACATAAGTGCTAATTTGCACAAGCACAGTTGGTTATGGCAAAAAATCTGACTTGCAGTAGACTGTCCAAAGCGAAATACTGACTGGACTTGGAAACTTGACTATATTCAGCCACACATTGCCTAAAGATTCCCATAGAAGGTCAGTAAAATAATTTGTACTCCCCTGGAAAACATTCAAGTAGTCTACACACATCAAGGTACAATCACTTGCCAGATGAGCAGCTTTGCTTTCTATTTTGTGTCCTTTGTTGCTAAAGAGCATTTCTGCTGCATTATTGGAAATCCTTCCTGACTGGCCTTGGTCTCATTCCACAGCCAAATGTGGTCATGGATTATGAATAAGTATGTGAGCGGCTAATATCTTTGAGAGACTCTATCATTACCAGACATGGCTGACCTTGGGGTATTCGATCTGTGTAGCCGCAGAGGGTGCCATAAGAATGGAGGCACTAGGCTGGTTTTATCCTTCTATAAATACACATAAATGATACAGTAAAAACAATACAGGTATAAGATCCAAATTATGGGAAGACCATCTCCCATAGACTTCACTTTTAATCAATTAATTCAGATTTTTTAATTCCCTTTCTCTGCAATAAAGAAACAGTACCTTGTACATGATCCAAACGGATATATAACTGATCCTTGTTAGAGGCAAAACAATCCCATTAGGTGTATTTAATTAATTTTAAGTAGATATATTGTATGAAGATCCACCTTACGGAAATATCCCTTATCCAGAAAACCCTAGGTCCCCAGCATTCTGGATAACAGGTCCCATACCTGTTCAGTGAATACCAACCTCTGAAATTGTAAAGGTTGTTATAGAAGAAAAAAAAAAAAGGGAAGGAAAATGTTAGTTTGTCCTTTAAAAATGCTTCTTCTCTTGCCGATCCTTTTCCCAGTCTCCTTTGTTTTGGGTTCAGAATTCCAGTCACATAGATGGATCAGCGCCTAAGGCAGACAGAGAAGCCAGGGGCCGTATATGGTGTAGTATTTCTCAATAAAACGATCTTACACCACGTGCAGATAGTGGTTATAAAACCAGGGAATATGTGTTTCTTTCTCTTATGGGTGAATAATCCTATTACACTGCAAACTCCTTCACCGATATGGTAAAAGTGCCTACTTACAGGACCCACTCCCTGGGTATAGTAATGATTTTTCGATGTGTGTTTTTTCTTTTCTCCCTTGTATTCAGATTTGTTAGATAGCTTTGGTCACATTCGATCAAGGTCTTTCAACACAACTTTGCATAGATGGGTATAGAGGGTAGTGGTTATGCCGGCAGAAAAATTATCACTTCCCTCATGGCTTCCGCTGTGGTCCTTGATGGCGTCACCGTCGCTCTTTGCCTGGAGCGTTTCGCCGATAGGTTCGGCTTCCTCAGAGGCATCTAGTTCTCTCCGTCTTACTCCTCCTTTTGTAGGCCCAGATACGCTAGGTCTCCGTGGCAACCCCCCACGCAATGCCATGATAACTTCTGTCAGGCTTGATTCTTTTTTTTTTTTTTTTAATTATAGTATATGGCTTACAGTTGAATAATTGCAGGGAAAATATATGACTGGTAATTCTACAAGTAGAAGTGAATTAGTGATATTAGACAGTCTGGAATCATACTCATACATCCCAGAAATGAAAATAAAACAGAATGCCTTCAGAACACTGCATTACAAGTTTACTTTTTCCCTGCCGAGAGTTTATTGCCCTTTATTACTTGTTAATGAAGCATTGTTCTTGTTGCACAGCTTGAGAGCATGAAAACAAATATTTTTAGTGCTTGTGTGTTTTTTTGCAACACAATGCTTTAGTAAAGTTGATGTAGCTACATTGTAAATTTGGGTTGAAATTTCAAGTTCCTTTTTACTGGAAACCAAATTAAACTGTGAGCGTCTCAACAAACTTTAATTTAGAGTACAATTTTATATATATTTATTCTTTTTTTTAATTAATATAAAAATATTTCCTCATATGCGGAGCTGGTATTTCTGCAGTTTTAGAACAACTACTGCCATATGACAAAGTTCCTAAATGATGTTAGTACTATGGTTACCAGGTGGATGCAGGTTGGAATAAAATGCAACAACACAACTATTTTGTTTTTGATTTTAAGTGAGAAATTTACAAAAGGACCTCCTCCCCTGGGTTGAGTTGCAAAGCCGGACTGGTGGCTGACATGTTTCACTATGTCACATTTGCTTCTGTGATCTCCAACCAGGAGCATGGCTGAAGGGTCTGTTGTGCTCTGTAGTTCTGTCCCTGAACAACAGTAGAATAGCCTTAAAGGACAAGGAAAGTGAAACTAAAGAAGTAGTTAGAAATGTTGTACATTATGTTTTGTGCTTCTGTACCAACCCAAGGCAACCACAGCCCTTTAGCAGTAAAGATATTTGCCTCCAAAGATGCCCCAGTAGCTCCCCATCTTCTTTTCTGCTGATTCACTGATTCACGTGCTCTGTGCTGCTGTCACTTACTGAGCTTAGGGACCAACTCACAATATACAGTACACATAGAATATAAATGGCACAATATAAGGCTGAATAGTAATAAATACAGATAATTACTACATGGCAGCACAGAAACCAGTGCAACTAGCATCAGAATTTAATAATCAGCCATGTAGCACCAGCTTATATTACAGGCCAACCTAATTTGTGACGACCCCTAAGCTTAGCTTCTCAACAGCTGCTCAGAGCCCACTGAGCATGTCACAGACACTTTCCAAGATGGTGACCCCCTGTTTGAATTCCTGCATCATTGCTGCTACTGCGAAGCTGAAACTTAAGGTGAACCACCACTTTAAAAGAATTATAACAAGTGTCATTTTCATCTGCACATTATCTGATTATTAACAGCATCCCTCTACCATATGTAACATAGTAAAATGAGAGGTTACGGGCTTCTCTGCATAGCTACATCGTGCTTTCCTCAGCATTCTATATAAAACACAGTGTCAAATAGTAAGATATGGAAATCACAGGCTGACAGCAGAATGCCTGCTACTCAATGTTTTATCAACTGAGTTGGCTGGTACTTGAAAAGATCATTTATGCTAAAAGGGGCGGTGATAGGAAAAAAAAATTAGGACAACTGGCATACTGGATTAAAGGGGTGGTTCACCTTCAAGTTAACTTTTAGTATATAGTAGAAGGGACAATTCTAAGAAACTTTCCAACTGGTCTTCGTTATTTATTTTTCATAGTTTTTTAATGATTTGCAAATTTCTTCTGTTTCTTTGCAGCTTTCAAATGGGGGTCACAGACACCATCTAAAAACAAATGCTCTGTAAGGCTACAAATGTATTGTTATTGCTACTTTTTATTACTTATCATTCTATTCAGTCCCTCTCCTATTCATATTCCAGTCTCTTATTCAAATCAATGCAGGGTTGCTAGGGTAACTTGTCCCCTAGTAACCAAATTGCTGACACTGCAAACTAGAGAGCTGCTGAATAAAAACCTAAATAACTTTAAAATCACAAACAATAAAAAATCAAAACCAATTGCAAATTGTGTCAGAATATCACTCTCTACATCATACTAAAAGTTAACTCAAAGGTTAACAACCCCTTTAAGGCTGGTGCAATACATTCACTATATAAAATATGGGATTTTTAGTCCTATTAATTTTTACGGTTTAATTCTCCTTTAAAAGGATACAAAAAGAATATTTTAATTTAACATGTAGCTATTGTTATGCACTTGTGGCATACTGACATCCATAGAAAACCTTTCATTAAACTGCTCAGAAAACAAACAATAGTTGAAAAGACCATTATGTTGTGTTTGCGGATATGTAATAATACATAATGTTCAGAAAGGTTGTAATTATTTTCTGAAAGGTAAATCGCATTACCTAAAAAGATTTCTACAACCTTATGGCAAAATACCATGGGACCATGGAGACAATAGGGCTCATTGCATAAAGTTTCTCCATACTGAACCAGGGGTTAAAAATCCACTAACCCCCCAAGGAGGCTTCTGATTACAATGTCTACTTAGTGCCAGGCCAAGCTCACTGTTTATAACTGGTGAAAAGGTAATCTCCGTAATACCACCTCCTAAAAACTGTGTACTATCAACTTAAATGCTCTTCCAACATCCTTCAGTAAAGAATGAAAGACCTCACCATAAGGGGTCTTACACACGAGCTTTTTTACCTGCGCTCCCCTGGGTTCCGTTTTTCTGCGTTCAGCCGCAGGGGGGCACAGGTATAGACGCACAGGTATAGACGCACTCAATGCTTTTCAATGGGGCTGTACTCACACCAACACATGTAGGCGCTGAACGCAGGTTCAGACACAACATGCTGCATTTTTCTGCCTTCTGCGCCTACATGCGCTTGTGTGAGTACAGCCCCATTGAAAAGCATTGAGCCCGTCTATACCTGCGCTCCCCTGCGGCTGAACGCAGCAAAACGGAGCGTAGGTAAAAACGCTCTTGTGTAAGAGCCCTAAACCATAAGTGTTTAAGACTATACTTAATCTTTAAGAAAACAAGCTGTAGGTGCTTGTGTAAGTACTTTTGCAATATACAAATATTTTTTTTTTCAGTTTCAATGCTAAGTTTGTATTAACAGCCAATATAGTGAATTTTTTAACCACCTGCTGGTCAGTTCCTATAACTGTACAGTCTTCAGACAGGAAAAAAGAGAAGTGTTATGCTCAGGAAAGAGATCAGAAGTAGTGATGGGCGTCCATTTTTGGAGACATGGGCAAATTTTCGCTTGACAAAATTTTCCTGGCGTTTCACAAATGTATTCGCCTGTGACAAATCGAGGGAATTTGCCCCAGGTGAATAAATTCGACCATCACTAGTCAGAAGCCTCATATGTCCTTTCCCATCACCTTCCTGAGCAGAGCAACATCACAACACTTCACTAATGCTCCTTCCTTCTACAATTATAGGAACTGATTAACAGGTGGCAGCATTCTACTGGCAGTTAATAGCTGAAACTAAAAAAATAAATACTGTAAATTGCAAAAAAATAAATAAAAAAAAGCACCCTGTGCAATTTTCCATTTTATTTTATGGTTACTTTAAATAATCCACTATCTCCAAATTGTTGCTGAACTACAAATGTGATGCTATTCATCTTTTCAGCAGCACCTCCTTCCATCCCCCCTCTAATTGCCATCCTGGATTTTTAAAGAATCTACACGCACAGTTACTTGTATGAGAACGAAATTGTGAGTGTTATGGTTCCATGTATCTACAGCCTGGGACTGCCTTTTGTCCCTTGATAGAAAAACGACAAGGTTATGCTTTTAGTTGATTTGATTACTGAGCCAGACTCAATAATGAGTAGTGACAGAAATCCCGTTGTTGTATTGACCTTATCTGTTACGGATGAGTGAACTGTTTCCCATGCATGCAGTGTGGCTGGACCATTGCAGCTTATGGTTTTAAGAACTCATTGCTTTGGCAGAGATTTACATTTTAATGAATTGTTAGAAACTACAACTTATTTTTTTTCCCAGCTAAATTACTAATTCAAATGATCAGCCCACAGATCTGTGTGTACTCACACGAACGCATGTAGGAGCGTCTGAACCTGCGTTTGGCGCCTACATGCGTTCGTGTGAGTACCCCTTTGAAAAGCATTGAGTGTGTCTATACCTGCTCTCCCCTGCGGCTGAACGCAGCAAAACGGAACGCAGAGGAGCGCAGGTAAAAACGCTTGTGTGTAAGGGCTCCTACACACGGGCGTTTTTACCTGCGCTCCCCTGCGTTGCGTTTTGCTGCGTTCAAACGCAGGGGAGCGCAGGTATAGATGCACGCAATTATTTTCAATGGGGCTGTACTCACACGAACGCATGTGAGCGCCGAACGCATGTGAGCGCCGAACGCAGGAAAAATGCAGCATGTTGCGTCTCGTGGGTACAACCTCATTGAACAAAATGAGGTGCGTCTAGACCTGCGCTCCCCTGCGGCTGAACGCAACCAAACGCAACGCAGGGGAGTGCAGGTCAAAAACGCCCTTGTGTAGGAGCCCTAAGACCTGCGCTTTGTTTAATTCAGAGCACATTTTCCAATCAAAAGGGTGCTTAATGAATAAAAGCAATGCTGGTTCCTCCAGCTGTAGCAACTTGCTGATGTTATCAAACGTCATCCTAATTGCACTAATTGATTGCTCTGCTAGTGGTTTCACAGGTGCAATTGTGTGAGTATGCCCATGCGCTAAGACCTAAGGTCTGGCTCATGGTTCAGAAACCTGCAGTTATAAGTTACCTACCAGGGCTGCCATTAGAAATCATGGGGCCAGTACAACAAAATTTTCAGGGCCGCATGGGCCCTGCACACCGCAAACCCCACCCCAGATCCTGCCCACTCCACACCACAGTTAGGGCCCTTACACACAGGCCTTTTTACCTGCGTTCCGTTTTGCTGCGTTCAGCCGCAGGGGAGCACAGGTATAGACGCACTCAATTATTTTCAATGGGGCTGTACTCACACGAACACATGTAGGCACCAAACGCAGGTTCAGACGCAACATGCTGCATTTTCCTGCATTCTTCGCCTACATGCGTTCGGCCACACGGGAAGATTCAGGGAGATTAGTCGCCTAGCGACTAATCGCTGCTTCTTTCGGGCAACTAATCTCCCTGAATAGCTTGCCCGTGTCTCCCGCCCCCTAACTGTAAGTCGCCTGTGCCTATTCACACACAGCACTGCATTTTCTGAAATCGCTCGAAATTGCCTAGTGAGGCAACTTTGAGCGACTTTGCAAAACGCAGCACTGCCTGTGAATAGGCGCAGGTGGTTCTTCACTGGAGCAGCTGGAAGGCATGGGGAAGCAGTTCGGGGAGATAGTCACCAGGCAACAAATCTCCCCGAATCTTCTTATCTGGACTAGCCTTAAAAGACCAGACAGACATCAGTGCAAAAAAGGTAACCCCCCTGCCCACACACAAGTTATAAGAAACTATTGATGGTCAGGGCCCCCTTAAAAGTAAAAAAAAAAAAACTGTGGTGTCAGGGCGCCACATAAAAGTTGGTGGTCAGGGCCCTCCTACAAGTTAAAAAATATAATTGATGACCAGGGCCCCCTATAAGTTAAAAAAAACCACATTGGCTCCATTGACCCCTGATAAGTTATAAAAAACACATTGGTGCCAGGGACCCCTGATAAGTTAAAAAAATTTGGGGACTCTGAGAATATTTTTTTTTAAACACTGGTGCCAGGGCCCCCCCTTACAACTAAAAAAAAAATTGGGGCCCCAGAGAATATTTTTTTTAAAAATTGTTATCGCCAGGGCACCCCTTACAAGTTAAAAAAATTTGGGACCCCAGAGAATATTTCTTAAAAAAAACATTGTCGCCAGGGCCACCCTTAAAAACTAAAAAAAATAGGGGCCCCAGAGAATATTTTTTTTTTTTTTTTTTAAACATTGGTACCAGGGATCCCATTACAAGTTAAAAAAAAAATTGGGGCCTCAGAGAATATTTTTTTTTAATAAACATTGGTGCCAAGGGCCTATAGAGTATTAAAATAATACATTGGTGGCCAGGGGGTTAAAAAAATAATAAAAAATCGAACATTGGAATTCAGGAATTCAGCTTCTCCTTTTGTGACCTTGGGTCTTTTTCGCTGCTTCAGGACTTCAATTTCAGCAGTTTTTTTATGACTTCGGGTCTTTTCTCTGCTTCAGGACTTCAATTTCGACTGTCTTCGTGCCTTCGGGTCTTTCCTCCACTTTCAGCTGTTCGGCGCTCGGATTTTCGGCTGTTCGGGACTTCAGGAGAAGAGAGGTGGCATAGCTTCGGTGCTGTCAAGGCGGACCCGGTTATTTCAAAAAGTGCAGCACAGCTGGGCCCCCCTTCAGACCCAGGCCTGGCATAGCAGTACCCCTGTGTCCCCCCTGTTGGAGAACCTGCTACTTACATATACACAGTTATGGGGTAATACATGGGTAGACAAATTGAAGACTTTTTATTTTATTTTATTACATATACTGCTGAGGTCCATGCAGTTCCTGGAATCATCAGCAAATAAATATAAACAGGAGCAGGGGGTTTTTTTTTGGTGAAGCCACTGCACAAAAGCCTAAAATCACCATGTGCAAATGGCTGATGTGAAGAACGATCTCTACAAATCATTCATCACTGGGTAGTCAGACAGGGCACGACTTGTAGATGTCAGGAGAAGAGAACTACCAGGTGGCACCTTCTGGGGGAATAATGGCTTTGGGCTGTTTTGATCATGATCATGTCATGATCTGGGCTTCAGTAAAAACAAGTCTTACCACAACAGCATACACTGACATTCTTGACAGGTCCAGAAACTTATTTTGTGGTAACATTTTGGGGAAGAACATTTCCTGTTTCTGTTTACCATGTACAAACTGTACAAGTTCTGTCAATGTCAGACTGGGGCTGCCACCTCTGGTCCCCCGCCCCACCTACTTGCAAACCCACTACAAGCCTTACACACCACCTAGGGGGATGGTTGGAGCACCTAAAGTTTCTGGCAGGCAATGGGTAGCCCACTGGGTTTTTTCCTGGTGTTGCGTCCGCCCAGTCAGACTCTGCGATACAGTCAGTTGTCACAATACTTTGGTTATGTAGTGTGTATATAATAATAATAATGCAGAATATTCTCCAGTAGGTAGGTATTGTATGTAATTTCTGAAAACCTGCATTCTCCTGAATTTTTTTCAGATACTGGTTGAATTATCCTTTAAATGCAAATTATCCGACAACTCCAATAAATGTTCCACACGAGGTGCTACCTCCTTAATCTGCTGGTACCAAGCAGTGAAAGTCTACAAATAAACATAAAAAAGCCAATTGCAAATAAAATCACCATACATATAAAAAAACCTAATTTGGTAACTATATATGCAGGTGGCAAAATTCTCATTAGCTTCACCTATTGGTTAAATTAAGGCTTAAAATAGAAGTTGAAATAGGAGAGGTCGCCATCTGTTGGCTCTAAAATTGTAATTGTAGAGATCACCATTTATTGGTTGTAGTATATATTATAGTTAGAGAAAGTGCTATCTGTTGGCTATAGTGTGGGGTTGTGTCATAGATTACAACAAAAACAGTCGCCCTCTGTTGGATCCACTAAAACATTACAACTACGTTATTGCCATCTATTGGTTGTAAAAAGAAAAAATTACTAGGGCCAATATATACTTTAAACTCAGAGCTTTCTTAAAAGAAATTTTGGTTTGGAATCTAAACATAAATAGGGGTAATATATTCCAGTGTTTCTCAAAGGAATGCATGATAGCTTTATATTCAGGATTTTATATGGTACCAATGGGATGGGAATGGGATTCCCTTTATTGTTATTTTTCTTTCTGTTGGTTATTTTCACTATGGGTACTTGTGTCTATTTTATTTATATTCCTAACCTTTTTAGTAATTATTATTAATGTTTACACATGAAATTTATTTAGTGGTGAGTTTGAAACCTTGTAGTGTATTTCTAGCAGTGTCTTCAAAGCACGTTGCATAGCTTTATCTATTAGCTAGGGTTCCCATCTATGCCAGGTCACTGTGTTGGCTTTTAAAGGAAAACTATACCCCTCAAACAATATAGGTCTCTATAAAAATATATTGCATAAAACAGCTCATATGTAAAGCCCTGCTTCATGTAAATAAACCATTTTCATAATAATATACTTTTTAGTAGTCTGTGCCATTGGGTAATTATAAATAGCAAACTGCCATTTAAAAAAATAAGGTGTACAAAAAGGAAAAAAATCTCTATATAGTCACGCTGTAGAAAAAGTATAAATGTATTAAATCATAAAAATCTAAATATTACCCCACGTGGAGCCTAACGCGTTTCACGCCTCTCAGCACTTACAGTATTCATAGGCCATCAAAGAACAAAAAATTTTCAAAATCTGTTGTTTCCAGGCCCAGATTTGTGGAAAGGCCACCAAGGCCGGGGCCTAGGGTGGCAGGATTTTAGGGGGCGGCATGCTGCCCAATCACACCCACATTAGTTCCGAAACTCTGGGGATACACAGGAGATACAATATACTTACCATGCGCCAATCCCCATTGGTACAAAAATTTGCGTGAATAAAGCTGAGGGGACAGGGGCAACAAACAGCAGCAGGCCTAGGGGTGCCCGCTATGTAAATCCAGCCCTGTTTGTTTCTTCCTCCACAATATAGAAAAGATACGCCTGTTTCTTTCACAAACAACAGCCAAAACACTAACCCATGCCCTTATCTTATCCTGTTTAGACTTCTGCAGTCTCCTTATTACCAGTCTTCCTGACTCCCATCTCTCTCCCCTCCAATCAATCTTAAACTCTGCTACCAGGATCCTCCTGCTCTCCTAAACGAGAACCTACTCAACCAGAACTAAAATCCTTAACGTGGCTGCCTGTTAAGCAAAGGATAACATATAAACTCCTACTAACATTCAACATTAATCAAAGCCATTCACTTCTCTGCTCCTTCCTACATTTACTCTCTTGTCTCGATTTACGTTCCTGGTTGTCTTCTCCGCTCTTCTCAGAGCCACCTTCTCTTCACACCATCCACATCCACTGCTACCTCTCGTCTCAAACCCAAATATCTTGCTGCTCCTTACCTATCCCTGAATTCCTCAGTAAGGGAGGAAAAACTAAGAACCTACTTTTTGAAGCACTAGAACATTAGCCTTGTTATGTGCCTACTGACTATGCCTTACCTGTTGCACTTTTTCATCTCCAATTTTTACCTGTATGTTAGTCTTACATCCACTTAGACTGTAAGCTCTACGGCCGGGTATCTCCTTCCCAATATGTCTCTTACCACATAGCACTTAAGCTCTTTGTCCTATGATTCTGTATATATTTGTTATGTGATTTGTCTTCCCCATTTATATTTATATATATTATATATATTGTACTTTTGTACAGTGATGTGGCTCCTTAACAGCGCTTTACAAATAAAGTTATACATACATACATTGCAAAGGCATTGCTTGCTGTTCAGCCTGATGCATTGTGACATCTAGTGGCTAGAATATATAAATGTTTATATTTATATATATGTATTTTTTATTTTAAAATGAAAAATAATGAAGGAGAGAAAATTGTAAATTATTTTAAAAAAGGCATCACAATGATTTGGCTACAGTTTAGTCATAGTCACCTCTCTGCAGAATTATGACTGCTAGAAGATTAATAAGTACAGGAAATAGAATATATTACTTTGTGCGGTACAGGGAGATCATGTATTTGTCCTCAAACGAGTGTTCCAAGCAACAGAGACATCAAAGAACTGTGATTTACTATGTCTTTATCATCTATTTTATTAGACTTTCTAGATGATCTGTTAGTAACTTGGCTGAAACAGGAAAAATAAAACAAAATAACATCATAAATAACTTTGGGATGAACTAAAAAAAAAACAGCCAAATAATGCATTCAGATGCAGATCCCCATCTGTCACTTCTGAAAGGTAAATGTGAAAAATTAGTCTTACAATTTTTTAAACATTTAAATGAAACGCCTCCTAGAAACTGGGTACCCCTAATTTTAATCAGCAGAGATTCTCCAGTATAGTCACAAATAAGATCTTATCCAACCCCAACAGTAAATTCGTACCTTCCACACATCCTGACATTAGTAAGGACAGCCCCCCCCAAAACAACCAAAGAGGTGGAGCTTTTAATGGGCAAGGTTTGAAGCAGTGCTTTCCAATTTCTGTGGTACCAAGGGCTGGAACTTTTCTGACCTACATGGTGGAGGGCCAATAATGGATGCCATTTTTGACCACTCCCCATTTTTAAACCACATCCATTTTAAACTATTTCTTGTTATTACAAGTGCCGGGGGGGGGGGGAGTTGAATTCCCCTTTAAGCAGAATGCATAGGACCTGGGTTTTGTTTTGCTAAAAATCATTTAAACCAAATAGTATTGTTTTGCCACAGGTACAGATTCAAACAGCTTAGTTCAATCAAGTACAAGGTACAGTTTTATAATTACAGAGAAAAAAATGTTGTAAAAATTATAATAATTTGCTTAAAATGGACTATACGAGATGGCCATCCCGTTAGAGCTTTCTGGATAACTAGTTTCCTAATAAGGGATCCATATATAAAAGAGGTGCACTACATTTTATGTACTGTAACCACTAGATGGTGCTGCATACACTACACTAATTGAGCAAGACACATTTCGAGAAGAGCATGCAAGATTATCAAAGAAGATGGCCTTGCCATATTTCTGGGGTTTCTGGCTACTGGACCCCTTACCTGTACATTCAATCATATATTCTATCAATTGTTTTATTATAAAGCTTGAATAGTCAGATTGAGACAAATTGCAGAGAGTTAATGGGAGGATCAACAGGGATTGGCATCTAGTTCTATACTTGGTGATGCCAGGTCGAACTACTTCTGGACTGACCTCCAGCAAGGGGTCCCAGACCTTCTCAGACTTTTGAGGGCACTGTCTGGCTATCATTTGATAACAGGGAGCTTGTTATTCAACTGCACCCATTGATAAACCTTCACTGGTTGGGGGCTCATCCATCTCATAACAACATGCTTTTTGGCATAAAGGTATAGCGTTTTCTGCAGGGTTCTGGTTTTGTTCAAGGGAACTAAATAATCTACTAGGCCCAATAAGCACACTTCTGGAGCTAGTATTCCAGGTAGTAGTATTTGCTCCTTGAGACACCTCACTACTTCCGTCCAGTAATTATTTACAATTGGGCATTCCCACAGTAAATGAAAGAATCCAGCATCTAGAGATTTAGATTTGGGGTACAATGCATTGGGGATTCTACCCATCACTTTCAAACTTGTAGGGGGAATATGTGTCCTGTGTATGATCCTTTATTGCACCATTTTGTCTCTGGTGGAGATTAAGTGTCCATAAATTCTTTCTATTGCATCTGCCGGCATTTCATCATCAAGATAGGGTATGTCCCTAATTCATTTACTCTTTGTTCTATCAAAGGATTTTCTTATGCTGGGAAGTAGGGATTTATATAAATCATAGATTAGCTTTGTTGGGGTTGGGTCCCATACTACTCTCGTAGGATGGGGTCAACTGTTATATAAATGCGTGGCGCAATTGAAGATATTGGTACATCTGAATCATAGGTTGATTTAACTTTATTCTCAGTTTAGACAGGGTGGGGAAGGTGTCCTCTGCCACATTTTTTTTTAACTTTACTTTCATGTATGCAAGAAATATTGCAATGTTTGGCACAACTTTTCTAAGCATCTTACAGAGAGCAACTACCAGAGACATTTTGGCAAACTTTGGACTAAGCTTCCAAGTGAAAAGTAAATATTTACACTCTCTACCCCCACAAAATGTATTTTCTGTGCAAATTCTAGAGGCACTGCATGCACCATAAACATGCAAAATTAATATTTGCACCAGGGTATGCACAAAGTTTGCACCACAATGTAGAAATCTGCCCAATAAAATCGGTGCAAGAGATTTCTATGAAGTGTGGAATTAGTGTTCCCAGTAACACTAGCCCTTTATGTGGGTTTTTTTTAGTTATACAATTTCCAAGACATCTGATCAAAGTAGATTGAAATAAATAGTTCCTTCAATTAACCATTGTTGCACAGCAGTGTTAAGTGTTGTGGGAAGCTGAAATATGGTTGTGGAGTAGCAACAGCTGCTCTACCTTTTCTGTTCTTCCACACTTGCACAGAAGCATCATTCCATCACCCAGGATTATAATTAGACTATACAACACATGGGTCTCCATTTACAAGGCCTGTCTAAATCAATACTTCCACTCCTTCCTGAAAAAATCAGGAGGGTAAGGCTGTTGTATTAACTACAAGTCTCCATTTACAGTATGAAGTGCAACATTTTCACCCCATCTGGAAAGTTTCTAACCGAGCTGAACATTTTAAGACTTTGAATCCTGGAAAATAGTAAATGGG
>CM044440.1:80600325-80613236 GCA_024363595.1 Xenopus borealis
ATGGGAAGGGCCTTCTGTTATCTAGGAAGCTTAGAATGGCTGAGTGTGCAGTGAGCTCAGGAGCTATGTATGGGAATGGAAAGCTCAGTTTACCACAGACTATAAATGGGAAATGAAAATGCCTTCAAGTCCATGGGTAAAACAGGCTGACCTCACAACCTGAAACAGTAGTGAATGGGGGAAGCTAAACAGTAGAGTAGCAGGTGTCCTCTGCCAGTGAATTTGTAAGGTTTCATTTCAATAAATCATCTTCTAAAAATGTTCTTCAGTGATTTTATAGGCTCCAGTGTTGGATCTTCACATACATTAGCTTCAACAGTCCCAAACACAATCATGTAGCACAGGGGTGTCCAAACTTCTTGCAACGAGGGCCAGATTGGGTGAGGTGAAAATGTGTGAGGGCCAACCATTCAGCCTGATATCAATGCCAAGGTAGCTAGCTTGTGATCAGGATCATTCACTCCTGGAGATGGACACGTACACTGTGTTTAGGGAGTGGAGAAGTGGAGTCTGTTTGGACTTATTCTCTGCACCCCATTTAAACAAGGAATTGCAAAGCCGTAGCAGTAATATTTGGGTACATGATTAGTGAAATGATTGTCTATGCTGCTGCCGGTGTTCTGAAGGTGTTAGCAATATGCAACACAGGGATGGAGTGCTGCTTGCAGTGTTACCTGAATGGTATCAGGTGCCTCTTGGTGTATGGTCCCAAAACTGCCACAAACAAAACACCACAGGCACATTCGATGCTGTTAGACCAGCTGTGAGTTGTTTATTAACTCATAATAGTGGCAACGTTTCGGGCCTATACAAGACCCTTTGTCAAGCTAATAAACAACTCACAACTGGTTTAACAGCATCGGATGTGCCATTGGTATTTTGTTAGTGAAGATGTTAGCAATAGACACGTACTAACACATGGTTCTGTGCCCCTCTCGCGTACGTCTTTAGTTTACTTTACTGGCACGTCAGTAGTCTATTACACCTTCAGCGCTAAAGAAGTATGCAAGAGCGGCACATCGCAATTTACCAGTACGTGTCTATGGCTAACACCTTCAACACACAGGCAGGCATTTCCCTCATCATGTTCCCAAATATTACTGCTATGGCTACGTGATTCCTGATTGCACCGTGCTGGCAGGCCACATTATTATTCATTTCATTACGGAGGCTGAGGGCTGGTGTAAATTTGAAAACGGGCCGCAATTGGCCAGCGGGCCGGACTTTGGACAAGCCTGATGTAGCAAGTTTGTTAAGACAGCTTTATTGAATATTTTTCTTATTATTTTGCCCTGTATGTTCTTATTGGTTGTACTCTGTAACATCTGTAGACTGTAATAATGTAGCAATACCCATTTTTAGCACAGAACACATTTTCTAGAAAATGTAAGCTCCTGTTAAGTCACATGGAAACTAATGAAAATCATTGAGCATGGCTCAAACGTAATTTGATAAAAGCCAGCAATTTGTCATTTTGTTATCCACAACGTGATTCAACAGCCAATACTGTAATACCTGTATATTAGTTTTGTACCTCACATAGGGTACCTAATGCCAAAGCACAGAAGACATCACCTGACAATCTCAAAAACCTTCTTTAGGTGTACAGAGGGGTGGTCAAACAAAGCTCACACTTGAGTTATGAGAAACACAATTATCACAAATACTAAGAGGTTTATGATGGGGTTTTTTGCCTTCCTCTGGATCAACTAGCAGTTAGGCAGTTAAAATTAAAATAAAAAAAAAATAAAAAAAGTTGAACTTGATGGACGCGAGTCTTTTTTCAGCCTAACTTACTATGTTACTATGTTAAGATGTCCAAACTGTGTGTCAACAACTGAGCACATTCTAACACATTAGCCATAATTGATTAAGGGGCATCTCTCCATCAAAACCAAAATGACAGGGGACGAACAAGGGAGGTTGTGGGAGGCCAAATAAAAATACAAAGGAGGTGCAGCTGATCTGGCCAGGATAGTTACAAACATACAAAAAAGAAAAAAAATGATCAAAGCCCATTCCCTGGTTAGTATCTTAGTACCTATGCTAATGCATGTGATTTGCGAAACAGGAGTTTTTAATTACAAAATGATGATCATAAAATTGTTAAAGGGCTGGTTCACCTTTAAGGTAACTTTTATTATGTTATACAACGGCCAATTCTAAGCAACTTTTCAATTGGTTTTCATTATTTATAGTTTTATAGTTATTTGTCTTTTTCTTCTGGTTCTTTGCGGCTTTCAAATGGGTGCCGTCGCCCCCTTCTAAGTAAACAAATGCTCTGTAAGGCTACAAATGTATTGTTATTGCTACTTTTTATTGCTGATCCTTCTATTCAGACTCTCTCCTATTCATATTCCAATTTCTAATTCAAATCAATGCATGGTTGCTAGGGTAATTTGGGCCCTAGTTACCAGATTGCTTAAAATTCTAATTGAATAGTTGCTGAATAAAAAGCTAAATAAATCAAAAACCAAGAATAATAAAAAATGAAAACCAATTGCAAATTGTCTCAGAATATCAGAAGTTATCTCAAAGGTGAACAACCCCTTTAAGCCTCAATATCACGGCAAAGGAGAACCCCACATGGTGGTCCTGACTATTTACCGCTGTCTCCGGACCATGGCAGCAGCTTAATATTCACAGTGCAAAAAATATATTCTTTTGCACAAATAATTTTTCCTTTAATATCACTTTTGTTAACCTGTAATGAATTAAGAAACCGCATCCACCAGTAGATGATTGCTAAAGCACAGTGTTTATAATAAAACATTTTACTAAACAAAAATATAGATAGAGAGATAGATGCCACGTAGGCCTTAACTGCAGTGAAACATTTGCAATATCAGAATGGTGTAATGACAAAAATAAAGTGGGAAGGCGCAACACAAAACACAGACTGTGCTGCAAAACCTGTAGAACATGTTGCAGATTATACAAGATGTGGCAGATTACACAAGAGTGACACTGGAAAAAGGAGCCATGTGATCCGAAACATGTAAATGTACAGTTGGTCTCTACAGTGTGACCGTGAACACATTAACAACTGGGATGTGGCAAAAAAAATTGTATAACTTGAGTTTCTGCCTTATAGTACTGTGCATGTGCTGTTTGGGTACAAGACTAAAGGGCTCCTCCATGACAGCTGCTCTAGGCTGTGACAGTGCCCTATCAATTTCGAAGTTTTCACAGTCAGCACCCTCACCTCCAAGTTACTTTGGTATGATGCCCGTCCAGCGGTTCCCCACTTTAATCCGTTGCATTCAAAGTGTAGTAATTGACGGCACCATTCAGCAATGTATTTTCTTAAAATGCCTTTATTGAGACATAAGGCTCTGACCTTCAACAACGCTGGGTTGTTTGAAGGTCAGAGCCTTATGTCTCAATAAAGGCATTTTAAGAAAATACATTGCTGAATGGTGCCGTCAATTACTACAATTTGTGACAGTGCCCTCCCATAAATCTGCATTTTAACCAGTGTATCTCTTCCCCACACTATTCCAAACAAATCACAACAAACAATATGCCTCAGCCAAGACAACAGGTCCAGATTCCCACAATCACCTCTTATAAAGAACATGTCACTTTTCAGACCTGTTGAATAGTCTTTAATTCTCATATCTGAATATTTAAAAAAAAAAAAGTTTAGTTCTTGCCATGGGTTTCTGGAAGTAGGCTGGCAAGTACAGTCTGTATATACTATGTATATACTCTGTGGCATTTTTATTACTCTTAATTACAAGTAGTGGTCTGTGGATTAACTCATTATTTATAACAGATATTAACAGTAGCTGTGGCGGCCCTGCCATTGGAAAACATACATTTGCTTCTGGCAGAAAACACTGAAATGAAGAAGCGGCAAAGTGTTGCCTTTAAAAAACCAGAGTTGGTAATAACATTCTCATATTATTTGATTCCAACTCAAGAGGGGCCACAGATGGCAAAACATTAAAGCTTTATGGATTCGGACTACAGAATTATAATAAAGCTGAGAACAAAAGTGCTTTGGTTTCTGTTTTACAATAAATGCTTTAGGACAATAGCGCACCAATAGGGGAATGTAATATACGTCGGTAACGCAAAAACTATTCACAATGCAAAAAGTTAAGCCTTTGCGTGAACAAATTTTGCTTTGCGCGAATGCAATATACCTTTTGCAAACCTGGAAACTGTTTAGCGAATTTTATACTTCGCGCTAATGCGCTGTCAATGTAATAAAACTTCTTAATGAAGTCGCAATGTTTGCTCCAAAAGATTACGTCAACTTCAAGCACTTCTTAAGAGTGCGCAATTATAATCCGCAATGCGCAATAACGATTCACAATGCAATAACCGTTTAAGGAACAATATTACATTGCGAGATGTGGATTTTGAACTCTTATTGATGAGCAATGTTTTTCTCTTTGCGACTTTAATTACATTCCCCCCCCCAAGACTCCTACCTGTCTTCTCACTTTATCTGTGGTTTATATTTGTCTGAAGCAGTCAGTGACTGAGGAGCACCTGTATAAACTCAGTGACATTTGATTGTGATGGCTTAGTTATTCAGACCTGGCCCGCCCCTGATGTCACTGATCCACCCCATGATGTCATTGGTCCACCCCAAGATGTCAATGGTCCACCCCTGACATCAATGGCCTACCCCTGATATCACTGGCCCACCCCTGACGTCACCTGTACCTCCCCTGATGTCACTTGTACCGCCCCTGATGTAATTTTATCGCCCCTTGCCCAGATTCCAAAGGAAGAAAAGGTGGCAACCCTATATTATAAAAAGTATACAATTCTGATTTGCCAGAGTATGCAGCATCCAAAAATCCATTGGTGGCTAGGGTCCCCCCTACAAGTTAATAAAAAATGGTGGTCCAACCCAGTCCTGAATGGAATATATCTGTCAGTACTGATACTTTCGGGAGAAAATTCTACAAATTCACAATTCCCATGGCCATAAATGCACCTTACTGTATATTAAACCTTCTCTAATCTTAGGGGATGCCTTATCTCCATTGTAAAGATCTACCACCAAATAGTACATTGGAGAGGGTATTGCAATAATAATAAGTTAATGGAAAATTGTTGCTTTATGCAAGCAGTTTTACCTTGACATGGATTTAATATAGTTCCTGAGAACCTGGAAAGTATATAGAGTGCAAATGAGACAGTGAGGAAAAGCTTGCAAATGTTAAGAAAAAAAGCTAATTTAGCTCTTAAAGTTATAGTAGGCTGCTTTTTGAAGAACCTGGTAACTTGCTGCTCATTGCCATTGAAGCAAGGCCTTGTATGTGATCTATATATATATATATATATATAATATATCTAGCACAACCTGGGTGCTGGTCCAATAAAATAAATATAGAGACAGAGTACCGCACACATTGGGACTTAATATAAAGAAAAAAATGCAATAAGTCCCAGTGTGTGCGAAACTGCCTCTCTCTCGCTATATATATGGAACATGGAGGAGCACTCACCAAACAAAAACTACTGCTTGCCTGGGTGCAGGTAAAATGTGTACAAAATAGGAAAAAAATACCACACTCAACAAGCTCAGTTAGGATAACTGATTTTAATAGAAAAACAAAAGATATTACAATGTTTCGATCACATCATAATGATCTTCCTCAAGGAAAAAAACTCATAGCAATCAGTCTTCTATAATTAAATCTACAGGCATAAGTGTGCTTTG
The DNA here is from genome assembly GCA_024363595.1 of Xenopus borealis. NCBI lineage: Eukaryota > Metazoa > Chordata > Amphibia > Anura > Pipidae > Xenopus > Xenopus borealis. The sequence continues at coordinate 80,606,012 of CM044440.1, forward strand.
CCCAGGCTAGGGCAAAATGGTCTAAATGTAAAATTGTCTTGATGTATACAAATAATAATCTATTAAATCTGTTTTATATAAAACAAATGGGCAAGGTCTCTGTTTCCACTGCAGTGCAGTGAGTAAGAAACTCAGTCCCTGGTTTGTTTGAAGGCTCCAGAGAGCTATATACTGGTGCTTTTGATGACTGAAAGCCATGTTTGTTTGTTTATTATTTTATGATCTGCACGCTGAAGAGAACAAGCTGACTCAGTAAAAGTATGGAACTAGGACTTGCAGCTTGATGTAATGTTAAATCAGCAAAACTAAACTACTCCGCACCATCATTTTATATCATACTGAATTTACTAGAGGCAAGTTATTTCTGTCTGCACCAGTACCAAAATCAACTAAATTATTCTTTTTTAAACTTAAAGCTTTGTCAAAAAACAGGCTTAGCCACTAAGGCTTTTTCTCTGTTGCCTTGTACCACTCCTTACTACCACTGGCACACTACTTAAATACCCCTGATAACTTACACAGCTTCACCATGTGTCCTCTGTTCCATGCCAAGCCTTATTCCCAATGACTTACCTGTTTTAGGCCCTTTTTGTCTACCCTGCCCCACTGCACCTTGTACTATGCATACATCCAATTTCAGAAACTTATCCAGCTGTAAAGTAGCTAAAGCTTTTGTCTCCTGCTCCCCTGCACTGCAAAGAGTTATATCCCACATAATAATAAGGTATAGCCTTACTGTATGTCTTCTGCTCCCCTGCGCCCCTTAGGGCTCTTACACACAGACGTTTGTTTCTGCATTTTTCAAATGCATGCTGAGATTTTAAAGGCAAATATTACATTTAAGTGCATTTTTAATGCAACTAAGTGCATTTTTATCCATTCCAAATGCAACCCTCTATTCTACTGATGGCTGAACACGTGTCAAGTGCAAGAGAATGCAGCATGCTACATCTAAACAAATGCACTAAAACTCAACTCAGAATGCTCATTTTGTTTATTTGCATCAAACCAGTGTTAAATTTTACAAAAAGGTCGTGTGTAAGAGACCTCTTCAGAGTCCTTTCTCAAAGTACTGACAGGCATTACAGGAATGATTTAAATACACAGAATGGCGGGAAAATTAGTCAGATTGGAATTGACTTGTCAGCATGATCATCAGTATATGTCAAAGGGTTAACCCCCCATTGAAACTATTTTACTACTTACGTAGCACACCAACAATTGAACTACACCTCTCCTCCAGTATGCACTAATAAAATGGTAAAAACAATACTTTGTAACATTATGCTGCCCTCTATGGCCAGTTCCTATTCTTTTGGCAGCAGCAATTTATTTGAATATTTTTGCTACAATTAGTATCTAAATCTGAGATACGATTAAAGGTCTGTGTTGAACTAAACTCTCTATCGCCATTACATTGCTAAAAGCATAACATTATGTGGTGAAACTAGTGTAGCCCTCACTTCAGGTCAGGAACTTGTGTAGTTCCCTCCCCTCTAGGTAAACAAGCTAACTCCTCTAATATAGTAAGTGTTCTTACATACAAATATTAACCCATAAGCTGTGTACTAGATGGATAATAAAAAGACCTCCATTTATTTATGGACATGCACTACAGGGTACCTATGAACATGTCAGTGTTATAACCCTACATATGTGTATAATAAAACTCCACTGTGTGTTATATGCTAAGTCACTAGACCACCACTATTCGAATGTGTAAAGGGAAAGTTATCCCAAACATCAGTTATGGGAAATTTTAAAATACTTTAGCCAATAGGCATTCACATATTATCAGTGTAAATATCATATGTTTAAGATACAAAGCCCCACTTCTAAACCAAAAAATATAAGCAGATATAAGAGATTGAAATATAAGCAGATATCAAAGAAATGCTATCACCAAAGTTTGCACAGTTCATGGTCCCATTCAGTTCGAGGAGAATCAAATCCATCTCATGAATGCCCACCGGTTATGTATATATATATATATATATATATGTGTATATATATATATTTCTCACATAAAGGATAATGTTGTAACATAAATGCTATCTGACATGGTGCAGTAGTGCCACCAAGTTTCAGTCGTTACCATATCCTATTCAGAATAATAAAAGAAAATATAATTGGACAAAATGATCATTATCATTACCAACACATGCACCATCACAAAGGAGATGCAAAAAAATTTACGTTTTTTTTTTATAATACAGGTATGGGACCAGTTATCCAGAATCCAGGCCCTGTGGCTTTCCGGATAACGGATCTTTCCCGTATTTTGGATCTTCATGCCCTAAAGCTGGCCATAGACTTTTAAGATCTGCTCGTTTGGCAACATCGCTAAAGGAGCGGATTGTTCCCCGATATGCCACTAACAACAGGACTATATCGGGGGTAATCCGAATGTTCGGCCGTAGGGCCTGATTACAACGAGGGCAATGGGCCCTGATGGGTCGGTCGGGAACCACTGGCAGATAAGCTGTGAAACTGGTCTAAACGACGAAATCGGCAGCTTTATGTATGGCCAGCTTTAGTCTACTTGAAAATCGTGTAAACTTTAAATAAACCCAACAGGCTTTTTTTAGCTTCCAATACTTAATTATAAATTAATTATATCTTAGTTTGGATCAAGTACAAGGTACTGTTTTATTATTATAGAGAAAAAGGAATCACTTTTAAAAATTTGGATTATTTGGATAAAATGGAGTCTATGGGAGACGACCTTTCTGTATTTCCGCGCTTTCTGGATAATGGGTTTCCAGATAACTGATCCTATACCTGTATCACACAAATACAATGTCTTACCCTGATTATAAAAACATACAACGCAATGGCACCTCCCAGGAGGTGGTGTTGAAGGAGCAAAAGGTGGAGTCACACATAAGGTTCAGTTAACCCAAACGTTGGTCTCTTTGTAAATTGAAAGGGAAGGCTTAAGGAAGTGAGCTGTAGTGATCCATGCTGAGAAGTGACTGTAAAGCTGGTGTCTCCTATTGCATGAATATTTGACTACATTTGGAAGTAGTTCTGCTGCTGTGCATCAAGACCACAGACTGGGACAGTAACTGACATCAAAGGGTAAGATAAATAAGCCCTGTATAGGCTTCCCAGTTATGAAATGAAATTGCTACTTTGGGGCAGAGTTCCTTAATGAAATTACTAGCAATAAAACAAAGGATTTATTGATCATTTCATTAATTTCTTGTTAATACCTTTATATTCCGTTATTAAAGCCTCAAGCAGAAATATGTATCTTTATGCATACACAATACTATTAGGCATATTCCCTTGCATTCTGGAGAGCATGGTGTCATTAAACAGTTTACCAACTACTGCCATGGCTGTCGGAAACAAAATCTGTATGGAGCCTGCAATTCTAATGTTAAAACAAATATGTTTATCCTACATAAAGTAGTATGCATATGGATAGCTATGCAATACAGCTGATTCTACTTAATGTCTTGTGGTATAAAAAAGGTTCATTCACTTTTTCAGTCTATGAGCGCAAGGAGAAATATTTATATAAATCATATCTATTTAAATCCACCAGCAAGCTGCACTAAAGTCAGTTCCCAGCTACATGTAAAATGCCATGTGCGTTCTCACCCATCTCAAATTCAGTTCATGATGTGATATCAAGTGTAGCACAAAAAGGTTTGACAGAAGGATTTTTATTGTTTTCTAGCACAAACACAATGTATTTGGTAGACTAAAAGTTGTTTGTGAACTTTATGCTTTTTTACTGCTTGCGGCATTTCAGACATCAACATAAAATTTTGATAGGGACAGTAGAAGTGTAGGGATAATAAACTTCAGTGGAATGTGTCCCAGCTGAGGGCATTGAGATGACCACTATCTTTGGATGTTCTCCCTGTGAGCAGCACTTTGTGTTACTATTTGTGGACCTGACTTTGATTCCTTGTAACAGATGCAGCCTCTGGAATGTGAAATAGGGAGGGGAGATGGTTGGGGTAGAGCTGGGGAGGCTGGGCAGACAAGCAGTGAACAGCTGATTCCTAGTTTTGCCCCAGTGAAGTTGATAGCTTAAGAACAAGTGGGCCTCAAACGGATTCCTTGTAAGCGATAGATGTGGCAGAAGCAGATCCTAAAAAGCAACATTCCATTTTAGAATTGACAATATACAGGTATTGTTTTGCATGTTTCTAACAACTGAACTAAATAGCACTTATTTTTCTAAGCAAAAATATATTTGGGGTACAGAGGAAAAAGGATATAAGGGGGGAATTGGTAAATCCAGCATAAATGATGTGTAAAAGCTTTTTACTGTTCAATGCCACTACCTATTCTACAATAGGTAACCCTATTGAACAATACTCCATGTAATTATTCCAATCAAGTTACCTCACCAAGGCCAATGTTTAATATACAGTTTTTCCATATTTTATGATACTCCCACAACCCATTTTTCATGGCATTCCCTTAAAATTAACATACCACCCAGAAGCATTTTAAAGCACACCGTATTCATCTTCTACAGAACTACAAAGCCTTTATAATTCTGCTCCTAAATGCCCCAACTGAAATAATCCTTCTTTTAAGCATTCCCTAGCCTGAATTATTCTTACTCTTCAGCACATTTTGGTGAGTTACATTATTCTTCTCAAAAGCACCAATAAGCCTACATAAACCGTAAATTATCACTATGTTTTTCACCTACATCATCCCATAGTCCATAATTTTTGCCTTGTCAAGCACCCCAAGGCCTATAAGATCACCCTTCTTAGCAAACCTAAGGCCTAAATTTCTCATCCTACACTACCACTAAACCATTATTACCTTCCTAAGTACCTTTTTTGATTTTACAGTACCCAAAGTCTTCATTAATATCCTCCTACAACACCTCCAACTCTTATTATGATTATGCTTCTTCTGCACCCATAAGCTTTCATCATTCTCTAACTAAGCAACCAATTCCCTACATTATTCTCCTATGCTCTGTTCATAGACGCTGATGATGTATAGCATTCATTTAGTTATTTCCATATTTTCCATATTAATTAGGTGGTTTGAGAACAATATTTTACTGGATGGACCCATGTGCTAATGTAGAGTTTTTAGCTAGACAGAAGCTTTGCAAAAAGTAAAACCAAAATAATTTACTTTTGACAGCATTATTTAATTAATTAATTAATTAATTAATTTAATCTGTTGAATATTTTTAAATGAATATCTGGGATATCAAACCTATACCCTTGTAGCTGTTGCTGGACGGGTGTCTATTAGCTTCCCAACAACTGCAAGGCAGTTGAAGGGGTTGCAGGCCTGCATCTTGACTTACACTTTTCCCTCTCAATCTGTGCCACCTGCTTTCACTGGGTCTGGGAATGTTTTCTACCTACATTTCTTCTTATAAAACCTACCTCCTGTGGCAAAATTAGTAAGGATCGTAGAACTTGTAATTTTCACACCATTCTTGATTAAAAACACACACGAAAGCATGTTTTCAAGAAGGACTTTGTGGAAACTACCCATGCCTGTGATTTCACCCATGTTTTCTTAATACAGGTATATCAAACTCATATCTCCTGCTGTTGTTAACGCCAGCATCCTTAGCCTGAGCCACACTGCAATACTAAATCAACTAGTATGTGCTAGTTATTAAAGCACAAACATTTGATACTACTTAAAGTCTAGAATTTACATCCATTTTATTCTTCTTTAATTCTAACGTAAAAACATCAGCATAGGGTAATTTGCGGGGAGCCAAATTTTAAGGAGTGCAACTACATACAAAGCAAACCCTGTGTCTGCAGGGGGGCAGAGGAACTATAAAGGGCTCCATGAGGCCCTAAATAATGAGTCATTTCAATATATATTAGTAAAACAGATCAACCTCTAGATATTTGACATGGGGCTCAGTAATTTCTAGCTATGCCCCTGCTGATTTGTATGCACACAGTCAATCTCTTTTATAGGCCTCCTAAAGCCTCCTAAAGTATTATGAAAGAATATTTCATGGTTGGCTTTGCCAAGTGATTGACTTTCCATAAAGCAGTTTTCATATATATGTGATACCTTTATTTTGTGAGATACAACCTAAATGCCTATTTTATTAATGTTAAAATCTATAATGAATCAATAATGTATATTTTGCATAATAATTCAGTGTACTAATCCAATTTCCATTATGGTACCTTTTATATTGAACAAAAAGGATAGCTGATAATTGGTAATTAAAAGTTAACATTTGGTCCATTTGTATGGGGTACCAATGTAGGTTTAGACATTTAAGGGATGAACCTTATGGCAATCTTTGATGAGATGGATTTGTCTGTATACAAAACTGTATACAACATTTTATGTTATATGCCAAAATACCTCATTCTACATGACAGCAAGTAAATCAATGTATTTTTAGAAGTAGTTTTAATAACATATCAGCAAAAGCTGATAAAACGCTATTATGTACATCAGTGTATAACTGATTATAGCTTTACAGGTCAAGATGCTGCGTCTAGCATTTGGCCTAGCCAGTTATGTTCTCTCAAATGGCAAACAATCCAATTTAGCATTTTTTTTCTTTTGTCACATTTTTTATGTATTAGTAACTAAAATTTACCAAGACCCTGAACAGAAGTACAAGAGCACTAAGGGTCGCTCATGCAAAAAGCATTTGTACTGGTGCTTTCTGCACTAAGACCTTCATAGGACAAGCAGTAAGTACATGGCTTCATTGTAGCCTGTGTCCACCAGAGCACCTTTCAGAATTTTGTATCTAAATAGAACTGTGACATGGTGTCCAGATGCCCTAGGCAACATTGGCAGTTATCTTACTTCCCTCCACAAGGTAAGAATGAGTGTGCACATGCATAGTGATGACACAAGGTGGGGGGGATGTGTCCGATGATAAGCAGCCATGGGGGGACTTATGGTCTGGACTAGGGGTAGATAGACAGTAGAGGTATGTGCCTAGTGCCCACCCATCATTGCACCCAAGTCACATACCTCTTCTACCTGCCCTAGTATGAAGGGTACATTTGTTTTCCACAGCTTGTGGCAGTATTCAAAACGCCATTTACCATTCACTGCCACATGTTGTCTGGCACACACAATTAGAACTGGAATAAGTACGTTTTTTTTTGTTTTTTTTTGGAGTACTAATTGCTGGTATAAGGCAAACAAAATAAACTTAAAGTTCACCAAATATTTTTGACAGAATTTTAAGAATCGTTATAAGCTAAGGCCAAAGTTTAATTTTTTT
>CM044440.1:80629383-80664196 GCA_024363595.1 Xenopus borealis
ATTTATCAGTATGAATTAAGGTTTTCATATACTGTATTTTGCTTTACAATGGCATTTTCAAAATCCCCCACCAAAACCCAATCTAATTCAGTCAATTTATCTCCTTATGGCATAAGAAAAATATTCTTCTAGATTTCAAGCTAGACAGACATCCCATGATGTGGCCTGAAGCCTCCATGACTTGGGTGGGTTTGGGCAACTTGCATCCCAAGTGTAAGTCAGCCCAAACTCACCCAATTTGTGGGTAAATCCTTCTACAGCCTTCTACTGTCCCACTTCTACCTCTGTGTGTGCTTTGTTATACACTTGTGCCAGCATGCCTAGCCCCTTCCATGATATTGGGAGAGAGAGAGAATGGCTAAATAAATAAAGCAGCACACTGGGCTAGGGTCAGTTGCAGGCTTCGCTGGGCTGTGTTAGGGTCAGGAGTGGGTTGAATTTTAGTTGACCTGCACATCACTACATGACACACTTCGCAGGAGTGAAGCATATAGAGTGCAGTACCTGTGCCAAACAAGGTAATTGATACAGTGCAAGAAAATCATTTTGTTGCTCATAAGCTTTGGAAGAAAGGGATTTTAGTCAGCAGGGTAGTAATCTTTTATCTGGAGGGATACAGTGCCTTGCAAAAGTATTCACCCCTCTTGGCATTGTCCATGTTTTGTTGCCTCACAACCTGGAATTAAAATGAATTGTTTGAGAGTTTGCACCATTTCATTTACAGAACATGCCTTTGAAGATGTTTTTTTTTATTGTGAAGGAACCAACAAATAGGACAAAATAACAGTTCACCTCTCTAAAGGCAGTACTTTGTAGAACCACCTTTTGCAGCAATTACAGCTGCAGTTCGCTTTGGATAAGTCTCTATGAGCTTGCTACATCTTGCCACTGGGATTTTTGCCCATTCCTCAAGGCAAAACTGATCCAGCTCCTTCATGTTGGATTTTTTTTGCTTGAGAACAGCAATCTTCAAGGCTGGCCACAGATTCTCAATTGGATTGAGGTCTGAACTTTGACTAGCCAATTCCAACACATTTAAATGCTTCCCCTTAAACCACCGAGTGTTGCTTTAGCAGTTTGCTTCAGGTCATTGTCCTGCTGGAAGGTGAACCTCCATCCCAGTCTTAAAGCACAGGCAGACTGATAGGTTTTGCTCAAGAATATCCCTGCTAGGTTTAATCTGGCGAACTAGACCGTCGAATAAAAATTTAAAGGGCAAGTAATTCGACTGTCGAATAATCGAATAGAATTTTATTCAAATCATTCGATTCGATCAAGTTTTCAAAATTTGAGGGTCAAAGTGGCCACAAAAATTAGAATTTTTTTGAAAATTTGCTCGAATTTCGAATCATTCACATGAATTTAGTAAATCTGCCCCTAACTGTAACAGGAAGAAGTGTGGAAGCAAAAGACACAACTCTGTCTGTTAATTGGCTCATGTGACCTAACTTTATAGTTTGTTTGTACCATCCATCTTTCCCCCGACGAGTTTCCCAGTCCCTGCTGCTGAAAAACATCCCCACAGCATGATGTGGCCACCACCATGTTTCACTGGGTTTCCACCAGACATAGCATTTTCCTTGGTAGCCTAAAAGTTAATTTTTAGTCTCATCTGATCAGAGCACCTTTTCTCCATACATTTGGGGAGTTGCCCACATGCCTTTTGGCAAACTGTAAATGTGCCTTGTTATTTTTAGTAATGGCATTTTTCTGACCACTCTTTTATAAAGCCCAGCTCTATGGAGTGTAGGGCTTATTGCGGTCCTATAGACAGATACTCTGCTGGACAGTCTCTGCTGTGGAACTCTGCCACTCCTTCAGGGTTACCTTTGGTCTCTGTGCCGCCTCTGATTAATGCCCTCTTTGCCCGGTCTGTGAGTTTTGGTGGGCGGCCCTCTTTTGGCAGGTTTGTTGAGGTACCATGCTCTTTCCATTTGAAGATGATGAATTTGATGGTGCTTCGGGGAATCATCAAAGACTTAATTTCACTAGGTATGTGACTTTTGAAATAAATGGTTTGCACCAGGATTTTTAGGGGCTTCATGGCAAAGGGGTATATACATTTGCACATGCCAATTTTAATTTTTTTTATTCTTTTTTATATTTTCTCATTTCGCTTCCCATTGTTCTGTTGTTAGGCTGCTGTGGGGGGGAAGGGAGGGGGTGATATAACTCCAACTTGCAGTATAGCAGTAAAGAGTGATTGAAGTTTATCAGAGCACAAGTCACATGACTTGGGGCAGCTGGGAAATTGACAATATGTCTAGCCCCATGTCAGATTTCAAAATGAAATATAAAAAAATCTGTTTGCTCTTTTGAGAAATGGATTTCAATTCAGAATTCTGCTGGAACAGCACTATTAGCTGATGCAAAGCTGTATAGCTTTGCAAGGCATTGTACCTATGAAGTATTTGCAGGGAACATTAGATAATTTCACAATGTCAGAATATACTTTATACCTAATCTGAGAGAGTTGCTGTTTCCAAAGCTTGCTTTTGTGTTAAAGGGCAAGGAAAGTCTAAAATAGAATAAGGCTAGAAATTCTGTATTTTGTATACTAAACATAAACATGAACTTACTGCACAACAAGCCTAAACAAATTATTTATGCTTTCAAAGTTCTCATCTTGTAATTTTGTTATACATCTTTGCAAGACTAGACTACATGCACATACTCAGTGTGGTCTGGGCTTCTTAGGGATCGTCATAAATGATCAAAAAACAAAGCTGCTTGAGTTCTGTATGGCTGGTAAGTAAGGCAGGGCTCCCCCTGCTGTTCATAAGTATGATTGTTTCCCTGCCAGAAGTTAGGGACAGTCTGACAATTCCTGTCCACAGCACTAAATGAAGGGAGAATTTCACTGCCTACAGTCAGGTTTCTTATAAAAATGGTTAATTAAAGTATATTGGAGATAGATTTCTTTTTCATTAAAGAAAGTAAAAATTGGATTTTATTTCTTTGCCTTTCCTTTCCTTGTTTTAGTATCCTAGCAGAGATAGATTTGTAATTGTTAGCAGTGAACAAAAAATGTTTGCCTCTTTGGGTTTATTTTGTTTTAATTTTCAGTTCAGTTCAAATTGTCTGCATTTTGGCAACAAATCTTTTTATCACCTCTTGCCTTAATCTACCTCTCTGATATTGATTCTATGAGTTTTTAAATAATTATTGGATTATGCCATTATTTTTTAGAGCTTTGGTGCTTCTCAGAGTCCCCTGGGATGTTACCAAATGTGTTCCCCTTTCTATTTCAGCAAAGGAATGACAAATTCTGACAAATAATTCACAATCAAGACCTAGGACAATTCTGTCACTGTCCAGCAGGTACCATTGCCCTGTCCCTTAAACCCCTCCCTGGTCTCTGCCACTCTGGTGATGTCAGTCAGTAGTGGGAGACAGAGACTGGAAATATATGCACAGTGTAAATTAGATATGGTTTAGGAGCAGTGATGGTATGGAGGTGTGTGTGTGTGTGTGTGTGTGTGTGTGTGTGTGTATGGATGCTGGGTTTTCATTTGGAGGGGTTGAACTTGATGGACTTAATTAGACAGATGGTTGGCAAGAATGACAGGGCCCATCAGGAATGGGGTCCATTGGGATTTTTCCTGGAATCCAAGTGGTTCAGTCTGACCCTCAGTGCCTCTACCAAAGATCCAAGAGTATCAAGAAACATCAACTCAGCATGAATGCAAATTCTGACCCAGAGGGGTGGCCTCTTATCTACAATATTATTGGGACTGTGGTGTTTATACAAATCTGCAGAGGTCACTGTGCACATGAGTTATGCTGTGTATGCACAGTACTGTCTATACTGTTTAAGAAGGAAAGAGTTTATGTTACTGTTGTGTAATGGCTGCATGAACCTGCTAATAAAGCCCTGTTATACTCTGCTCAACCTCGGCTTTCAGCTTTTCAGGATTCGGATTCGGCCCAATCCTAATACCTGGCCGAACTCAATCAGAATCCTAATTTGAATATGCAAGTTAGGGGTGGGAAGGGAAATCACGTAACTTTTTGTCACAAAGCATGGAAGTAAAAACAATTTTTTCACCTTTTTTCCCTTCCTGTCCCTAATTTGCATATGCTAATTCAGATTCGATTCTGTATTCGGCTGAATCTTTAATGAAGGATTCAGGGATTCGGCATAATCCAAAAATAGTGGATTTGGTGCATCCCTAATATGGCTAAGGCCAGACGGGGAGATTCGGGGGCATTTTGTCGCCTGGCGACTTCTCGCCGCGACTTGTAGCCCCCGAACCTCCCCGAATAGCCACTTACCCAAGCACACCGGCGTTGCTTGAAAACGCCGGCGCGTATCCACACGGAGCGGCACGCTTTTTTTGCCTCGCCAGGCAATTTGGAGCAATTTCAAAAAGCGCGCCGCTCCGTGTGGATACGCGCCGGCGTTTTCAAGCAACGCCGGTGCGCTTGGGTAAGTGGCTATTCGGGGAGGTTCGGGGGCTACAAGTCGCGGCGAGAAGTCGCCAGGCGACAAAATGCCCCCGAATCTCCCCGTCTGGCCTAGCCCTAAGATTCACAGTTGTCAGAGCAACGCTCTCACTTCTGTGTGTAGTCCTATGACAAACAGGGACCTCGGTCTTTTAGAATGAGAAATTGCAGTCCTGTAATCTTTAGGATAAAAAGTTAGTGTATACAAGAAGTGACCTGGGGTGAATATGTATCTGGTTAAATGTGTTCTGAGATTGTTGGATAGATTCAGTCATATGAAGGACAATTCCAAATGCTATCAAAAAGAAATTTGAATTTTGAATAAATTATTTTCATAATTATTCTACTTTACTTCACGTATCAACATTACAGATTATATTCGTCATAAATAAAAACATATGATATTTTAAGGACTGTTTATCTGTAACCGCGGCAGTTATTGCTCATGGTTTACCTGATTATGAAATGAGGTGACTGATCAAGAGCTGGCATGTAACATAAGGTGTCTGTGAGATAAAGGCATATCTTGATGAACTTTGTAATACACACTTATCAGTCTTCTATTTTCAACTCTGTACCACAACATTGACGGAAAACGTCACACAAATTACATGGAGTGACCATGCGCCAGCCTGTCAGGTTGACTTTCTCAATCTGCTGAATTCTGGGGTGTAAATGTTGTATGCTGTTGTCAGGAACGATATGGCCTTTATGCTCTGGCCAATGTGTCCTTTCCTACCTTAAAAAACAGCCTGTAGTCGAAACCGAACACCAAGGTCAGACTGACTGTGTGAAATTCTATAACTTGTGTGGTATAGAAAGAAAAAGAATACATTCTGCTTTGCTGAAATGTTACAGTATCCTTGACATTGGATTCTTATTAAATAATATTGGTTGAGCATGGGGAGATGTACAACAGGTGGTTGGTGCTTTGCACCTTGTGTTTGGGCCCCCCAACTTCTGAGGGTTCTAACAGCCCATTGTAAACTTAGAGACTACAGTGCAATGGAAGGCATTGGCTGCAAATCTTCAAAACATCTGAACAGTCAGATATTTAGGGGCAGATTTATCAAGAGTCAAAGTGAAATTTCGAATTCAGAATTCGAATTTTCGCTTTTTTTTTTTTAGTTGAATTCGACTAGGGAATTGTTAATATTCAAAATTTTTCATGCACTGGCCCTTTAAGAACCTAAATTCGAGTATTCACCACCTTAATCATGCCAAGTTGCTGTGTTAGCCTATGGAAGACAACCTGGTCTCAGTTTGGAGTTGTTTGCAGCCTTCCTGACATTTGTCATTTTTTGGGGGGGGGTTTTGGGAAAAAAAACAAATCAAGTTTTAAAAATTTTATAGAATTTGATTCAAATTTTCAGGTTGATCCTATTCACCTGAGTTTTAAAAATGCAAATTTATTAATACATTTCAAATGGTCGAATTTAGTGATGGGTGAATAAATTTGCCAGGAGCGAATTCTCTGCGAATTGCTGCATTTGGATGCTGGCAAATAAAAACTGTGGCGAAAATTTTTGACGCCTATGAAGCTTTTGACACCCACGACAATTGATAAATCTCGAAAATTACATTAAAATTCCAGTACAGGGCCCCTGCAGTTTTCAAGCACTAGGGCTCTTACAGTATATCATATATATATATAACACATAAATATAAATATATATATATTGTCCAACGAGACCGCACACCATAATTTAAAAGATTTTAAAACATAGCGTTTATTTCATGAATACATAAAAAGCCAAAAAAGAAGGGAAGCTGGGTATACTCATCATAATGGAGATCTGGGCAACGTTTCGGGTGCCTACAGCTCCCTTTCTCAAGCTGGTCACCATATAGTGTAGAAACTACAATTCCCAGAGGCCTGTTTCAGCCCTTTGGCATGCCATGTGGTTGAGATGACGTCACCTCTATGCGCAATGGCGCCGGCGTAAATACGCCATCGTAGATACGCAGGCGACTTAGTGTATATATATATCCACCCCTCATGAATACAGCACAAAGGCAACACAGTATTCATTGGAGTAGCTGCAGGTGCTGTAGAAATTCGGGGACAGGGGAAGGCAGTGTGAAAAATGGTACAAAAGTTGCAGCTGGCACTCGCACACCCTTAAAGTAACACACAATGTCTGGTGCTCTATGGTGGAGGCTCGGCCACCTCAATTCAATGTAGAGCGAAAGTATCCAAGGCACACAGATTGTAGCAAGTAAGGAAAACCTTGCACGTTTAATGTGGAATTGAGCAACGTTTCCAGGGACAGATCCCCAGTGTTTTTGAACAAATGTGGGTGTGGTTGGGCAACATGCCGCCCCCCTAAAATATTGCCGCCCCAATGCCCGGGCCTAGGTGGCCTTTCCACAAATCATATTGCCTTCCTTACAGTAAATGGCCTATTTGCCAAGTTTTTTCTTGATTCACCTGGACCACAAATAGATATTTGGCACTGGTCCAGTGTGCACCTCAGTCCAACACTAGAACCAGGTTTTGATGAATGAAACACGGTACAATAGAGGGGTGTATACATCAAACATAAAGGTAACAAATACTGATATGTTGTAGATACAGGAAATAAAGAGTGTCCTGCTTATTGGGGCTAAACTATTGACAATTGATCTTCCAGTAAGCGTGACCTCATGACAGTAGCTATCACATAATGTGCAAATGCAGCTACTGGAATCCTGATGTACTTTGATTCATTATTTATCATAATCACTCTTGGCAGGTTTGTTCACAGTCAGTGCCAACATGTCATGACACCATGATTTTCTGGTGTATTAAACAATAATTGAAAACCCATAGGCTATTTCAGCTGCCTTTGAGAAGCAGCCCTGCTCTCCTCAACAGTGTCCTCCGTTTATCTAAACCGTGAAGGGGAGTAAAGGTGGAACTTCTCTATATCAGTGTATAGTGCATCAGTGCATTCACAGGACAGGGAAGGACAGGAAACCGCTGGAAAGGGTGGGAGCTACAATATCTTAAATATATTGATAATGGGTTGAGTGCAGGGGACCTCTTGTGTTTGTCTATATGAAGTTTGTGTTGACAGCCTTGTTGCGCCCCTGCTTAATGATTTAAAAATGAAAACTTTCCCTGCGCTGGAGAATCATCTTCTGTTTACTTTCTTATAGTTGCACCGAGTGCCAGTGTGTAAGGGTCCTTATTGACATGGGCGCTGCACCCTGAACATGGTATTATTCCAAGACTCTCACAGTGGGTTGTGTCAATAGGAAAGTCAGACCAGCAGCATAATAATCACATTCTAGCGTAACTTTAAAAGTGATGTAATCCCAACTCCAAAAATGTTAAATGCAACTTGCACCTGATCTGCTACCACATGCACACGCATTTGCATTCATTTTTATGCACTGGTTACAACTGCAGCAGTCGCAATTCCACACTCCGGAGGTATGGGCTATGGGGATAATAATTACTGTATGGATTATGAGTAAAAACATGATGATTAACTTCCTTTGCACACTACACACACTTGCATTCATAAATTACCCTTATAGTTGTGTGTTTAAAGCAGACCAGCTGGAATCCTACAGATTATAGTCATTTGAGGTTTATCCAAAGACTCCAAAAGTTGAATTATAACAGTCACTGTGCTGTGAACAAAACTCTCAGGCTGTGTCTACAGTAGTGATGTGCAGGCCTATCCGAAGCCTGCGGGACCCACGGGTCATCTCGCAGTCCAGGCTGAAAGTCAAAATAGGCCCTGGTATTTCATTTAGACAGAGGCCCAATTAGGCCACACAGAGGCCCAAACAGCCCCCACCAGCCCACTAAATACATAATATCTATGGCACATTATAGCAGCCCCTCTGGCATTTGCCATAACCCACAGATTGGCAGTCCGGGCCTGGCTTGCACATATCCTTGGGCCATTAATAGGTTCAAGCTGAACTTTAGCCTCCATTCTCCCCACTTGCAGCATTCTGCCCAACTTCCACCTCTGCACGCGATTTTAGGCCCTGCCCCTCTGCTGACTTCACTGCGGGGCAGGTATATAAAGAGGAGAACACACTGGTTAAGGGTCAGGTGTGGGCTGGGGCACATCGGGTTAGGGTCAGGTACGGGTCGAATTTTTCTCAACCTGCACATCACTAGTCTACATTGTTTTCTAATCAACACAATGTTAAAGATTGTATAAAGATTCTGTTTTATATCATGAATTCATACAAATCTGTTTTTATCCTTGTTTGCATTCCCAACATTAATTACATACATTCCAAATTGTGAAATGTTCTGCATTATTTTTGTGACATGACACCTACCTAATTAATATATTTGAATAAATATGATCAAAGCTTCCCATAGAAACAAAAGGGGAGTTAAAATCCAAGAAGCAACAAAATATATGCAAAGGGAATCCTTTTACCCAAAGCCCCAGTTGCATTTTAATGTCATGCAAGCAGCAGGTGTAGCACATACTTATCAGGCAGTGTAATATAGACAGACGCTAGGATGGGCAGATACAACACTAATATCTGATATATGTACATGTAGCAATTCTTGTCGGTTGTGCCAAATGCACTTGTTTAACCATTTGGCAGGAGATTGTTGCCCTTTGGCAGTTTTAGTGGCAACACAATACCAGTATATTACAATATATACAGTAACTTAATTTGGCTCCATGGGATATTATAATGGCTGTACCCGAGGGGCTGCAGCAATCCCATGACGATGGTGGTGCCGCTTGGTTTACAGCAGTGTAAATTGGGGATTGAGCATTATCAAGCAGGTGCAGAAGTATTCCCATTAGGTTAGGTGTTGCAGAGTAAGGACAGTTCCCTGAAGGAAAACTATAAAAATCCTACAGACTTGAAGAGTGATTGTGAAGTCCTGGACATCTTTTAATCTTTGATAAATGTTAAAAATGAAAGTTTGAGCACCCATACCATGATCAATTTATATTTTGTTGCTTTTCTACCTGAATAAAATAAATAAAACAACCTCTGCAGGGAACAAACTGAAGCATTATGCATTTCTGCAATTTGTAGTAAGCAGCTACTATATTTGACAGACTGAAAAAAATATTAATATGTGGCATAAGCAACAGAGGCCCAATCAGCCCACATAGAGGCCCAAACAGTCCCCACCAGCCCACTAAATACTGACTTTCTATGGCACCTTATAGCAGCCCATCTGGCATTTGCCCTAACCCACATATTGCCAGTCCGGGCCTGATAACAGATATTTGGATCTCCATACCTTAAAGGACAAGGAAAGTCTAAAATAGAATAAAGTTAGAAATTCCGTATTTTGTATACTAAACATAAACATGAACTTACTGCACCACAAGCCTAATCAAACAAATGATTTATGTTTTCAAAGTTGGCCACAGGGGGCTGTCATCTTGTAACTTTGTTAATTATCTGTGCAAGACCAAGACTGTGCACATGCTCAGTGAGGCCTGGGCTAAGCTTAGGAATCGTCATAAATTATCAAAACAGCACAAGTCAAAAAATATCTGCCAGAAGCCGATACAGCAACTGATTAATAATCAGAATATGCAGACTGCACTGGGTCTTGTGCAGCAAAATAATCTTCCAAATAGAATCCCAGTTTATCGGTTTAAATCCGGATCCATGATCTTTGAAGCTGGAGTTGGAAACATTAAAGGGGATGCAAAGGCAAAAATAAAATCCAATACAAATCTCTACACAGTTGCCGACTGCTCTACAGGAAAACAAAGCTGCTGGAGTTCTGAAAGGCTGGGAAGTAAGGTGCTGGCTTCCCCCGCTGTTCATAAGCAAGATTTTTTTTCTGCACAGCAGTGAGGGACTGTCTGACAATTCCTATCCACAGCAGTAAATGAAGGGAGAATTTCACTGCAAACAGTCAGGTTTTTTATAAAAACGGTACACATTTTTTAATTAAAGGATATTGGAGATAGATTTCTTTTTCATTAAAGAAAGTAAAATTAAATTTTTTTTCCTTTACATGCCCTTTAAGTCTACTAGAAAATCATATAAAAATAAACCCAATAGACTGATTCTGCTTCCAGTATAGATTCATTATATCTTAGCGCGAATCATGTGCAAACTACTGTTTTTTTATCACAGAGAAAAAAGGAAATACGTTTTTAAAAATTGGATTTTGATAAAATGGAGTCTATGGGAGATGGCCTTTACGTAATTTGGAGCTTTCTGGATAACAGAACATATACCTGTAGCCGACTCTCGAGACTTGCTTTGGGAACTTTTTCCTATGTTTCCTCCAAACAATTCTTGCATGCAAGAGAGATCAGCATCTGTGGGGACTGTTAAGGCTGATGCAAAACCTTTAATCGTTTGATTGTTGTAATATCTAGCCTCTGTGCAACTGAGACATTAGCTTCCAGGATCTGTTGATTGTGTAAAAAAAATACCTTCAAAAACTCCCATTGACATTCCTTCTGACTTCTCTTCAGTGCAGATCATGTTGGTCAAGCAGAGCACCGCAATGCCCAATTGGGTTTTGAAAGCTCTGTAAATAGCATCTAGCAATTTGTTTGGCACCTCCCTGTAGGCCTATGATTAAGTGTCCCTGGATGACACAAAACGCGTAAGGCTGTTTGTAAAATAAAACTTTTTTGTATTAATTGAACTTTAGGCCCCTGGATTTTACTATACAGAGTTCCGGATTGGTGCCTGCCTACTATTGAATTTCTGTGACGACCTCCCTGTAAGTCTAATTGCTAACTTAGGACTTGGTTTTGAAGCTCCTCTTCTGGAGCAAGGTACATTTCATTTCAGAACCACGTTTCTTTTTTTTCCCAGGGTTCCATTGTGCTGCCCATGTTAATTATGGTATTTTACCATGAATCCATCTCAGCAGCCCAGAACTCATACACAACATGCCAAATATGTGATTGGACATGAGCACAATGGACTTTTGACCAATGCATTGTTTACAGATGAAAAGTGCTGTACCGATATCCTAGATCACATCAGATGTGATGAGAATTTGATCTCTGTTTTTCTACACAACTTTGTACATAGGCCTCTTAATCTAACTCTCCCTGTAACATAAATTTGCATCTAAGTGGAATCACTAGCATTACCTATACTCAAAAACTTACAAACTGACCTATGCTCACATTTAGCTTTCATCAGAATAAGAAGCTTCTGCATTCGCCCTGTGCACATACTGTATTAATCAGTGCTTGCAAGTCAATAAATAAATTCACAAATCTATTGTTTATAATTAAAATAGTTTATATATTGTTTTATAGCAAAGTCCTAACCTGTAATAAAATCACAGTAAATAACCAGATAGTATTATTGTACTAAATTGAAGCAGTACTGTGAATGATATTCTGGGAAACAGGAGTATGTAAAGGATATATGTGGGAAAGGACTATTAATTATACTCTTGGATAGAGCAGGAGGAGCCACTACATATCCTTGTAACAGATACATGGGTGAAAGAGTAATTCGCCTTAAAGGGGTGGTTCACCTTCAAGTTAACTTTTAGTATATTGTAGAAGGACCAATTTTAAGAAACTTTTCAATTGGTCTTCATTATTTATTTTTCATAGTTTTTTAATGATTTTAAATTTTCTTCACTTTCTTTGCAGCTTTCAAATGGGGGTCACTGACACCATCTAAAAACAAATGCTCTGTAAGGCTACATATGTATTGTTATTGTCACTTTTTATTACTTATCATTCTATTCAGTCCCTCTCCTATTCATATTCCAGTCTCTTATTCAAATCAATGCAGGGTTGCTAGGGTAATTTGTTCCCTAGAAACCAAATTGCTGACACAGCAAACTAGAAAGCTGCTGAATAAAAAGCTAAATAACTATAAAAACACAAACAATAAAAAATGAAAACCAATTGCAAATTGTCTCAGAATATCACTCTCTACATTATACTAAAATTTAACTCAAAGGTGAACAACCCCTTTAAAATGTACTTTCAGCATTATGTAGAGAGCAATATTCTAAGACAATTATTCTTAATTTTTTCGTTTCTTTAAAGGACAATGGAGTTCTAACTTCCTCCCGTGATGTGACTAGAATTAAACACTTCCTGTGATAAGTAGCGCTTATTTCTAGAGAGAAAAGAGACAAAGGCAAGTGGGTGAGGACTTTGCTTAGTGCAGAGCGCAGCAGACAGTGGGGCACTAGTAGGGTTGTCACCTGTCCTGCAAACTGCCTGTCCAGATTTCAAAATGAGTAGATTTGCACAGGGCTCTAAAATGAATGGACTAAAGTCTATGGGTGACAAATTGCATATTCCATACTAGAAACTATGAGAACAAAATGTCATTATTGGAGCCAATGCAGCTAACATGGTTTAAGCTATGTCCGAAGCTCTATTTCCTAGCACTGGATGTTTTGCTCACACGCTCCCACTATCCATGACAGTCTTTTTTTACAGCGCAGTGGGTCTGATATGATAGTAGTGTGCAGAAAAACAGTTGGTCATTGTAACCACTCATCAAGTGCAATTGCAAGATTTACTGAGTTGCAGTCAGAGTTAGACCTCCCAAATCATAACCCTATTCAAGACCAGATAGATAAACCTTTCTATGGAGGCAGAGGACAATCAGTAGATCTACTCTTTTAATGTTATTTAATATGCTTGCAGTAATGTACATTTCTATATTAGTATAGAACTGTGACTAAGTACACACACACATATATACTGTATATGTATCATATGGCATATACAGTCTGTGAAGTCTGGAATTTGGTTCCCATAGGCTTCTATTGCAATTTGGTAGGTTCAATCTGGCGAAGTAGGCATTCAAAGAATTTTAAAATATTGATTCCTTTGATCACCGAATTATCGAATATACGATCATTCGATCTATTCGATAATTCGGTATTCGATGATCGAAGAGGCCAAATTCAAATATTCGAAGGTCCAATTAAATCGCACAATCGTAATTCGATCGTATTCGGTGTCTGTAATACCATAGCTCTGATCCACATGTTCCCAATTGCTTCTGTAGCTTCGGTAAATGTTTTACTATCTATTCAATAGGACTTGCATTTGTTACTCAGCCGAATTCTTAATGAAGGACTGGGAATTCGCAGAATCCAAAAATTCAGAAGTCGGGGGATCCCTATTAAAAGGGAAATGGGCAGGTCATGTGTGGAACTGTCCTTATAAGTAGGGATGCACCGAATCCATTATTTTGGATGCGGCCGAACCCCCGAATCCTTCCCGAAAGATTCGGCCAAATACCGAACCCGAACCATAATTTGCATATGCAAATTATGTTTGGGAAGGGGAAAACGTTTTTTACTTCCTTGTTTTGTGCCAAAAAGTTATGTGATTTCCCTCCCTGACCCTATATTGGAAGGGTGAAGGAAGGGATGGGTTTATATGGTATTACAAATTTATCAACATGAAATGTCAGCCCTGGCTTCAGCTGGTGATTTTGTCAATGACATGTCCAGGAACGGATTTGTGGCAAGGCCACAAAGGCCTGGGCCTAGAGTGGCAAAGATTCAGGGGTGGCATGAGCTTGAATCCAATGAGATTGCACCAGGGCCGGAACTAGGGGTAGGCAGAGTAGGCGGCTGCCTAGGGCGCCATCATTGAGGGGCGCACTTAAAAGAGGATTTTTATTGACAATATGATGGATGCTAGACTTGTGTGCCAGGTACAGGGGACATTATGATGGCTGCTGGGCTTGTGTGCCAGGTGCAGGGGACTGCATATACATATTTATATAAATGAAAAGTTTCATTCATTAATATGTGTGATGACTTTATTTAAACACCGTCATGGTAAGGTGGGAAATGGTAATGCAGGACAGGGTGGGCACTAAATGAAGCTCGTGCCTAGGGTGCCAAACTACCTTGGCTGCCCCGAATTGCTGTGCTGTACAATGCTGGAGGGATGTGATGTTACTACAATGATGTATAATAAGATTTCCTGGACAACTGATGGTATAAGTGAAGTGCTAAGAACATACCTCCCAACATTTTGGAAGTAAAAAGAGCAGCTAATTTTTGACCACACCCATTATATGGCCACACCCCATAATTACCATGTTCATTTGGCAGATTATGAAAGTTTGAAAATATTTCTCCTGTTAGAATTACTTAGTTTCTTATGTCAAAAGTGTTACAAAGTATCTTATTTGCACCTGTTAGCTGTTCTGGGCTCTCTGCCAAAAGCCAATTAAGTTAGAAACATTGTTTCTTTTTGTGGCTGTTCAGTGCAGAGAAAAGAGGGACTGTCCAGTACAAATGAGGGACTGCAGGTTGAGCTGTCAAAAGACGGACTGTCCCCCCGAAAATGGGACAGTTGGGAAGTATGCTGGATGACATTGTTGACTACAATACAGCTGTAGGCCAGAAGAAGTCATACAAACTACACACCAGCAGTGGATGCACTCCAGCCCCCTGGTACAAACAATACAAAGCAAGGCTGGGGTGGGGCAAATGTCCAGTCTGTAGAGTATCACAGGACACACAGGGGCAGATTTACTATTGGTCGAATTCGAGGGTGTATTCACACTCAAATTCAACCATTCGAATTGTGGTTGAATTTGAAACCTTGAAGGTTTCTGTTTATCACGTGCAGCTACTCGCACTTTGTACGGATGCTTCCCTCACCTCATCCAACTGGAACTTTCTCTCCTTTAATCCAATTGGCCTGTGCCCCTTTCACCTTGCTGCTCCCAGCTATTAAGCAGCATCCTGTGTGCGATAGCCGCCTCCCCGCCCCACAATACTCCTCCTAATATCCCTAGCAAGCGCCTCAGCTCTCTAGCCCTCAGGAAAGAACGTCTAATCCAAGCGGATCATTAAACGACCCCGCCATCTCCTGACTAGTCTCCGCTCCCCCCTTCTCGTAGGCCGATCTCCCCCGCCCGCTATATCTCCTCGCTACACATCATCATCAGGCGAGCCTCCTCACGCGTCCCCTGTCCCTGACTGTGTGTGGCTGTGAGCGACGCGGACTCCTCCCCCTGGGCGTGGTTACTCGCTCACCGACACTTGCCAGGCCGGGCGGGGTAGGGGAGGAGAGCGAGCAGACGCGCAGGCAGGGTCGCTGAGAGAAGTCACGCTGCTGCTGCTGCTGCTGCTGCTGTAAGATGTAACGGTGCTCGGGCTGCGCTGGGATGACATGCGGGAAGGGCTGGGGTTGGAACTTGTGCATTGTTCACAGACGCTACTATTTTTGAGAGTGAGGGGGTGCTAGGTGGTAAGGTAGATACAGGATGCACAGGATGCTTCAGTGTTTCTAGCCTACGGCCCTTCAGATGATTAGGAGCTACAAGTGTCAGCAGCATCCTTGCGCAAGGCTACGGGCTGGGTTGTTCCTTCTTCACGTTGAACATTTTGTTGCTTGTAAGGGGCCTGGAGTTGCCTAGTTATATCGGTGTGAGACGTGGTGAAACTCTGGTTTTGTGTAACTGTCTCTCGCTGCAACATCCGTACTCAACTTCCTTGTCCAGGCCCCCTGTTTTATTAGAGTATTTTATTAGAGTAGCCAAGTTTGTCCAGCTTCTTTCCTGGGGTGGGGTTCCTCCTTCTCCTTCCCGTTCTCTTGCTTCCCACTTGTGGCTGAGAGATGTGTGTGTGTGCCATGATGTCAGGAGCATGGGCTCGTCTCTTTATATGGCTACAGGCTCTGTCATTTCCTCTGCCTTTATAGGGCCCACACCCACCTCTTTCTCTCTCTCCTTTCACTCTCCATCCATCCTCCTCTCACTCTTTCACTTTTTAGTTTTTAATTTGCTCAGTGCCATCATTTCCTTATTCACGGTCACCTTCCTCCTTTTGTATCTAGAGATTCCCTTTTATCGTTACTTGTGTGTGTGTGTTGCTAGTGACTAGCATTTACTTCTACTCTTCCTCCTCTCGCCCCACCCTTTCTCTGAACTCTGCAAAAACCACTTCCTCAAATCTCAATTTACACCTATAAAGTTATACCTGATACCCATTGAATAGTTTGTACAATGCAGTGCTCTCCCATGTCTATTATGCTGTCAGACGTGTATTGTGCATGCTATTTAGGTTATAGCAAACCGGGGAAAGAAATTCTCCTTTAGCAAATGCATTCTAATTATTTCATTTTTGTTCTTCAACGGTTGAGGGATAATAGTGATGCAACTTGTGTGTGACTGGGACAAGCAAAGCAATATTGCACCACCACACACACACAATGAAATCAGCAGTGCCAAATTAAAAAGCAATTGCTGCACAGGAATTGCAAGTGTGAAGAGCAAAGAGAAACACACATCTGTAGAAAACAGATTCTTAACTGAGGTTCTGGCCTAGGATGGGGTACCTGCAAACCTTTATCAGTCTGTTAATAGAATTCTCCAACTAGGCTGCTTTGTGGCCCTCTAAGGACTCTTACAGACAAGCGGTTTTACCTGTGCTCCCCTGTGTTCCAGTTTCACACGTTCAGCTGCAGGGGAGCGCAGGAGTAGACTCGCTGAATTCTTTTCAATGTGGCTGTACTTGTGTAAGCCCCAAACGCAAGTAAAATGCAACATGCTGCGTCCCAACCTGCATTCTGCGCTTACATGTGTCTCTGTGAGTACAGCCTCATTGAAAAGAATTTAGTGTATCTACTTTACGCAGGTAAAAACGTTCACCTGTAAGAGCCCTAAAGGAGTTTTATTCCTCCACCCTTGAATTCCTTATATTTATTTGTATGCCATCATAATTGTAATTTAATTTGGGGCAACATTTTCCATTCAGACATCGTTGGACATGCGGCAAAAGCAACTGTATTACCTATAACAAAAGCCAGAGCCAAAGGCACATGGAAGAACAAACAGACACAGAGCAATATTGTTTGATATATGTGACCCCTTGTGCTCAGGTGTTCCTAAGTCTATATTCACCACGCTGTGTGCAGCCCCCCTCTTTTACCACCACCTCCGTGGATTAAAGCACAGATATTAAGGGACTCTCCTTATATTATGCTTGCAGATGGGTACTCACAAACAGATATTGTTCAAATGCACGTATAAATCCCTTTGATGTTGGGGCGTGCCTTTAAGTACAAACCTTGGGACACTGTGTATATTTTATTTTATATAATTTATACTATTTGTGGACCTACAAAAAGCAACTGTATAGCAATTGCCAGTCTGGAAAGATGCAGAAAAAATGTTTATATAAGAACACCAAGGCACAACATTAACAGATTGCTTTGTCATCACAGTTCAATTTACAACTTTTTACCAAATGCCACTGCTTTGTTAAAAAAACAGTAATAAAACCAAGGGAACAGTTTCTAAAAAGAGACAACCAATTACTGCTAGCATTTACTAAGGCATACAGTATTGTCTATGAGTATCACTTGAGATCAGGGTCATTGGTCATCTGTTATGTTAGTTCTTATTTGTATCAGATTGATGTTTCATTGTATTCTATGGATTATACAGACTTTTCAGATGCTTCTCTGGCGATCATTTTGCTGTATATATGTTTTGCCATGCTGATATGTTAGTGTAGCCTCTTCAGCAGGTTTGTTACATTGTATAAACTCATTAGGTCATTCTTCTCACATTAGGTTTTGAAGATGGAAGTCCTGGATAAAGCAGTAAATGGATATATAGATCATTTGCTTGGGCCAAAAGGTGAGCATCTGCAATGACTACTGTGTTTTTGTAATTCATTAGCAGTTTGTTTTTGTAGTTTAGTGACATTAATGGGGTAGTTTACTGTAACTTACTTAATATTAACACAATATGTAATGCTACTCTGACTTCTCTGTCAAAATATTTTTTCCTTTCCTTCTATACACATTGGCTTCCTGTTTTCCCATATGAGTATCCCACTCAAAGTTGTGGACTCTTCCAAAAAGCCTATTTTAATTAAGTTTCAGAAACTTAATATAATTTCTGGTCAGTGCAGGAGATCAAAGAGAAACCCGGGACTGCGGGCTGAGCTGTCAGAATCAGAACTGTCCCGCAAAAACAGGGCAGTTGGGAGGCACTGGCACTTAATAGAGGAGGGCAAAGTTACTTAAAAACACAAAGCACATATTAAAGAAAAACAAATGTTATCTAATCTAAAATGTCAGATATTTGGGGATTACATGACCAGCATTTAAATAATCAGTCAATGCTAATTGGAGATTCATATAAAGGTGATCAGGCACTGCCATTGCTAAGCAATTAATAAAAGCCTGATCAGCTATCAGAACACAAAAGAGTAAACTAGGTTTAGTTCCAATTTAACACTAACCAAGAGGCCTTTATGGAAGTACCTCAGCTGGGTGAGGCACCTTAAAGGGATACTCATATGGGAAAACGTTTTTTTCAAAACACATCAGTTAATAGGGCTGCTCCAGCAGAATTCTGCACTGAATTCCAATTCTCAAAAGAGCAAACAGATCTTTTTATATGCAATTTGGAAATGTGACATTGGGCTAGACATATATTTTTCCCAGCTGCCCCCAGTCATGTGGCTTGTTATCTGATAAACGTCAGAGACTCTTTACTGCTGTACTGCAAGTTGGCGTGATATCACTCCCCTCCCTCCTCCCACCCCAGCAGCCTAACAAAAAATAATGGGAAGGTAACCAGATAGCTCCCTAACACAAGATAACAGCTCCCTGATAGATCTAAGAACAACACTCAATAGTAAAAGCCAAATCTCACTGACACTGATTCAGTTACATTAAGTAGGAGAAATAACGGCCTGCCAGAAAGTAGTTCCATCCTAAAGTGCAGGCATAAGTCACATGACTGGGGGCAGCTGGGAAACTGACTATGTCTATCCCTGTGTTGGATTTAAAAATTTTGAGAAATGGATTTCAGTTCAGAAGTCTGCTCGAGTAGCATTATTAACTGATGCATTTAGAAAAAAACATGTTTTCTCAGTATCCCATTAAATGCAATGACAACCACTATATACTCTGGACCTTATCTTCTTATCTTTGTCTGTAAGTTACCCACCCATGTAGATTGTAAGTTTTAGGGTAGATTTAGGGTTAGTGACTAGGGTTGGTCTTTTACCGGCCTGGCCGGTATTTTTGATGGTTGATCCCAATGTTATCAATAGGAAAAAACATAAATATATAGGAAGGCCGGTATTTTTTTCAAGAAAAGGTGGCAACCCTATTAGTTACACACGTGAAGATTCGGGGAGATTTAATTGCCTGGGCGACTAATCTCCCCGAAAAGCTTTGCCGCCGTCTAAAATCTAAATCACCGGTGGGATGGCACTCGGAATGCTTCATTTTCCTAAGTTGCCTTAAGTTTCTTTGTGAGGCAACATCGGGTGACTTCAGAAAACGAAGCACTCCATGTGCCATCCCACCGGCAATTTAGATTCAAGCCAACGGGAAGGCTTTTCGGGGAGATTTGTCGCCTGAAGAAGAGATGATTTGTTGCCAGGCAACTAAATCTCCCTGAATATTCACGTGTGTCTCTGCCCCAAATAATTGCATTGACCCCTGTTTGTTCTATTTATTTATTGTTCTGCTGTAAAGCTCTGCAAGCATAAGTATCACTGTACAAATAATGCATTTGTCAGGATAACAAGAAGGTGCTGAAGGCAGGCATATTTAATCTTATCATGAAGCATAGATGTGTCTAGCTTTACATTGCCCTACATTTGAATCAGAATCAACCTTTATATCAGTGACAAGGATTCTCCCACAGGAACAGATAAGCATATAGTATTCACTGCTGAACATCACTGCAGTGCATAGACCAATGGGTGTGTCAGCCACACTGTTAGTGCATTCAAAAGTGTCCTTGTGTAACAATGAATGCTGTCATTCATCTAGACATTCTATGTGTTTAAAGGGGTGGTTCACCTTTAAGTTAATGTTTAGTATGAAGTAGAGAGCGATAGTCTCAGACAATTCACAGTTGGATTTCATTTTTCATTATTTGTGGTTTTTGAGTTATTTAAATTTTTATTGAGCAGCTCTCTTGATTGCAACTTCAACAATCTGGTTGCTAGCAACCATGCATTGCTTTGAATACAAGATTGGAATATGAATAGGAGAGGCCTGAATAGAAATATGAGCAATAAAAGTGGTACTAACAATAACATTTTAGTCCTACAGAGCATTTGTTTTTTAGATGAGGTCACTGACCCCCATTTGAAAGCAGAAAAGTCAAAAGAAGAAGGCTGAATGATTCAAAAGCGATAAAAATTAGCCATACTAAAAGTGAATTTAAAAGTGAACCACCCCTTTAATGCAAGCTTTTACTAGGTCTTGTACTAGCATCCAAAGAGAAATCAGTGTAAATATGCCAATATTTAGGGACATTTAAAGATAATTAAATTGAACTTAATGCACCAGCCTAAAGTTTCAGCTTGTCAATAGCAGCAATGATCCAGGTCTTCAAACTTATCACAGGGGGTCACCATCTTGTAAAGTGTCTGTGACATGCTCAGTGGGCTCTGAGCAGCTGTTGAGAAGCTAAGCTTAGGGGTTGTTGTAAATTATCAAGCAGAAAATGAGGTTATACTGTAATATAAACTACAGGGTTGATTATTACATTCTGATGCTAGTTGCACTGGTTTCTGTGCTGCCATGTACAGTAGTAATTATCGGTATTAATTACTAATCAGCCTTATATTGTGATATTTACATTCTATGTGTACTAATCTATTTGATCCCTAAGTTCAGTAAGTGACAGCAGCACAAAGCACGTGAATCAGTGAATCAGCAGAAAAGAAGATGGGGAGCTACTGGGGCATCTTTGGAGACACAGATCTTTACTGGTAAAGGGCTGTGGTTGGCATTGGCTAGTGCAGAAGCCCAAATTATATTGTACATAATTTCTAGCCTACTTCTTCAGTTAAGTTTTAGTGCAGCACGCACCTAGCTTCAATGCACACAAGCATATTCTTACTTGGTAGTTCGATATAAAATAGGCCTATTGAGTAGAAATCATGTAGAATATGAATGCTCTACTAAGCCC
Organism: Xenopus borealis; assembly: GCA_024363595.1. Lineage (NCBI taxonomy): Eukaryota > Metazoa > Chordata > Amphibia > Anura > Pipidae > Xenopus > Xenopus borealis. Next base: position 80,650,705 of record CM044440.1, read on the forward strand.
TTTTATCTATAAAATTGCAAATAAAGGTATAGGCAATAATTACAGCATATTACTATATATATAAATATATATATATATATATGTATATATATATATATTTATTTATAATCTATCCCATATATAGGAAAGACAATGAGCTCCCACCCTTGCATAATAATGCACAGTAGCACAGTGGTTAGCATTGTATGCTTGGTATGATGTGGTATTCAGTCTGATTTGGATCAGGGCACTGTCTGCATGGAGCTTGAATGTTCATGTGATTGCACAGTTTTCCTCCCACAGTCCAAAACCCTACTGGTATTTTAATCAACTTCTGGCTTGCTTCAGTGTTGGGGCATTGGACTGTAATTGCATTCAGATTGGGGTATTTGTGGTAGAGCAGCTGATTTAGTGCACCACCAAAATTTCAAACCTAGAAATATTTTTTAAATATTGAGCATTTCTTCTGTAATGTCTTTTGAGCACGAAAATCATTTGTTCCAACATAAAAAAAGGTATTGTCTGCATCATTTTACTCGGCATTGTGATTTGCATCTGAGAGCAAGAATGTGGGTGGGTGACAGTGCTCAGCCCTGCAGAACACAGGTTAACTTCGCAAAGCAGTGAAACACATTCTGACAAAATGAAACGGGCGATTTTTTTCTTTGAAAAATCCTTCCATGCTTTCCATGCTGATACTAAGGGAATCTGTATGTGTGAAGAGAAGGCTGGAGAGTGTCTTTTTTTCCAAGGAAGCTAAACTCACACCGATAAGTAAAAAGCATGAAATCCCAAGCGGGAAACTCTGGTTACATTTTGTGAGAAATTTATAAAAAAAAAATGTTTGCCGTGTTCCTTATTTCATTTTAATGTGCACTTATTTTTGAATAATATAATGCTGTAAAAAGGACAAGCTATCTAGCTATCTAAAGGCCAGTGGGCAGATAAGGGATGGCCTACTTTTGAATAAGCGAATAAGGAACCACTCACAACGAACCTTGAATATCTGGAGTTAAACCCTATAGGTAAATCTTCCAACAAGTTGCCCCCTAAAGCTCCCCGTAGATCTTTCTCTGCTGTACAAATGATCTTAACGAAGTCTGACCAATCTGTCAATTTATTGTGCGGTTAGTGGGATACAAACGATCGTACATCTTACGATTTTTCGTCCGACATCAGTCTGAAAATCAATTGGCCAGGTTAAAAAATCTTTATTGGTCCCCATGCAATCTATCTATGTTTGCAGGGCCAAGCAGGCAGCTACCCTTCAGTTTTGCTGGTAATATCGCCTAAAATGGTCTTTTTAGTTTATGGACACGTTGTACATTTAAACAATCGTTTTGAGACAATCTTGATCTCACGATAACCATTGGATCTTTTAAAAATCTATGGCCAGCTTAAGTTGAGCAATGACTTGGAAGGAGAGGTTAGCAACTAGAGTCAATAGGGTTGCCTACAAAATGATACCCCTACAGTAAAGCCTTTCCTTCTCTCATAAGGTGAACCTATTTTAATGGGAGGCAGCATTTACTGTTGCGAGAATCAGAACTTTCTCCACAATGTACAATGCCGTCAATCTTAATATGAATGCTATATTACTTTCATTGCCTTTTTATCTCTTAATTGTTTAATCGTGCTCATATATGTGCATTTTTTCTCTGCATCATTCTTCAGATCCCAGAGTAAGGGGATGGCTTTTCCTGGATAACTATGTTCCTACCATTTTCTTCACTGCCCTGTATTTATTTATTGTGTGGAGAGGACCTAAATATATGCAGAACAGACAACCAGTTTCATGCAGGAGCATTCTAGTGGTGTATAACTTGGGGCTCACCCTCCTCTCCCTCTACATGTTTTATGAGGTAAGATTAATTGTATTTTACTTTTTAATGCCTTACTTGCTGTGTATACTTTGCAATGAAAATGAGAGACTGAGATGGTGCTAAAAGAGGCAGTCTACATATCATTTGTGGGCACAGGGGAATCATTGGTGGGTACTAAGTAATCTAGTAAACTAGATTGGTGATCATTAATGCTACCTGCTGTTTATTATAGCTTAATAATAGTGGGGCAGACAAAGATGATTGTGCAACCCAATGATCATAAAAAACACTTTAAGGGCTACATGCAAACACATTCTAACACCTTTTTGAGGGGTTATGTTACTTATAAAAAATATGAATTAATGCTTAAGTTAAGAATTAACTATGAATTAACTTGAAACACTACAATCCATGGACTTGCTTTTTCTCATATCTTTTCGGTCACCCTGCATGGCTACTGGTATTGTGCTTATGTATTATAATATGTCCTGGGATATCATGGAGATTACTTGATGTCGCTAAAGGCATAGTCTGTTCCAACACTTTTGTTGTTGATTTCAACTTTATCCACTGAAGCATCTGGGTTGGTTCTAATAGTCTGGCCCAAAAATGTATGTCTGATATAAATAATGTTTGCTACGGACCAGCACTCCTTTATTTAATTTAAAACAAAAAAACACTTTATTTCACATACTATTTGTATTCAATGTTTGGTCTACGTTTGAACCCTTAATAAAATTAACTGAAACTTTGGACACGTTGTATGTGAAATAAAGAGTTTTTGGTTTTAAATTGTATACAATGAAGTGCTGAAGTGCATTCTTTTTTTTTTGCAGACTTTTTTATTGTATTTCCAAAGGTAAATAAAATGAATTAAAATGATGATACCATTTGAGTTTGTTGTTCAACATTAGTCATTTTTAACACGGTTTCCTTAAGTCAGTACAGTACAATAAAACTTGAAAATAGACAGATACGTATGAGCAGGAAACAGAACAGAGGGAAAGGGGAGGGAGTAAAAAAATGTTAAAGAGGGGAAGTTAAGCAGGGGGAGAGAGCTTCTTTTTCATATTTGACGTTGGGGAGAGAGAAAGAGAAGGAGGCGAATAACCATATGCATTCTTAACCAACCATACATTTCAACAGATCATTTGGAGACAAGTGCAGACACATTGACTGCAATCCAATAAGGGATGCATCAAATCTAGCATTCAGTTCTGGATTTTGCCGGGATTGCGCCTTTTTCAGCAGGATTTGGATTTGGCCAAATACAAGTTTCCAGCTGAACTAAATCTGAATGCTTAAAATCTTATGACTTTTTGTCACACTAAAATGGTAGTAAAAAAACATAGTACAAAAGAAAGATAGAGTATACCTCAGCTAGAAATTTGGGGCAAATTCGCTAGCTTTGGCTTCGCCAGCGTTCGCCGCACTTCCCCAGGCGAATTTTCACCAGTGCTACGCAAATTCTCTAAAGTGCGAATTTACGCTCAGGTCGGCGAATGGTAGCGAAGTTGCGCTAGTGTTACTTCGCTAGGCAGAGCGCTGTTACGCTAGCGAAGCCTAATTTGCCTACGGCGGGAACTTTAAGTTATAATAGAAGTATATGTTACAGCCACTACATTCAACTACACATATTATATAAAGTTGTCCTATTGCCCTACATGTGCCCCCTGTATAGTTTTGTTGCCATATTGTTAGGAAATGTACGGGGTAAGGAGGGTAACCCCCCCAAAAAATATCAATCTTTTTCAGACTATCACCCTCCTATGCTAAAATACGCCAGTGTTTTTTTGGGACTTAGAAAAGATTTTTCAATTTTTTTTCAACCTCCTATCTATTGTATTGAACTTTGCCTGGTCTGACCAGGTGAAGTAATGTCTAACTTAAGTGCTAACGTTCAGGAAAATGTTCATCTTAGTGAATTTGCGAAATTACGATCCCTCGTCAGTGTGCAACTTCGCCTGGCGTAAGGGTGCGAAGTTGCGCATGTCCATCTACTTCACTAGCAAAAATTCGCCAGAGTCCGTGTTAGTGAATTTGCGAAGTTGCGAAATGACGGCACGCTGGCGAATTAGCGCTAGCATTAGACACTTCGCGCTTTACTGAATTTGTTTGGTATGTTTGTGTGCACCGTTGGATCATAGGATCCCAGGAGGCTGTCCTTATTTTTTAAAAATTTTCTAATTATGATTACCCAATGACACATGCTACTAAAAAAGTATATTATTATGAAAATGGTTTATTTACATGAAGCAGGGTTTTACATATGAGTTGTTTTATGCAATATCTGTTTATAGAGACCTACATTGGTATTGGGGTATAGTTTTCCTTTAAGAAATCATAAATTCTACTAGGGTATGTAAACTGATGAGCACAACTGTATCTTCTTTATATAGTTACATATAGTTACATAGTTAAATTTGGTTGAAAAAAGACCGAGTCCATCAAGTTCAACCCCTCCAAATTAAAAACCCAGCATACATACATACACACACACACACACATCTCCACTCTTTCAAACACAAACCATATACCTGTATGCCCATAGTTATACTAACTGTATATATATATCTTCTGCCTCACCCATGACTGACTATTGAGCACCCCACAACCATGGGGCCTGCTTCCTCTTTAATTCAGTGACTTTAACTAATATTAGCTCTCGAATACTCAGTAATGGCATATTGCGATATTTTGTGGGCAGAGATTGTAGTACACACATTAGTCCTGAAAGCTGTTATATCATTGTGGTATAATGTTGTACAAGTACAGTGGAACCTCAATTCTACATCTCCCTGATTTTAAGTTTTCTCTTATTTTCCAAATTTTGTGGTCCCACCTATATATTATGCATAATACATTTCCCTGATTTTACATTTGCCTGGATTTTACACCATTTTTTCTGGTCCCCTGAAAAACATAAAAATGGGGTTCTACTGTATATTTATATCTTTGAAGGAAGAACTTCCCCTCTTCCACTCTCTCATATGTAAGTGGGAGGGAGGAAACATTCTTCTACTATAAAGCCTTATTACATCTTTTAAAGTATAAGATATTTCTCTTAAGAATTCTATTTAACTTCTAATTTTTCCACATTCTGCCATTTTAAGAGTTAACAAATCTGCCCAAATGTCACTGGTATGCACACAATCCAGCTAGAAAAGGCATCTGAATTCTTCCCTTGGGCACACACTGTTCTTTGTTTGGAGACCCTGAGGAAAACCAGACTTAATCAGCTTACACTGTGTATGCCTACTGCCAGCCTAACAGTGATATCACAATTATGTAAGGAGGAATTCAGTGCAGGAGTGCAATAGTGCAGACACTTGTGCAAATACTCTATTTTATGAAGTCAGGTTAATTATATTATTAATATTGGCGAGATTGGTGAAACTACAATAGCAGGTCTAGAGCCCCTGTATCTGCCCCTGCTGTGTTGTAGTCCTCCCATCCCAGCTCCTCTTCTACATTAAACTTCACAGCCCACCACAATCTAGTGACATTACATTTTTGGCCAACTTACTATTTTAGAAACATTTTTTTTATTTTGTACAGGCTATTTACCCACTTTTTATTTTAACACTAAACTGTTCCTTTGATGAAAGGTGAATAAAACAGTATAACTTGGGAGAACAATTGTTGCTTGAATGTGAAAATTAACTGTCATATGTGTTCCCGAGTATGAATATGTATATTTACAAGTTACACTTTATAATTGAATTAAAGGAACAGTTCAGGGTGAATAGATAGGCTGTGCAAAATAAAAAATGTTTCTAATATACAGTAGTTAGTCAGGTAAAAATGCAAACTATAAAAGTTGTAGTGACTAGATGTCTAATATAATAGCCAGAATCCAACTTCCTGCTTTTCAGCTCCCTAAATCTGAGTTAGTCAGTGACTTGAAGGGGGGCCACATGGGACATAACTGTTCAGTGAGTTTGCAATTGATTCAGCATTCAGCTCAGATTCAAAAGCAACAGTTATGACCAATATGGCCCTCCCTCAGGTCACGGATTGGTTACTGCCTGGTCACCAGGGTAACCAGTCTGTGTAAACCAAGAAAGCTGAAAAGCAAGAAGTAGTGTTCTGTTCTGTTAGACTTACAGTCACTCTAGCCTTTACACATTACATATTTTCCTAACTATATTGAAAACATTTTTTTATTTTGCACAGCCTATCTATTTACCCAGTGTTTCCTTTTATACTGGACAATTCCTTTAAGGATTCAAGAAAGCTGGTCTCTTATATTAAGTAGTTTTTGATTATGTTGTAGCGCTACAGTAAATTGAGTGCACCATTCTCTCACTATAAGCTTGCCCCCAATATGTTGCTCCGGAAGAGACCTTAATTATCAGGAGGTAAGCCCTTGCAAACGGTGTGGAGGTAGGGTGTAGTACAACTGTAACTTGGTACAGTACACAATAATTGGGCGCCAGTGGTTCTTGTAACTTAAAGGGATACTGTCATGGGAAATTTTTTTTTTTTCAAAATACATCCGTTAATAGTACTTGCTGCTCCAGCGGAATTCTGCATTGAAATCCATTTCCAGTGGCTTTAATGAATAATCGTCTGCACCTATTCACACGTGGCGCTGCGTTTTCTGGTAGTTACACCACTGCTAAATTTGAATAGCCTCAGTCAGAAGAAACCTTTCCCTTCCTTAATGAGAGCCGATAGCACAGATGAGAGAACTTTAGCAGGGCTGATCCATGACTTATGAGGTCTGTAGCTTCAAAACTGAACATTTAATGTTAAAGTAATAAAGATGATTTGCAAAAAAAAATTTTTATTCTCACAGGGGGTATTCAAATGTAAAATATGGTCTACGGCAGAGTTCCCCTGCCGTAGATTGAATTGGACGCCGGCACATTGAATTGGACGCCGGCGCACCGAATTTCACTCCGAGCCCCTTCCCGACCCCCCAGTCCTTGAAAAAAAAAAAGTTTGCCTCCACAACGGTCCCCGGACCAAAAAAGGTTGGGGACCCCTGGTCTACAGTGAACATCCCTCTGGACAGTCCTATTAAAAATGAATAGGGCTAAAAATACCATATTTTATATATGGACCTTATTGCACCAGCCTAAAGTTTCAGCTTGTCAATAGCAGCAATGATCCACAGCTTCAAACTTGTCACAAGTGTCTGCAACACTCACATGCTCAGTGGGCTCTGAGAAGCTGTTCAGAAGCTAAGCTTAGGGATCATCAATAATTATCCAGCAGAAAATTAGGTTGGCCTGCAATATAAGCTGATGCTTATGGCCAATTATTACATTCTAATGCTAATTGCACTGGTCTCTGTGTTGCCATGTAGTAATTATCTGTATTAATTACTAATCAGTCTTGTACTGTGACATTTATATTCTATGTGTACTGTATTTTGTGAGTTGGCCCCTAAGCTCATTAAGTGACAGCAGCACAGAGCATGTGAATCAGCGAATCAGCAGACAAGAAGATGGGGAGCTACTGGGGCATCTTTGGAGACACAGATCTTTACTGCTAAAGGGCTGTGGTTGCATTGGGCTGGTACAGAAGCACACAACATAATGTACAACATTTCTAGCTACTTCTTTAGTTAGGCTTTAGTTCTCCTTTAAACAAATGTAGTAATCTAGTGGGTAGATGGATACTTGGGTAATCAGCCAGCTAATAGTGCAATATGGCCATGCATGTGCATTGCCAATTATCAAGGCCCTCAGGGCCGGAAAATGAAAAAAAAAAAAAATAGAGCATAAAAGCAGAGCATACTGTGTGTGTAAGTAAGATGTCAGAAGGGTCAGGCAGTAATATGCAGGTTTAGGCAGGCAGCAATCAGGAATGTTCAGTAACTACTCACAAGTCAATAGCTGAATCATCAGACAATTAAGAGTGCTCCCAGGGACTTGGCAGAGTAAGATCTACGAACAAGTATGAATTCCTAGTCTGTAATGGTTTCTTATTTTGAATTTGGTATAAATAACTTAATGCTAAAGTGACAGTGACTCAGCTATTGGTGCACACATGGAGGCACTGGCAGAAATTGAGACTACCTTACATACATAAATCCTAGCATTTTTAGGTAATGTAATGACCCAATACACCATTTTCCTAATAATACACTTTTTTAGTAGCATGTGCCATTGGGTAATCATAAATAGAAAAAGAGCCATTTTAAAAAATAAAGACAGCCTCCTGGGATCCTAGGATTCAACGGTGCACACAAACATACCAAACTATAAAGTTAGGTCACATGAGCCAATTAACAGACAGAGTTGTATCTTTTGCTTCCACACTTCTTCCGTTTACAGTTAGAGTTGAAATATTTCTGGTCAAAAACCATACTGCTCTTGAAAAACACAGGCTAATACCCAGCAGATGAAGTATTTTTGTATCCATGGATTTAGCTTTGTATGCTTATTATGTTTAGCAGGCCGTACATGAATAAAGGCAAAGTACATTTCCAGAGCAGGTTGTTGCCCGGTGCTACAATTACACATGTAGTGCAGTAGACACAAATGACAGATTGTGGGATTACTATGATTTGCACTGTGACAGGTTAGTAATTATGGCACTAACCAGACTAATTAAATGTTCAGTTGCACCTGGTTGTGCTCTGCTAAACACACCTTTGATAAAGCACAGCTTGGCTGGTGGGCAAAAGGGCAGTCTGGGGATCACTGCTATATAAACATTTAGCATTTCTATTCTATTTGTATTTTATTTTAAGGTGCATATTTTCAAGGCTTGTTTTTGATTTGTGCATTTCAAATTACACAAAGCTTTTATTCCGTTTGTGTGTAAATGCCTTTGTCTCTTTTGTTCAGTTTTACCATTACAGCTATACATTATGACATGCATTCTATGTATATTTATGGGCTTGGCAATGCAAAAATAATAGTAAAGCAGTCCGGCTTTCTATTAAAGGAGAACTTAAAGGAGAAGGAAAGCTACCAAAGCATTTATTCCCAATATATTAGCCACAAAAGTGCAAGCTATGATACTATATTTATTCTGTAGAATGCTTTACCACACCTGAGTAAACTGCTCTATAATCTCTCTGTTTGTTTAGGATAGAGCTGCCATATTAGCTTGGTGTGTCACTTCCTGCCAGAGTCTCTCCCTGTTCACTTATAGCTCAGGGATCAGGTTACAACAGGGAGGGGAGGAGTGAGGGGGGGGGGAAAGAGAGGCACAAACTGAGCATGCTCAAGACTTGCCTTAGAGATTTAAACTGAAAACAGGAAGTCTGATACAGAAGTCCTTGTATACACAACAGAAGGAAAGAAATGTGGTGATTATTTTGACAGAGGACTCCGCACAACATTACTTTGAAGGTTTACTGGTGTATTTATTTAGACCTTTCTGATAAATATTAGCCTTTCCTTCTCCTTTAACGAAAGCCTAATTAAAGAAGTACACTAGAAATGTGCATTAAAATTTGGCCTTCTATATCAGCCCAAGGCAACCACAGCCCTTTAGGCTGGGGACTGACAGGGAGATTCGGGGAGATTCTGTCGCCTGGCGTTTAATAGCAGGCGACAATCTCCCCGAACTTCCTTCTCCCTGTCCACCGCTACTTTAAATGACAAAGCGCCAGCACTGTGCACACGCGGCGCGGCAGTATGGTTTTTTAAAGAAATGAACATCGCTAGTTTAAATGACAAAGCGCCAGAACTGTGCACACGCGGCGATCGCCGCGCCGCGTCTGCACAGCGCTGGCGATTTGTCATTTAAACTAGCGACGGACAGGGAGAAGGAAGTTCGGGGAGATTGTCGCCTGCTATTAAACGCCAGGCGACAGAATCTCCCCGAATCTCCCTGTCTGTCCCCAGCCTTAGCAGTAAAGATCTGTATCTCTAAAGATGTCCCAGTAGTTCCCCATCTTCTTTTCTGCTGATTCACTGCACATGCTCTGTGCTGCTGTCACTTACTGAGCTTAGTGACCCACTCACTATATACTGTAAATATATAATAGAAATGTCACAATATAAGGATGATAATACTTAAAGGAAAACTATACCCCTCAAACAATGTAGGTCTCTATTCAAATACATTGCATAAAACAACTCATATGTAAAACCCCTGAAGCACTATTGCTATGGCTACTAAAACATTTGAACATAATATAAATAACAAAAATAAGCCCAACAGGATTTCCCCCCACTATATAGTCATGATTTATTGTTATAAGGGATCTACTCTACTTTTTGGGATTAGGCCGAATGCTTCACACAAAATAAAAGAAATACAGGCATATGCTGTCACTTAAATGATATTTTTGTTTCTTCAGCTTGTAACTGGAGTATGGCAAGGCGGTTACAACTTTTTCTGTCAAGATACTCACAGCGGAGGTGATGCTGACACAAAGGTAACATTTCTGTAGTCCCTAGTATTTTTCTCTATTCCTCTTTTTAAGCTCATGTAGTGGCCACAGCATGCTTTCACAGGATAATCAGTTACCATATTGAAAATAATCTCTGTTCATATATAGCCAAGATCCAAGGTATGTTAAAACCAGAGGTGCATCCGTCAGCAGAAGACACATTGCCTCACTCCATAACATTACTGTTATTGTACAGACTGGGACACAGTGGAGCATATTTGTAGAGAGCAAAGTTATACTCTGTACAGAACTTACAGTGTCTGCCCCAAACCTTCAGATATCTCCAGACTTTAGATTTGCAAATATATTAGTCCATCTTCATTGAATTATGTATTTTCATAGTGGTTTACCATAGTGGAGTAGTACACGTTTCTGCAAAAATAACTATCTGATAAACTATAAGTTTTAAGCTTTGGGTGAGATACAAAAAAACTTGCACTTCTTGTATGAAATGTTGCCTTTAAATAGGTGAAGAGTTTTAATTAAATAAAGTATCAGTTTCCTCTTGTATCTACTCAACGAAAACCTTGTCTAAACAGATCCAAACAACCAAACCAATAGTTAGAATGAATCATCCATGGAATGACTGAAATCTACATGTTATCACTTGCATTTCTCTTCGAGGAGCCTCGCTCAGTAATAAGAAAAAGAGATAAGAAATATGATTATTCCTAATTTAATAAGCATTGACCTATTATTCAGTGCTTTACAGAGAATATATAATTACTCAAGCAAGCCTATGTCCTGGTAGAGTACAGTCTAGTTTCCTTGCTTTTGACAAGCAAACATAAATTAGTAGGGATGCACCGAATCCAGAATTCGGTTCAGGATTCAGCCTTTTCCAGCAGGATGCAGATTCGGCTGAATCCTTGTGCCTGGCCAAACCAAATCCTAATTTTCATATGCCACAAAACAAGGAAGTAAAAATAGTTTTGTCCACTTTATACCTTCCTGTCACTAATTTGCATATGCAAATTAAGATTCCGTTCCGTATTCAGACAAATATTTCACAAAGGATTCAGGGATTCAGCTGAATCCCAAATAGTGAATTGGGTGCATCCCTATACATTATGGTACAAGTAACTGAATAAGGATAGATGGGTGAATCTTGGAGGTAACCTAGTGACATTGAATGAACATACAAACTACATGCAGATAGGAACTTTTACTCACTTTTCACAGTCAACCAGGTAACTATGAAATGATTGGGCAGTGAAACTAGACTTCAGTCATGTAACCAGTACAGTACTTTCCAAATGCTCAAGGTTGGCAGACTGAGACTTTTATTACATCATCAACCATTTGTTTGCCGTTGCATCTTGGAACAGAAACATTTTTGTCTCTTACAAATCTGTAAAATAATGACATTAATTAATTTTTGCAGATAATTCGGGTCCTGTGGTGGTACTACTTTTCTAAACTCATTGAATTTATGGACACTTTTTTCTTCATACTGCGGAAGAACAACCACCAGGTCACGGTCCTGCATGTCTATCACCATGCATCCATGCTCAACATTTGGTGGTTTGTCATGAACTGGGTACCCTGCGGGCACTGTAAGTAAACAAAGGAGAGCTGAGAAGTCACTATTCAGTTGCTATTTCTAAATGGTAGACTGACCATGAACAGAGAGAAAGGCCTTGGTTAAATGGACAACACTGGAAATGATGGTATTGTGGAAATACTAAGGGCCAACATTAAGTGCCACATTTGTCAAACTTGCCCATTTGTCATGCAAGTACTTGTGACTAATCTTCATCATGACTATTAAAAAGATTCATCGAAAATAGGAGAATTTTTTCAAATTTTGTAAAAATAAAAAAGCTATTATTCACATGCCAAACGTGAGAAGTTACATTTACCTTTGCCTTCTATGGTATTTTTACTTCAGTTGGCATGGTCATTTTTTTTTTTTCGCAATTAAAATGTGGTCACCATTACCATAAATATGAGATTTAGAGGTTGCACTTTATTAACAGGCTACTTGTATGATTTGTGAATCTCAAAGGAAAGCTATACCCCCCCAAACAAAGTAGGTCTCTATAAAAATATAATGCATAAAACAACTCATATGTAAAACCCTGCTTCATGTAAATAAAACCATTTTCATAATAATATATATATTTTTAGTAGTATGTGCCATTGCGTAATCATAAATAGAAAATTGGCATTTTAAAAAATGAGGGGCAGCCCCTGGGATCATATGATTCATGGTGCACACAAACAAGCCATACAGGTTAAGGCACATGAGCCAATCAACATACAGAGTTTTTTTTCACACTTCTGTAGAGTAGAGAGTTGTAGTATTTCTGGTCAGGTGATCCCTGAGGCAGCACAGAGACCGTCACAAAATATTTACTTAAATATATATACCAGTTTGGTAAGATTCTTTAATATACCACTTAATATGATGTAAAACATCTGTTGCTTAAGTATTCACTTTGGGGGTATAGTTTTTTTTTTTTTTTTAAACACTTGCAGCACGAAATATTTATTCTCTAAATAACAAGATCAGATCAAAAGCTGTAATTTCCTATTTGGAAATAACTGTTTTTTTCATTATGTTGCCTAGAACATTGCAAAGTCTGGCAAACTTCTTTCTGCATCTGTAAGGCTCAACAGAAATTCAGATAGGTCTTACACTTTTGCCCCCACAGATAACTTGTGTGTAAGATCTGTAATAGTGAATGAATGAATGTATTTTCAGTGCTTTCCCTGATGTGCTGTAACAATTTATTTGTTTTCTGCTCTCCCAGCCTACTTTGGTGCTACTCTCAACAGCTTTATTCATGTGCTGATGTACTCCTACTATGGACTCTCGGCTATTCCCGCCATACGCCCATATCTGTGGTGGAAGAAATACATCACACAGTGCCAGCTGGTAAGACTCCCATTCATCAGTTCCTTGGCACACTGTGTACAAGCAGCCATTTAGGAACAGTAGCACCAAAAAACAAAAGTATTGAAAATATCATGTAGTGTTGCCCTGTGGTAAAACTGAAGTGCTTATTTCAGAAACACTACTATAGTTTATATAAACAAGCTGCTGTGTAGCAATGGCGGAAATTGAAAAAAGGCTATATGGCACAGGATAAATAGTGGATAACAGATACACCATTATGCAGGGTTGGACTGGTCAGACCCCAATCCCAATCAATTTGCAAAAAAAAAATTCTGTGCTGGGTGCACACGCACAGTGGTGTTCACACCAACGACCTGTGCAGTGACGTCATTGAGTGTGTGCCCAATGCTTCAATAGGTGGGTAGGTGAGGCCGGAGGAGAGGGGAGGAAGGGAGCCTGAGGGGGGCCATGGATGGCCGGGGGGGG
>CM044440.1:80664610-80682831 GCA_024363595.1 Xenopus borealis
GGGGGGGGGGGGGTCCCTGGGCGGAAGTCCCAGTGGGCCTCAGGCCCCCCAGTCTGACCCTGCCATTATGTTCTACAGAGCTTATCTGCTATATGTTGTGTAGCCTGAGCCTTTACTCCTTTGAATGGCTACCCCCATTGCTACACAGCAGATTATTTTTATAAACTATAGTAGTGTACCTGAAGCAAACAGATCAGTGTTACTAGTGCAGGGCATTATATTTGTATTACTTTAAAACATTTTCACTTTTGATGTTACTGTTCCTTTATGCATTATGTACAATTTTCCAGTAAACTTTCCATAAAGATGAGCATTAGTCTGGGAATGAAATACTTGTTTTATATCAAACTGAAACTACAGAAATGTATCTGTATTCATCAGGCCATTTGTATCTTGCAATATAATAGCCAGTTTCATCCTTATTTTATTCATTTTTATAGTTTGTACTATTTAGCCTTGATAGGAAACAGTTCTGCAGAAAATATGTTTGTCTAGGATTCCATAGGACTAAATATCTATATACGTATTGACATCAAGTGGTTAAATCACTTACATTAGACCAATCAAAAAGCATTAATGTGCACACACATCCATAGTGAACTGACTGTATCTATTAAGGTTTAACTGAGGACAGTGCTGACCAGTTTTTACATGTAGAGGTCACTTATTTGAAAAATAAAGATCCTTTGAGCAGGCTTGACACCAGAAAAAAAATCAATTGTTGGACCACAGGATTCTTTGCTGTAAATCTGTTCCTGATTAGTGCACGTCTTTTAACTAAAGGGTTATTCTAATTGATTTAATTGCTAGTTGGTGACTTGTGAACTGGCTCACATCAATTATTGATGGTAATTAGCCATTGTAAACATGTATGCAGTTTAAGGGTAGGGACAGACAGGGAGATTCGGGGAGATTTTGTCGCCTGGCGTTTTTAGCAGGCGACAATCTCCCCGAATTTCCTTCTCCCTGTCTGCCGCTAGCAGACGCGGCGCGGTGATTTCCGGAATCGCCCGAAGATACTTCGTGAGGAAACTTCGGGCGATTCCGGGAATCGCCGCGCCGCGTCTGCACAGGCGCTGGCGCTTTGTCAATATACTAGCGGCAGACAGGGAGAAGGTAATTCGGGGAGGTTGTCGCCTGCTAAAAATGCCAGGCGACAGAATCTCCCCGAATCTCCCTGTCTGTCCCCAGCCTAATTAGATAGTTGTGACAAAAGATTTGCCGTGTGTAATAAAATTGAGTAGTTGAAACTTTAGGGGCTTATTTAATAATGCTCAAGCATTTGGTTACTGAAAACCATGCATGAGCTCCTAAACCTAAAACCTGCCAAGCTTTTAATTGTTTATTTATATTTATTTTTTTTTTTTTTCAGGAACACAATAACAGATTGCTTGAGCCCAGGGACTAGCCCCTTTGTAGTGCTAATCAATTGTTCATAATGCTTAAGCATTATTCTGTCATTAGTCTGCTAGTTCACCCAGGACAATTAAAAGATACATATTCTTGGATACATTGGCATGGTATGTGGAATGTGCTCAAGGTGTACATTTAGTAACACTTTAAACAGTGTTGGTGCACAAAAGAGAAGCAAGGAATCCTGGTGTATAAGTCTTTCTTGATATATATAACTTAAGGCTTCTTGTAACAAGCAGCAGTCAGTTAGTAACATGTTGCAATAAAAAATAAGGTGTAATTAAAATACCGGTAATTCCACTTTGTTGGCAGAGATCCTATGCTTATTGCGCAAAGCTGTCACAATGCTGCCAGAATAACATGGAAGTACAGTTGCCACCTTTTCCTGTTAATTACATTGGCATCAACCTTCAAAAGTACCGGCCAGGCCTGTAAAACCGGCCAGGTGGCAACCCTACATGGAAGTGATATAATTTGGCGGATTGAGACAAACAACTTGCTGTACATTGATCGGGTGGGTTACAGTATGTCATACAACTCACTGGGGCTCATTTGTAAACTTTGTGCAGAGTAGAATGATTCACAGTGAGTATATTTGCCCTGCAAATGTGTGTATTTATAAAGCTGCACAAGATTGGTGTATCTAATGTACAAGCATATTGGCTGTTTTTTTTTTTTTTATGTATGGCAAAATTGCATACGCAGGCTTTACTGGCAGAAAAAAAAAAGATTCGCTAAACAGATTTTGCAAATGATGACTTTATGTTCTCAAAATGACAGCGAAGGCCATATTTGTGCACGAATGTACAGTGGCTATGCTTATACACGCACCCATCTCACTTGTGAATATACATGGGCAATGCGAATGTCACTGTGAAAGAAAACAAAAGGAAAGACAGGTACAACAGTGAAAACTATAGGCATTTTAGCAAAACAACTACACCTGAATAAATACACATTGCTCCAACATAATAAATGACCCCCACTAACAATAATAAAGAGGAATGCCCAACATTTCCCCTTGTTTTCTCTTTTCTGCCTCATAGAAGTCACATGTCAAAATGACATAATCCTTGAGAAAAAATACAAATGATTATATACCCAGTGGAGGTCACATAAATATTCAGCATAAATATACAAACAATGAACTCTTCTGTATGTGTTACTGAATGATGCCTGTGCCCTTCCTATGCTCATTTTTGTGTGTTCTCTCCTGCAGACTCAGTTTGTCCTTACTATGACTCAGACTACCTGCGCAATGATTTGGCCCTGTAAATTTCCCATGGGCTGGCTGTACTTCCAGAACTCTTACATGATCTCCCTCATCATCCTGTTCACCAATTTCTACATAAAGGTAAATTATGACTTTGTTTGTTTGCAGTTGTTTATTGTTTTATGCGGAAACAAAATGCAGACTTACATTCCTCAAATTATAATGCATTCAAGGCTATAATAGTCAGCATAACAACTCCGTTATACCCATGTGACTAATTTCAATGGTTTACATGCCAAAGTGATAGACAATATTGCATTGCTCTCTCACATAAGTTTGTGACAGTGCTGCTAATTATTTTATTTCCTAAAATAACAGAATTTTCCTTAAAAAGCTATAATTGGCAGAACTATTTGATGCCAGATTTATAACTAATCTTGCGCTGATTGATCATTGAAGGATACAGGTAATGATTTATTAGGAAGGCTAATTAGAATTTATTTCAGTGTAGATATGACATCACAAATGTGCAAGCATATTTGTATGAGGCCTTGTGCTCACATTAGTATACGTCACCCAAAAAATGGGTGTCTCTTAAAACCACACTCCTTTAGGGCCCTTACACACGGGCGTTTTGGACCTGCGCTCCCCTGCGTTGCGTTTGGCTGCGTTCAGCCGCAGGGGAGCGCAGGTATAGACGCACCTCATTCTTTTCAATGGGCCTGTACTCACGAGACGCGTGTAAGCGCCGAACGCAGGTTCAGACGCAACATGCTGCATTTTTCCTGCGTTTGGCGCCTACATGCGTTTGTGTGAGTACAGCCCCATTGAAAATAATTGAGTGCGTCTATACCTGCGCTCCCCTGCGGCTGAGCGCAGCCAAACGCAGGGGAGCGCAGGTAAAAACGCCCGTGTGTAAGGGCCCTTAAGGTGGCTACATACAAGAAGATCCACTCATTTAGCAACCTTGCAAAACAAGCAGATCTTTCCCCAATATGCCCCCAAAAGCAGGGTGATATTGGGTTAGTAGGACTGCATCAACTAGCCAATGTGATCACAGGAAAAATAAAACCTGCCAATCGCTATCAAGCTGATTTTTAACCTAATAAAAATCAGTTGATTTCTCCATGGTTCAGTCCCTTTAGGAGTCTCTTAAAAGAGACCAAAACATTTACATATAAATTTTGGGGTTTTTCACTTTATTTCAAAGTCCCAGTGTATATCTATGTAATGTAATGCAATATATAGATCTATGAAGATATGTATCACAAAACATGTGTTTAATCAGTTCCCAGGCTAAGCAAGGTAAAGCTGTGCTACCTAAACTTGCGTATGTATCTCTTTGATATCGAGCTTTTTTTTAACAAACACATTCATTATATTCGATGTAGGGAATCTATGTTTGTTATATAGCTCGTGAAGATTTCTGTGCTTTTGCAGTGTTTCCTATCTCTAGACTTGGTTCTGTAAACTTTGAAAACTCAGGGTCATTGTAGGAAGACTGTGGTAAATTGGGCACATGTTGTGACAGGTAGGTTTATATCACTCATCCGCAGACTGACTGGGGAGTAATAAGAGATGAACACAGAAATGGTAAGGAACAGGGTGGTCATCAAGCATTACTAGAAGGCGCAGTTGCAGACTGGAATAAATGAAAGTTAAACAGGTTTAGCTTGAGTTATCTGATATCTTTGTCAATGCAGAAATCTTATTGCTAGGAGTAAAGTGAAGAGTCTGTGCATGAGAGCTGTGTGTAGAATGTTTGGAAAGAGAGAACAAGTTCATATTAAAACTAGGGATACACCGAATTCAGGATTTAGTTTGGGATTCTGCCTTTTTTTAACCCAGATTCGGCCGAATCCTTGTGCATGGCCAGACCGAATCCTAACTTGCATATGTAAATTAGGTGCAGGAAGGGAAAAAACACAAAAAGTAAAAAACAACATTTTCCCACCTTTTCTTTCCTGCCCCTTATTTACATATGCAAATTATGATTCAATGGCCGAATCTTTCATGAAGGATTCAGGGATTCGGACAAATCCGAAAAAGTATATTCGGTGCATTCCTAATTAAAATCATGTCTTTTATTGCTTATGTCTTGTAGTCATCTTGTAATCTGAGCTATAACTCCGTATTCAAAGGTTAATATGTGCCATGCCACAGTAAAAAAAAAAGCAGGTGAAAGGACAAGGACCAGACAGGAATAAATGTGAACTGTAAATACCTCTGCTGGGACAAATTTATAAAGTCAATGACATGACCAGTGAGGGTGTGTCTGAAAGAGAGTCATCTTTGTACACCGCTATTACAAAAAGTAGAATAGAGTAGTGTTTACATTTAACACTATGTTGTCTATATTACAAAAAAAAAACATCATTAACAGCAATTAGATTATTTTAAAGTTATGAGTGTATATATTACACATATTTTGTCATTGTTGGTGAACAACCTATATTTGCTTCTATGTAAAGACCTACAACAAGAAGACCTCTTCCCGAAGGAAAGAATACCAGAATGGATCAGCCAGTGCAGTGAACGGACACACAAACAGCTTTTCTTCCTCAGAGGACAATGTGAAGCAGCGGAAACAAAGACGGGATTGAGAAGCAAGCACAGTCACCACTTCAATACACCACAGAAACAACAATGTCAAGCGCAGAGGAATCATCTGGGCACTGACGCCCACACGGCTACTGTAACTTTCCCTAATAAAAAATAATGTGATTAACGTAGGACTTACAGTTCCTGCCATGATACAAATGAAATAGAGACATCAAAATAGACTGTATCAAAATAGCAGCAGTTAATGTTTAGAATACCTCCAGTCTCTTTACCATCAATCCAGATTAAAAAATAAAAAAAAAATCTACATTTATGTTCACAAACAAATGTTTAAACCACCAGCAAATCTAGATTTTGGTTTATGGCCAAAAAGCTTTTTGCTTTGCCTTTTAGTAACTTTTTATTTTTTTTTAATACGATTACATTAAGTGCAATGTATATTTGAAGCATACTCTTCTTGTCAGCAGGAATACTGTTTTATTTTTGCCACCCTGCAGCCCCCCCTGGATATTTACTTTCTGAAAGCAGCTGATTAACATTAATCAAGGAATGCTTGTAAATAGATACGGCCGCTGCTATATCATGTGCATGCAGAAGAGATAGGTGCGGTAACAACCTGTTATAAGGGACTCTGGATCTGCCAAATAGGTCTGATCAGGAATATGTTTTCTGCAGTAATATATCATTTACACCCTGGAATATTACACCAAACAGGAATATTACAGTGCAGGTGATTAACATGCATCACAGGTATAAAACTCATTATTTTATGGGTTTCCTAAACATTAACTGTTGCTTATTCCCCTTGTCACCAGACAGCTCAGCAACACATACTACTGCGGCACCTCCTGGCACTGAATGGGTCAACGATCCAGCGATTTTCAGTTCACGTTGCTCATGCTATATAGACTGTGGAAGAAAAGTTTTATTGTAGTTTTTAACACTGCTGTTGCCTTACTAGTTCATATTCTAGGTGCTGAATAGCAATTTATGGTTTTCAAGAACTGTCATTTATTTTCTAATGCAGGGTATCCATCCATTTGTAGCTGTCCTCTGTCTATGAGCATTTCACTTATTAAAGAAACATGCCTTAATAATGTCATATGTAAATAGCAGTCTCCAAAGCTTCACACAGGTCGGAAGATATAATCTGACAGCTCAGCCTGAGGGCAGATTAATATTTGTGTGTGTGTGGTAGAACGGACTGCAGACAGTTAATGGTTCTGCAGGTAAAAGCTTTTGTTTTGTAAAAATGTCAGTGCATAATTTGCCACCATTGAGATTAACTTGAAAACGTTTCTTTAGCATATTTGAGTGTTCTGCATTGTCCATAGTGTGTCTGTTAAAAGTGAATTGCACTCAAGTGAAGCTTATGGCCTAAACCATACAATAAATTCATCAATGCGCACAAAAGCAACATGAGCCAAAAGATAGTCATGCCATCAAATCCATAGCACTAAAATCAAGCAATGAAGGTGGGCAGAACATCTAAACCAGGCACTGCTCTCCAGTTTACTGAAGGTCCTGCATCATTCCCTGTGTAGATGTTCTCTAGGTTCTCATCCCCCGCCCCATGAATAGATCATTGCTTTTCAAGTGATTGAACATATTTCAGAACCACATCACAATCCTTGCCCTGAGAGTCTAGCTGAAGCCAAGGAAGTAGCATAGGTTTTTTTATATTCTCCTCTTGCATTGCCTCATACTCCACTGGCAAAATCATTTACATTGCACATAAAAAATGTGTCTGTTAATATATAAAAAACTAAAAAAAACAAATACGATATTTGTATGTGTTGGTTGATTCTTTTTGACACAGGGTGTTACTGAAGTGAAATGACTGACAGAGAGAGAGAGAGGTTGTAAATATGAAAATGAGTTTTTCAGACTTTTTGATTTTATATTACACCCCCCCCATAGTTTAAAAACATTGTTGTGACTAATGAATTATTTCAAACACTAATGGCATAGACTGATGTGCTGTTTCAGCCCGAACTACACAAGATTAGAGTGCAGTTTGCTCTCTCACTGCACATGTTCTTATATGTACTGCACTCAGGGTTGTTGTAAGCAGTTGTTCCCCAGAGGAACAGGATAAAGTGGCCTTTCCAAAGTAATTTGTATTGTTCAAAACTGCTAAGACAAAGAAATCAGAACACACGCTAAAACCTTCAAACATAAACACAGGGAACCCCGCCCCCATCCCAACAGGCACACAATATGTTTTTTAAGATTTTTCTTTTTTATTTTATGTGGTTATGTAATAAAAGCGCCAAGTAGGGAAACATGACGCAAGGTGCTAGCAAAAGATCATACAACAATAGAATAAAAAGACCAACATAAAGCATACAGACAGAGGAGAAGAAAAAAAGTGAACATGAGAAAATGGTGTTTTTTAAAATAACTATAATAATAAAGTCAAAATAGGCCCTGGCATTTCAGGTACACAGAGGCCCAAATAGCCCCACCAGCCCACTAAATACTGACTTTCTATTGGACCTTATAGCAGCCCCTCTGGCATTTGCCACAAACCACAAATTGCCAGTCTGGGCCTGGCAGAGAGAAGTAGTCATCAGGGACATAACTAAATGGTAGAAAAGAAAAATACAATTAAGAAATAACAGCTAAATAGAAGGAGCAGGAGAACTGAAGGAATGAGAAATGGAAGACATGGCACAAGGTGTAGCAAAAAGCAAACAAGATAAATGGGAACATTATAAAACATGCAAAACAGAATTGGAAGGTGTAAACAATGGCAGCTGATAAAACATAGTAAGTAGATGACTTAATATAAAGTATTTTCCACTGTATAATATGATGTCAGATTGAAATATCAGATTGGAAAGAGGTGGTAAAGAAAGGCAAATAATTGCAATATTACAAAAAATATCTAAATAAAGACCAAATACACAGTACCTTAGATTTACCCCTTGGGCATCTGCATGTTGTTGTGTTACAACCTGGAATTAAAATGGATTTCATTGGAGTTTCACTATATGATTCACCCAATCTTCCTAACATTTTTGAAGTTGAGATTTCTTTCTTTTTCTTTTACTTAAATTTTAATTAGTAAGACCTGTGAGTGCGGATTCTTCTGGATAGATTTAGTTTATTTTGCTGTCTCTGCACCCAGGCACCTTTACTGCAGTTATTGAGAGTGCAGGTATCAGAGTGGAACATATATATATATATAAATGCCAAGCCCCTGAAAAGCAGACCCCAGAGTAATCCTACTAACCACATCATAAATGGATATGGCCTGGTACTGAATTCTACACAATAATGTAGTCCTAGTAACAAACCAAATGCAAGCCCTATTGTGCATATTAAAACCCATGCCCCCAAGACAAATGTACTACCTTCATTATTGGATTTAAGGTCATGTGGTTTTCAAGGTTTATCCAAATCAGAATTCAATAAATGTGTTGGGATTCTGACTAGTTCCAAACTGGATTGGTACATCCCTTATTCTCAATTACAATTTGTGTAATTTGAGGGTTATTTTCTACTTTGAATAAGCTCACTTTTTAAATAAACGAATGTTTGCTGATGTATTTAAACAATCTAAATGAAAAAAATTGAATATATAAAATAAGGGGGGAAAGCTTAAATATGTGTTCATGTTTTACTCATTTTTAGTGAGTTTATAAGTTCGAAAAAGCACTCAAAAACGCAAATTGAATTAATATTTAACATTTTTGTAGAACAGATCCCATTGACTTCTACATTGTCTTGCAAAAAAGAAATTTTTGAAGATTTTTTAAATTTTGAAATACTTGATTTAATTCCAGTTTGTGAATTTTAGTGCACAAAAACTGAAATTGCCATTAAAAAAAACAAATTTGAGTATTGATAAATCAGCCCTCTAACATTACATGACAAAACATTAAAGTTTATAAGTTAATTCAACTTCTAAAAAAAAAAAAGCTATCCCCATATTTATACCAGAACCCTGATTTTGACAACAGCAAGCACAGCCACAAAGTAGTTATTGTTTTTTTTAGAAAAAAAGTAATACTTTCATGTCTGCATGAAATTTGCCATTTTGTATATGAAGTGAGAGCTGACTGTGCAAATATTTATTGCCTACAGACGAAAAGAGAGTAGTAGAAGCATCTGCTGAGAGAAGCAACTCACAAACTTGTATAGAGTATCACTGCAATACAGAGTCAATGGAATTTCTGCCCTTAGCACTTCAGTATTTATTTTAAGGAGAAGGAAAGGGGTTAGGCACCCCCAAGTGACTACTTTTACCTACCTGGTACCCCAGGCCGGTGCTCCCATCAGCCGAAAGCTGCACCAGTCCACGGTCCTCCTTGCAAGCACCATGGAAAGATATCAACTTCCTGCTTCCTCTGGTCTTCTCAGGCCGTGCATGTGCAGTAGAGCGGAAATCCGAACTTTAACAAAAAATTTGGCTATTTTGTTCTACTGCTCATGTGATTTCCCCGGGAAATGAAATCAAAGCAGCAGGAAGTTGATCCCTCCGTGGTGCTCGCTAGAAGAACCTAGAACCGGTGCAGTTTTTATCTGATAGGAGCACTGGCCTGGTATCACTTAGGTAAAAGTAGTTACTTGGGGATGCCTAACATTTAGCACCCCCAAGTGTAAAACCCCTTTTCTTCTCCTTTAATGAGAATATACAAAAGATAAAAGGGGTTATTTGTTGCCATGTTTTTTACCCATGATGCAACATTTTTCCTTTAATTGCAGAGTAATTGCATCTGAGACAGATGAATTTATGGGCGATGTGTTAAAATAGGCACACTTGTGAGTATTCTTCTACACAAATCAGATGCAATTGCACTTAAAATATTCAGATTCTGGACTCTGTTCATGATTCTTTAGGTGCAAATGCAATATGGCAGGTCCAGAACTAGGGGTAAGCGGTAGTGTATGGTGCAATGATAAGAGGGCATTAGGCATATACCTTTTCTGTGTGCTTACTCCTAGTTCTGGCCCTTGGTGAGGGAAAACTTACCTTGGGCACACAAGGAACTGGGCCCAATACTGCACTGCAGTAATTTATGGGGTGCCATTTGTCCCAAATACATTTTTACACAAATATCCCTAGTACACAGAATGTCTCTCAGGTTACATACATATTTGTGACCATATACACACATACAAAATATACAAAAGAAGTCTAATCTTCTATTAAAGAATAAGAAAAAACTCCATTCTGTACTTAACCAGGATCGGACTGGGCCTAAGGGTCCTATTGGGACCTGCCAGCCGAGATCTGCTCCCTGCACTTCCGCCTTAGCGCCAGGATCTCAGTTGCGCCAGCAAAAGTATCACATGTATGCGTGTGGGGGGGGGGGGGGGGGGGCGGCCCATAGCTGCTCCCTGCACTTCCTCCTTACCTCCTGGACCTTGTGTAACAATCTGTTACCTTGAATCCTATGGATAGCTTGGATCCCGAAGGAGAGCCACTGGTGCAAGGAAGACTGGTGGACACGGATACTCCTTTACGGCTCCGGTCTTCACCGACGCCCTTTTGGGGCCCAGGCTTTCTGCCGTGGAAAAGGCAAAGGAGCAGGGAATAGCCGAGATCGAGGTACCGTCAAGGATTGAAACAGAAGCGAAGTCAAAACAGACAAAAGAGTTTGTGCAGGCGGCAGAGGATCAGAGGTCAGGAACAAGCCGAGGTCGGTTCGGGCGGCAGAGGTTCAGAAGTCAATAAACAGGCCAGGAGTCGAAAACCAGGAATCAGATGTCAGGCAAGGCTTGAGTAGGAACTGTGGAAACAGAAGCCAGCTTGGGCAATGTGAGGAGAAAGAGGAAGGTATTTAAGGGACCAGGAACCAATCAGGCTGAGGACGGACAGACACATCAGGAACCAATAGGAAGCTAGGCGCCCAAATTAGATGTCATAACACCTAAGTATACTGGCATAAAAAAAACCTACAACACCTGGCAGGACTGGACTGAGAATTAAAATAGGCCCTGGCATTTCAGGTACACAAGAGGCCCATCAGCCCACATAGAGGCCCAAACAGCCCCCACCAGCCCACTAAACACTGACTTTCTATGGGACCTTATGACCCACAAATGGCCAGTCCGGGCCTGACACCTGGTATTCCCAGGCGGTCTCCCAGGCCTGGCCCTGCTTAGCTTCCAAGATCAGAAATTTTCAAAGTGATGTGGCCATGGGCCATCCATTCCAGCCTGGCCGTCCGATTTGACGTGCGCCAGTATTTATGTGCCGACACTCGACGGCAGGCATTACACCTTGATCGCATCACATCCAAAAGATTACAACATCTTCAGGCACTTCTTAAAAGTGCACAATTAAAATTTGCAACACAATAACAGTTTAAAGGACAAGGAAAGTCTAAAATAGAATAAAGCTAGAAATGCTGTATTTTGTATACTAAACATAAACATGAAGTTACTGCACCACAAGCCTAATCAAACAAATGATTTATACTTTCAAAGTTGGCCACAGGGGGCTGTCATCTTGTAACTTTGTTACACATCTTTGAAAGACCAAGAATGTGCACATGCACAGTGTGATCTGGGCTGCTTAGGGATCATCATAAATTATCAAAACAGGGAAACAAAGCTGCTGGAGTTCTGCATGGCTGGGGAGTAAGGTGGGGGCTCCCCCTGCTGTTCATAAGTATGCTGTTTCCCCTGAGGGACTGTGTGACAATTCCTATCCACAGCAGTAAATGAAGGGAGAATTTCACTGCATACGGTCAGGTTTATTAGAAAAACGTTAGACATTTTTAAAGTATATTAGAGATAGGTTTCTTTTTTTTATTTTTTGTAATTCAAACTTTTATTGAAATGGTTTTGTTGAGTTTACAAGATTATGGCAATACAAGATAATGAGTTAAAGGTCATTTGCACAGTAAACACTTGTTAAATTCACTATCCGTACAATTCCATCTTATTCCTTATGTGTAATCAAAAGGTAGCAGTTCTAGTCTTATATATTTGGACTTTCAAAAAAAGAAACTTCCTACTCTCTTGAGACTAGGAGTTGCATTGCTAACATTTATTACAACATATTTAAACATGGGAGATAGGTTTCTTTTTCATTAAAGAAAGTAAAAATGGGGTTTTATTTTTTTGCCTTTCCTTGTCCTTTAAGGAAGAATATTACATTGCAAAATGCAAATTCATACTCTTATTTGTTAATTCTATAGTGCAAATTCCCTAAGATCCAAAGTTGTGTCAGTGTCCGCTTCGCTGCACCTCGCCAGGCGTATTTTCGGCAGTGCTACGCAAATTCACTAATAATGGACGTATATACTGCTACAACTACATTACTCTACACATGTGCCCACTGTATAGTTGAGTTGCCATATGTTAGGAAATGTAGGGGGGAAGGAGGGTACCCTAAAAATTTACGGTCTTTTTCAGTCTATCACCCATAAAAAAAGTAAAAGACGCCTGTGTTTTTTGGCTGGTCTGAGGTGGCGAATCAAGTCTTGCGCAAGAGGTAATGTTCAATAAAATCCACATCTTAGTGAATTAGCGTAGTTATGTCCGTTAGTGTGCAACTTCGCCTGGGGTAAGGGTGCGTTAGAGTCTGTCTACTTTGCTAGTCAAGTTATTCCCGGGACCGTTAGTTAATCAGTGAAGTTCCAAAATGACGTCACGCAAGCGAATTTGCGCTAGCATTAGCCACTTTGTGCTTGAATGAATTTCCCCCTATAGGTTGTTTTTTTCATCGTTCTAGTGTATTAGCCCCAAAGCTGACCTTTTTTTTTACCACTAGGGGTCAGATGTCTCACAGAAACTTGTGGAAACAAAAGACAACTTGTTTTGAAGAAGCGTTTGAAAAAATAAAGTTCATATAAAAAGTTGACTTTTAAAATAAATGTTGAGTTTAAAGCTGATTTGGTGTTTGGAGGTCCTTGCCACCCCGTATCCCAAATTGTGCTCTCTGCACTAGCAATTTAAAAATTGGAATTTGTCTCTACATGTTGATTCGCCTCATAGCAGCAGCAGAGCCAGATTTACTGTGTGATGGTCCTAGCACACGTCCCCAGTGCTCCTCAGAGAGTGGCTGGGCATCATGACGCCCCTAATATTCTCATTTTGTATTGTTCATCAGTGATAGCTCCAGGGTTCCCAAAGATCTCACTGTCAAATGCCCTAGCATAGTTATGGCATGAACGGGCCAAGGGGTAGGCAGAGTAGGTACGTGCCTAGGGCGTAAAGCAGGTGGAGCACCAGGTATGCACCTTCTCTGCTTCTCCAACCCCCTAGTCTTTTAAGTGTAGTACTATACCCCAATCATATAGCGTGTCTTAGTGGCTCCACGACAAAAGGGCATCCAAAAACTGTCTTTTTATCAGACATTTTTAGTGATGGGTGAATCTATTCGCCTGGGGCGCATTTGCGGCGAATACCCGCGATTTGCCACTGGCGAAAATTCGCAAAAAAAAAAAAAAAGGCGCGCGTCGTTTTTGATGTGCCGCGACGAAAACAATGCAACGCACAGCGAAAACGACGCAATGCGCGTTGAAGTTGACGCAACGCGCGTCAAAAAAGTGCCGCAACTCGTTTCGTTAATTTTTTCTCTATAGGTCCATATCTGGATGAATGTATACAATTGGTTTCATGATTTTGCAAGCCTCAACCTTGTGCTTTATACTATACAGAAACCTTTATCCACTAGCAAATCTGTCCTTTACAATCAAGTACTGTCTTAGGGGGTCAACAGTATTAGCATTATTTATAACACAAGGACTGTCACAGACATGGTTTCATATATCTAAGTTGCTGGGCCAACTAAATGCTAGACTTCAAAGGGGACATACAACGCTGCAAATTGCCCTAAAACAGTGGTTCTCATCTTCCTAATTCTGCGACCCTTTAATACAGTTCCTCATTTTGCGGTGACCCTTATTATACATTATTATACTTAATCGTTCCATGAATTCATAACAAATGGCTGTGATGGCTCTGATGGCAGATTTTTTTTTTCTATGTAATATTATATTCAACTGATAATTTGACAAATTCTTTATTATATTCAATATTTACTGTGATGTTTGTCAACTTCTTTGATTGTTCAACATTTATTTCTGTTTATTACTCTTTGTTTCATGTAAACCTTAATAAAAATAATAATTAAAAAAAATGAAACAATTGGAAGCAGAATGATTAACTTTGTTTTATAAGTGCATATATTTTATCATAAACTTACCTCTACTTTTAAAACATAAAGACATAAATGCTTTGGAGGCCTCGCTTTCAAAGTTTTTATGGAAGGGGAAAGTTCCTAAAATTTCCTTATTGAAACTGAAAAATTCTAAAAAACTGTGTGGGATTAAGTGTTTCTGATTACAGATTGTTCAATTTATCAGCTCTAACACATTGGGGCAGATGTACTAAATTCACGTGAAGGATTCGAAGTTCCAACGTAGGATTTCTTCTTTTGGTCGAATATGTGAATTTTGGCATATTCAATCATCGAATAGGGTATGATCGAACGATCGAATACATTCGAATATAGTCGAATGGACGAATATTCGATCATTCGATCAGCAAAGGATTTTATTTTTTAAGTTTCTTCGATTGCCTACTTCGGCAGATTGGACCTACCGAATTGCAATAGAAGCCTGTGGGAGCACTCCCTGATCGAATAGGATTCGTACGATCGTTCGAATCGTAAGAATCATTCGAATGATTTCTTCGTTCAGTCGAATGATTTATTTGACTGATCGAATAGGTTTTTATTCGATCGTCGAATGATCGAATATCGAATAAAAGGTAGCCTAGAACTGTTCGATTAACATTCGAAAATCGAATGCTAATTGAATATCGAATAGAAACGATTTTTTTGGGGGGAATAATAGTAAATTTGCCCCATTATCTTGTAGAGTGGATTCATGAAAAGGGTAAATATTCAAATGTACCATTAGAATATATAACTGAAACAGGAGAAAATATTCTGCAGTTATTACATAAACCTTTTAATAAAATATCTGTTGACGTTAAAGGGCAAGGAAAGTCTAAAATAGAATAAGGCTAGAAATGTTGTATTTTGTATACTAAACATAAACATGAAGTTACTGCACCACAAACCTAATCAAACAAATGATTAATGCTTTCAAAGTTGGCCACAGGGGGCTGTCATCTTGTAACTTTGTTTAACATCTTTGCAAGACCAAGACTGTGCACATGCTCAGTGTGGCCTGGGCTGCTTAGGGATCATCATAAATTATCAAAACAGAGAAACAAACAAAGCTGCTTGAGTTCTGCATGGCTGGGAAGTAAGGTGGGGGCTCCTCCTGCTATTCATAAGTATGATGGTTTCCCCTGAGGGATTGTCTGACAATTCGTATCCACAGAAGTAAATGAAGGGAGAATTTCACTGCATACAGTCAGGTTTCTTATAAAGACATTTTTAATTAAAGTATATTGGAGATTGGTTTCTTTTTCATTAAATAAAGTAAAAATGTGGTTTTATTTTTTGCCTTTCCATGTCCTTTAAAGGTAATCAACTGTTTAGAGACAATTTTATGGTATGGAAACTACTTCGTAAACTTTATAAATCAGACTTTAGGATGACACCTTATTTACCTCTGAAAATAGGAAAAATAGGTCCTAGTTCAAGAGTGTTGGCACTCTCAAATTTCTGGAAAAAGAAGAGCGTACGATTATTAATTGACATAATTTCTCCAACTACAGTAAATGATCTAAATTGGGAAGAATTTAGAACTAAATTTCATACTTCAGATAAGGAAAAAATGGTTTAAAGATCTTATTTTGAGAGAGACCCTAACATCTTATAATAATTATTTGGCTTCCTTTTTTAATAAATATATCAGTTCTAATTTGGATTTAAAAATCAGATTCAATCAGACTAATTTATGGAATAATATGGATTTCAAACCCCACCCAATGGAATCCACAGCAGCAAAGTAGTCTAAATTTCTTCAAAAGGAAATTACCACACAGTCTTTGATTAGTGCCATTAATAGTTCTGATAAGTTAATTTCATCTAAAATATGGAGAGAACTAAACTACTGTATAAATTGGTTCATCTTTTCTATAAAGGTTTTAATTTATACTCGAAGAATAGCATTATTCTTAACAAATACCCTAAATGTGATTTTCCCTCTCTGGACTCTTTAAATTTACTTTGGGAATGTCCTATTATTATAAGATTCTGGAAGGATATTGAAAATCTTTTAAATTTAAATTTGCATTTCCATATCTCTGTCACCACACAATGCCCTTTTAGGTGAGATTAGTAATATCATTTTACTGTAAAAGTTATGTATGTTCATATTTGAAAGTTTATAAAATGAATTCTAGCATCAGCTTGTAGAGTAATATTTAAAAATTGAATTCTTAGTTCTATTCCGACTTTGAATGATAATGTTGATAGAATTGAAAGCTCTTTACACCAGTGAAGCTATAAGTTACAGATTTGACACTATACATAATCGTTTAAAGTCTGACTCGAAATGGAAAATATTCTGCCAAAAATTGGAACCAGAAGATTCAATTCTATCTTGTATTGTTCTATGTATGAGTAATTCCAATGTGCTCTAACCTTGTTTCTTGACCTTGTCTTTAAATTCAATTTGCGTTTAATTTTGTTTTATTATTGATATTATTAATTTAATTTTTTTCTTATTATTCACAGTTATAGTTATACTATATGTTTTTATTACTGTTTAATACTGTGTTTTCAACTGTATGAAGAAAATCTAAAAAGAGTTTGAAAAAAAACTCGTTTTATTTAAATGCTGAATGTACAGCGTGGGAGATGGGACAAACACACCACATGAAGTGCTTATTCTGCATGATTTCCATCTGATCTAATCTCTTGAGACAACTAACAACGTAGAATGTTTTTTTAGAAGTGCAATAGTTATTTCTCTCAAAGAGTTAGGAGCTGTAAAAACACTTGTATTGCAGTAATTAGATTCTTGGCATTCGTATTTCATGGGCTGGATTTACACTGCCGTTCGTCACCCCCCTTTATTTGTAAATTTTTATCATCAAGACCAGAGCAATGGAGATTGGCGCAAAATGTAAAAAAACTATTGTATCTCCTGCGTATCTCCAGTGTTTCTGGACCAATGTGGGTGTGGCTGAGCAGCATTCCGCCCCCTACTAATCCACAAATCCGGGCCTGTTCATGAAACAGAGTATATACTGTAGTTACTGGCATGGCAAAAACATGACAACCTTCCATGACTGTATTCAAAATAAAATTTACTGCTATTCCAGGCCCTTAGCACAAAAATAGGCCCATCAAATGTAAGTTGTGTTTAATTAAGTGTAGAGATGCTCAGGTTCGGGGAAGTGAGCTCATGAACATCTGTGCCTAAGGGTTGTCTATTGCTCAGAGAGGTGAAAATTCAGACAGACACCCGGTGATTACTGCAGTACTATATATTTATTTTTTAAATCACAATAGAGTCTGCTTACATTCCGGGTCACAACCTGCCGGCCAACTGCCTAAAACTGTTTCTTCTGCAATCTTGGACAATCTCTAAGCTGATTGACACAAAGTTAAAGGATATGGTTGGCACAGATGAGAAGTGGTGGCTTCTTGCAGTTCAATGTATATAGTTATCGTCTTCTTTCCCACTCTTGTGTCTTATCTTCCCACTGAGTATAACATAATTTAATTATGTGGTTCTTGCCTGTTTGTTTTGAATTAAATAAGTTCATCATCATTCTTTCTCCATTAAGTCCCTTATGCCCTTTATTTAGTAAAGGAGGTGACCTGGAAAGATGTTACCAGGAGGTGTAAAAATATGGGAAGCAGGCTCTGTCACTTTTGAATGGACCCATGAATATAGAGGGCCAAGTAGGAGGTTGCAAAACAGGCTATCTTTCTTAAGAAATATTTTTTTTGAAAAAATTTAAAAAAATCCCATACTTTGTCAAATGGGTTCTTTCACTGAGGGAGTTCATACTGTGACTATAACATGCAACTGAGTTCACGAGCATGCTCAGATTGTAGTACTGCCCTGAGTATTCTACCCAGAATTCCTAGCTTTAGTAAACTCCTCCATTAGAAGTATCATGAGATTTCCCTATCTTA
>CM044440.1:80719835-80750246 GCA_024363595.1 Xenopus borealis
GCAAAAGAATAAGAAATCAGGAAGGGGGCAAATAGTTTTTCACACCACTGTATATTTTTTACAAATGTTGCTTTTATATCATATGTGAGGTGCCAATAACTGCAAACAAGGTGAACTACCTGCATTACGTTACATTAAGTAAAGTGCACCGTTACTATAAATTTCTCCAAGTGTGAAACTTAAGCTCAAAATACATTTTGTGTGAACTGTTATTTTTAATTGTAGGGTTATAATTATTCTCCTATTTCTCAACTGTATTTCTGTCTCAGGCCCTCGCAGGCGAAAAACCTGATCGGGAGAATGTACCTAGCACCCAGGACTCTCAAGCTCTGCTATATGATTTCAATGACATGGACATGGATCACTCAGAAACAGAGAACATGCTCAACAACTGCCTTAAAAACTATCACTTTGGGAAAAGTTCAAATCAGGGGGAAAATACAAGTGACTCAGTATGGAGCAGAAATCTGAGCAGAGACACCCAGAATGACAGCAATCAATGCATTGGAGGTGAGTTTAGAAGTTCAGCTATGGAGTTTGATGTTTACAGTGAAGAGCAACAAATGTGGAACAAAGTTTTCTTTTCCAAAAATCCACATACACAACCACTAGAAAACCAATGCTGGGAAAAATCACCGTTGCATAGCTGCCATGCCTTATATAACCAACACATTTCCAATGTAGAACCTTCAGTAATGGATGGTCTTCTAAACTTTAAATCCAACGTGGATGATGTACACGGAGCGATGCTGCAAGTGAACCATAACAATAGTGCATCTTCATCAGCAGCCTGCCGGCTCTGCCAGGAGGACTCCTATATACTTAGATACACTCCTAATCTTTTTTCTCCAATCCTATAAGGGCAACAGAGTTCAAGGAGAGAAAGAACATGGGACAAAAAGATCAGATTATGGATTGCCTGTAGTAATGATTAGGTTTTCTGACTAGCTTCGGTTTTATTATCCATTAGTTTTTATACTGTCAGCACATGAAACAACTACATTTGTTGGAACTGTTTTGGCTTGGTTTACCTGCAGTAATTATTAAAAAAAAATGAAAAATGATGACCCTTTACTTTTCCTCATTGTATTTCATCTGTAGTGGAGAGGCAGGTCTCTACTGTTTCTGAAACTGTACGGATGTTCAACCACTGAAAAACATACATCACTTGTCACACTTGGTGCTAGGAAATTAAACCACATTTTATTTTTGTTAATAAAAGCATTTGATGTTTCTGTTATCACCACTCAAAATTTGTAAAACTTGTAAAAATAGATGCAAGAATAAACACTGAACAGCCTCTCCTGCAATCTGATGCAATAGAGTTGTGGTATGGCCACCCATTGCACAAATGAAAGGCACAGAAACAATACACACATATATTGTTATAAAAAATGGGAGAGTGAAAGAATAAGAAACTTTTCTAAAAACAGCTGTATTAGAGATACACTAAATCCAGATTTTTTTTTTTAAAGTTTAATCTCAGCAGGATTCAAGATTCCAATTCATATATTCGTTGGTCATTTAATTCCAATCTTTTGGTGACACTTAACCTAAGGACTCTCTTTTTTATTATATATATATGCGTGAATATGATTGGTTTAACTACCTATGCTTGATGAAGATAGTGGTCGTGTGACGGTGACATACATTTGTGACACCAATTTTGGTAGGTGATCCAGTTCAGTGCATCTCTTTCTTCATTTTGGGTGTTTTGCTCTAATGGACAATGATGTGATTTTTATCCAGTCCTAATTGCCTGCATTATTGCTTCTGCCCCTAAAGAAGACCCCAGTATTGGACTTAGTCCTAAAGTAGATATCAATAACGTAATTAACTTGTGAGTGCCCTGCTTGTGATTGTTATTCTATGGGCCAGATGTATCAAGGCTCAAATTTCGAAGTGCAAAAAGTGCAAATTAAAATAGACCAACAGAAATTAATTCAAATTTTTCCCCCATCATGTAGGATTGTTTTCGATAAAAACTTTCCCCCAAAAAAACTTTTAATTTTTAGTCGAACAATTGACTCCATATAGGTTGTAGGACAGGGGTGTCCAAACTTTTGGCTTCGAAGGCCACATTGGAAGAAGAAAAAATGTCTGGGGGCCACACATGAAATACACAAACACTGTTGTTTTGTAAAAAAATACACATAAAAAAAACTAGAATACCAGTTGGATAACCAGATGGAGCCATACACTGTAATATAGGACACATGGATATTAGACTTATTATAACTAACTGGGCAATGGGCAGAGTCCCCATCATCCTATATCCTTTGCAACATGACATTTTCTCGGGAACTGAGCTTTCCAAGCTGGGCCGCATTCATTTCCATCATGGGCCGCATTTGGCCCTCGGGCCGGAGTTTGGACACCCCTGTTCTAGGAGGTCCCCCTAGGCTAAAACAGCAATTCGGCAGGTTTTAGATGGTGAATTTAAATTTTTAAAGAGACAGTACATTATAATGATAACTATTCCTTAGTTTTGAGGTTTATATACAGTATCTGGCCACATAACTCACTTTTCTATATGGGAACTGTGCTGATGGGAACAAACAAACACTTACAGTTGTGCTCATAAGTTTACATACCCTGGCAGAATTTATGACTTCTTAACCATTTTTCAGAGAATATGAATGATAACACAAAAACTTTTCTTTCACTCACTTAGTGGTTGGCTGAAGCCATTTATTGTCAAACAACTGTGTTTACTCTTTTTAAATCATAATCACTACACAAACTACCCAAATGACCCTGATCAAAAGTTTACATACCCCAGTTCTTAATACCGTGTATTGCCCCCTTTAACATCAATGACAGCTTGAAGTCTTATGTGGTAGTTGTGGATGAGGCTCCTTTTCTTCTCAGATGGTAAAGCTGCCCATTCTTCCTGGTACAAAGCCTCCAGTTCCTGTACATTCTTGGGCTGTCTTGCATGAACTGCAGGTTTGAGGTCTCCCCAGAGTGGCTCAATGATATTGAGGTCTGGAAACTGAGATTTCCTGTGCTTTTGTAGCTCACACATCCCCAAAACATCAGCGATCCACCACCATGTTTCACAGTAGGAATCGTGTTTATGGTTGTGGCCAAAAAGTAAAATTTAAGTCTCATTACTCCAAATGACTTTGTGCCAGAAGGTTTGAGGCTTGTCTCTGAGCGGTTTGGCATATTGTAAGCAGGATACTTTGTGGCATTTGTGTAGTAATGGCTTTCTTCTGGCAACTCAACCATGCAGCCCATCTTTCTTCAAGTGCCTCCGTATTGTGCATCTTGAAACAGCCACAACATATTTTTTCAGAGTCCTGTATTTCACCTGAAGTTATTTGTGGGTTTTTCCTTGCATCCCAAACAATTTTTTTGGTAGTTGTGGCTGATATTGTAGTTTTATTTGGTTTGGTTTCAACAGAACCCCTAATTTTCCACTTCTTTATTAGAGTTTGAGCACTGCTGATTGGAATTCTCAATTCTTTTGATATTTTCTGATAACTTTCCTGTTTTATAGCATTCTTTCCCTATAGCATTCTTTGCACCTTTCCCTGCAAATCATTTGACAATTCTTTTGCTTTCCCCATGACTTAGAATCCAAAAACATCAGTGCAACACTGGATGAAAGATGCAAGGTTCTGTCAGGGTCATTTGGGTAGTTTGTGTAGTGATTATGATTTAAAAAGAATAAACAGTTGTTTGACAATAAATGGCTTCAGCCAACCACTAACCATGAGTGAAAGAAAAGTTTTTGTGTTATCATTCATATTCTCTGAAAAATGGTTAAGAAACAAATTCTGCCAGGGTATGTAAACTTATGAGCACAACTGTATATATGCCCTTTGTAAGGGCCCTTAATATGCATCACCACCAGGGGTGATTCTAGCGATATCGCTGCCTGAGACGGCCTTCGATATGCCGCCCCCTCCCTTCCCCACGGCGTTCACTTCTTCAGCGCCGAAGAGGGGTGGGTCCATGGCGCTTGAAAACCGGAAATGTGGCTCTTAGTTACCAGGAGCGGCTTTTTTTGCTGCCCCTGGTAACCAGAGGTGCGCTTGCGCCCAAGGCCTCAACTCGCCTCATTGGCGGAGCACCCCTGATCACCACAAAAACTATTTAATTTTTTTAATTGTTTTACGCATCAGAAAGAGATTTAGCACAAGAAGCACTGATGATTTTTTTTTTTTTTTAAATAAAGATTTTTTTTCACAATTCAGTTGTTTTTAATGAAGTTTTCTTAAATTATGGAAAGGCCGTCTCCCATAGACTCCATTTTAATCAAATATTTCAGATTTTTAAAAATGATTTCCTTCTTCTATGTAATAAAACAGTAGCTTGTACTTGATCCAAACAAAGATATAATTAAACCTATTTGGAAGCAAAACCAACCCATTGAGGTTAATTAATATTTACATGCTTTTCTAGTATGTTCTTTTTTGTTGCCAATACTAGTATGTTCTTTTTTTGTTGCCAATACATACATTCCAAAACACAAGTCACAAGGTATAATTGAGATTGAGACTTAGGGCGTCTGTTGATTTTTAATTCTAGTTACTGTAAAAACAAGTAGAACATTTACATTCATTTTTTTAAGTCTTTTTAACCATGTTATTAGCTATGTATTTAAGGCCTTCAGAAATTGGGGGGAGGGGAAGGGACTTGACAACAAAAGTCTGAAAACCATGATTTTAAATAAAACTTGCAAAGCCTTATGAAATACATGTTTTTTGAGATACACTCAGTTGAGCACTGAATGTTAGTACATAGAAACAGTGAGATAGTGACAGATCGTGTTGATGGATGCACTGAAAAAAAAAAAAAAAGTGGAAAAGAGAAGATTCTGAGGCTACAGATTTGCACTACTCAGCTTTTTCTCAACAGATAGGGAACACCATTCAGAAATGGGGGGCTCTCCAGAATGACTACTTTTGATCTGTGGCTTTTCTTTGATGCCAATATCTAACCAGAAGACTTGTTGTAACTTCTTTGCTGGAAATTACTATAAACAAAACTAGTGGAATATGAAAATCCCTTCAAGTGTGGGGTGTCTCCATAGCTGTTGCATAAAAATGTTTCAGGTAGTATTAATTAATCTGCAGTTTGAGTTATACAGGGGGTGCTAATTCAACAGCAGCTGAAGAGGTAGATATTGTAGAACTTTGTCCTTAAAGGTGGCCATACACGGGCCGATAAAAGCTGCCCACAGACTGAGTCGGCAGATTATCGGCCCGTGTAAGGGGCCCTCTGATGGGCTGCTCCGATCAATATCTGCCCGAAAGTTGGCCAGATGTCGATTGGGCAGGATTAAAAATCCGGTTGGATCGCGGCCACATGTCCGTTGATGCGGTCCTGCGATCCGCCCGACCGTATGCCCTGCATTGTGATCGGGACCTAGGCCCACGATCGGTTCAGCCCGGTATCGGGGAGAGCTCTGCTTATTTGGCGACATCAATGTATGGCCACCTTAACAATCCACGAAAAAGTGCAACATCAGAATTATCTTGTTTACACAGTAACATGCACCATCACTCATTACCAATGTTTACGTTTGCCTGCAGCAAGAATACAGCGGATACCACAGATGACAGAGGAGTGCATAATATACCCCCTACTGCCATTTATAAATATATAATACACAAAAGCCATGAATAGCTTCTAAATTATAATGTAGTCATGTCATTTTTGTCACACGACTCACTAAAACTTGTGTATTATAATAAATAAAGTATCCCTTGTTGGAAAATATATTAGAAGTCACCTGGGATTTCCATGACTTGAATAAAAGCTTTATATTGTCATGAAACTCCTCGGTCACTTAGAATATTGTTATATTTTACAATAGGGGGCACCTAATTCACTATATTTATTCACATCAGAAATCAATTTGTATTTGGAAACTCTGAATGAAAGCTCAGCTTGCTTAATGAGTTACACATTCATTTATTGCCGGACAAAGGCATTTCAGATTAATTTATAGATTTTATTTTCAGTCAAATATCAAGTTGAAGTGAAAGGTACAGCTAAATGGCAGCAAAACCAATTTAACAATCTATTAGTAAAACATTGTTTTATGCTATGAGAGTTGTGAGAATATGGTAGCTATAATCTTTAAACATTTTTCAATCATATCTGAAGGGCCAAAATACATTAAAAGAACAGCTTATTGGCTTCATCAACATAAATGAACAATCTAAAAATAACCTTGGCAATATAGAAACTGTCAAATAAAACTTTGCGTTATTTCATTCAGTTCAAGCACCCCAAATTTCCTGAACACCCCATATTCAATGCATTTTAATATCATTATACATGCGAGAATTATATATATATTTTCCTCAAAGAGGCCTTTCTGATACAGCATTGAAGCTTTTCACACGAACAAAGAACAGTGGCGTGTACATCTTGTCAATGTCAAATGCCGTAACTGCCGTCTCTCCAGTTGATCTGAAGGTAAAACAAAATAAAAAAAAAAAGAGGAAGTAATACGTTACCGAACATACAATGCCTTGCAAAAGCCATTTCTCCCATTTTACTGAATTGCAAACCCTACCCTGAAGTCTAATTCTATCATTTCCTATGGGTAGAATTCTATCAGGTAGAAATTATTTATACCACCTGTCTAATTTTTACATTTTCTTGTCCTGCAGTGTATTTGGCACAAGCTGTTTTTCTAGTTAAACCAAACCGCATTCCGGTTGGGGGTACCAGTACTTTAAAAAAAAAATGCCCCCGCCAGCGCAGGCAAACTCGCACCGGGATGGAGCTCCCGGTTCAAGCCGCCATGACAGTGGCCACGCATTTATGCGCGTGTGACGTCACGAGCATGCGCATTGTGAAAAGTGGTCACTGTTCGGGGACGCTTTTCTTAGTGCGCATGTGCGTCCACTGTCATGGTGGCTTTGCCTACACCGGCGGGGGGCATTTAAGAAAAAAAAGTACTGGTACCCCCAACCAGAATACGGGCTCTATCAGCCTGCACCTTTGGTTGGGGGTAACTTTTTTAAGCGATAGGTGCCATTTAAAGGAATCATTAGTTTAACGTTGAGTTAATTTTTAGCCTGATGTAGAAAGTGCTATTCTGAGACAATTTGCATTGATGCAGGTATGGGCCCCATTATCCAGAATGCTCCAAACCTGGGGCTTTCAGGATAGTGGATCTTTCCGTAATATGGATCTTTCGTTCCATGAGCCTACTAGAACACCATGTAAAAATTTAATTAACCCAGAAGGCTGGTTCTGCTTTCAATAAGGATTCATTCTAGCTTAGTTTGGATCAAGTACAAGGTACTGTTTTATTATTACAGAGGAAAACAAAATAATTTGTAAAAAAAAATTAGACTTGGATAAAATGGGAGACGGCCTTTCCGTAATTTGGAGCCTTCTGGATAATCGGTTTCTGGGTAATGGATCCCATACCTGTACCAAGATTTACTTATTTGCAGCTTTTTAATTATTTTACTTTTAGTTCATCAGCTCAGAAATTAACAGAAAAATGTGCTTACTGCTTTTGGTTTATTGAGATCACCACACAACATTCTGGTTGTGTGGAGATTTCAATAAACCAAAAGCAGTAAGCATATTTTGCTATGTTAGATTATCATGAGTTATATGGCATTGCTGAGCAGCAGCGTTCCCAGACAGATCATCGCAAAATTGCATACGCAGAATTGGGATTCGTATTAACAGAACTGAAGAGTTACAAAAAATGTGAATAACAATAAAATTGTAGCCCCACAGTCTTTTTGACTGCTGGGGTTAGTGATCCCACTGAAGCTGGATAGAGTCCAAAGAAGGAGGCAAACAATTCTAAGAAATAAAAAAAATGATATATGTATGTTTTTACTAAAAGTATCACTAAAACAGCCCTGGATGATGCTTACACAATGAAGATACCATCCCATACTGGTAACTGAAGTCTTTTGGAGAGCACTGTGCATTATTTTTTTGTACAAGAGAGTTTACAGTAATGACAGGAGTGATCATGACAAAATTAGTCCTTTTTGAACTTACTTGTAAGTAATGTGACAAGAATGGTGGATCCAGACAAGCTTATTAAATTTGTGACGTCCGCTAGAGCAAAGCTGTAGACCCATGTGAAAGCTGCGTTCTGTTTCTGGAACTTGGGGGCGACGGAAATAACGATATTTCTGATTGTCACTTGGTTTCTGCATTTGAAATGGAGAACATGGTTATATTACTGTCCATGGGAACCCTCTCTTATTGTGGTAGGCACATCACCATCACAAAATAATCTGATTTATGTATTTATTTTTTTACAGAAATTGCCAATTGAAGAATGTTTGACAGGCCACCTAAAAGATTTGCCTATATTTGCTGTGTTCAG
Source organism: Xenopus borealis (assembly GCA_024363595.1). Lineage (NCBI taxonomy): Eukaryota > Metazoa > Chordata > Amphibia > Anura > Pipidae > Xenopus > Xenopus borealis. Next base: position 80,728,168 of record CM044440.1, read on the forward strand.
CATAACTTATATGTTCTGTCATCTACATATCAAGTGCTAAACACAAAATTTCCTTAAAGTGGACCCGTCACCCCAAAAAAAATATTCAAAATCCTATTTTATCACATTAGTCAAGCAAAATGAACGTTAATTACACTATATAAATTATTTTAATCTTGTTTTCTTCAGTCTGGGAATTCATAATTATAGCAAGCAGGCAGGAGCCATTTTGTGGACACTGTTATTAAGACAAGCCTTGCATCATCTCAGAATCTTGTTTGTGCACCAGAATGGGGGACCAGATGTCTATCCCCATGTCCTGGCAACACAATTACATGGTTAAGAGAACTGGGGGAATGTGTGGGGAGCAGTGGCATCTAGGAAGTGCTGAATAGAAGGTGAAAGTAATTATCTGCCCCGCCTCTATGCCTAAGGCATAGAGGAGTGGCAGACAATATTTGATTGACAGCTGAGATTTTTAAATTAGCTTAAAACAGCTATGAATGCTTTAATAAAAATTTGAAATTGGATTTCATGTTTAATTTGAAAAGGACTTTTATTATAGAGATTTTTGTGTCTGGGTGACAGGTCCACTTTAAAAAAGCTTGTCTGCAAAAGAAGTCTAGGAAAATAAGCAATTTTTCAATTGCTTTCCGTCTTTTATTTTTTAAATTTTTCCTAAAATTGAAGCTTAATGTTTAACGCTTCTGTCGCTGGTGTTTCTTCAGGAAGCTGTGATCCAGGAGCAGATTCTAAACTGTTACAATTTGCTACATTTACATTTTACATGTATAGTTGATACATTTCTCAGCAGCATCTGTGGAATATTAGCAACTACTGTATCAATTTCATCAGCTGCCTGTAATGAAACCCAGGGACTCTGCTCAGCAGGGACAAAAATAAATGTATCAATTTACAACAGTTAAAGAGTCGACGACTCCCCCCCGAGCTGCTTTAGAAGGTGAAAAATAGAAACCCCTTTAAGGTCCAGAGATTGGGCTGGCTACTACATTACGTTAATTTTGGTTGTGCTAGAACCAAGATGTTGCTTGATTACTGGTGTGATTTGGGGTAGCTCTTTGGCATAAGGAAACATGACCTCTTCAAGTATTTTGATGTACTGAAATTAATCCATGATCCTTGGTATGATAAATAGACCCATTCCCATATCGTGATGCTTGTACCAACATGGTTCAATGTCTTCACATTGTATTGTGGCTTGAATTCAGTGTTTGGGTACTGTCTGACAAACTGTCTGAACAATCTTGCTTTCATCAGTCCACAAAATGTTGCTCCATTTCTCTTTAGGCCAGTCAATGTGTTGTTTGGCAAACACCACATGTCAATGCACACTGCTATGGTATAAAGAAGCAGATCAGAGTTTTTCTCCTCAGAGATACATTTGATTGGCACAACGGAGAAAACATTCCAACAGGGTCCCATTTTCTTCACACAATATGGCTGAACTACCTGAATAACCTCTGAACTAATTTTTGATGGACAAGCAGGGAGCTCCAAGCTACCTCCCTCAAGGCTATGTGCCTGGCAACTCAAAGAAACATGCAGCAATTTTCAGTCCCAAAGGATGTAACTAAATTTTGAAATATCTTCAGTACTCTACACCACAAGGCACCTTCTTGTTCTTATTTAATGCCCCAGACAGAAACAGACGAATGAGCAGTAGTGGGGCTGAACCATTTGAACTGTTTGTGGAGGTACTGTTCATCTGCCCAGAGAGAACATTAACCATTGGTACCATGGGTGAGGACAGAATAACAGGTTTTCTTTCATGCAAGTAAATGTAAGTAAATGTTTAGTTTTATAATTTTGATAATATAATCACCAAGAGTTCTCAGATGATACCTTTTATGATGGTCATAGCAGTGGCATTATTACTTAAAAATGTACATATCTACCCAAAGGGAGAATGTGCTTAAAGAAACAGTAGCACGAGTGAATCTCTTATTTGCATTTAAAGCAAATCTTATCAAACCTAAAACAAAAGAAAAATGAGGGCAAAAAACAGCTTTGCTGCCCCCTTAGCTGCACAGCACTTTTTATATAAACAAAAAGTGAAATAACTGCATTATATTTAAATACATATGAACAGTTTTCTTGTGTTGCCAGTGTTTTAACCCTGGTACCAATGATGTAAATAATATACCAACCTCCTCCTTCTTGTTGGTTATTACAGCAAATACTTTGGTTTGGTTGTCTGTATCTTGAGAAAGACGGTAGTGGCCAAGCAGCATTGCATCAGTTCTGCAGATTGGGAGACATATCATATCACATATATAGACATGATTTTATTAAACAATACTAAAATTAAACCGAAAAATAGAATGGAATAAATGTATAATTTTGCTTTACATAAAAGATTTCACAAGTGACTTCAGTAAGCAACTTTCAAATGCAAACCTCAATTTTTGCAGTTCTCCAGATGTGGCACCACTTTGCTTTTAAAAATTTAATAGGGGCCATTAACAGAATGAAATTTTAGTTGGTCTACTTGACCATGGTTTTGTTTCAACAGAACTACTAATTTTCCACTTCTTAATTAATTTGAAAACTGAGGATTGGCATTCTCAATTCCTTTGATATTTTCTTATATCCCTTTCCTGTTTTAAAGAGCTCAGTTCAGCTACCTTTTCCTGCAGATTATTATTAACATGTATTTCTATAGCGCCAACTTGTTGCCTTTGACAATTGTTTCCCCATGACTTAGAATCCAAAAAACTTCAGTGCAGCACTGGATGAAAGATGCAAGGGTCTGTCAGGAGTCCAGAAAGTCACTGACCTTTTATATACACCCACTAATTACAAGCAAACAGATCACAGGTGAAGATGGTTACATTTAATAGCCATTCTAACCCTTTTGTATCAAGTTGTTTGCATGTTATCAGGCCAAATCACCAGGGTATGTAAACTTTTGATCAGGGTCATTTGGGTAGTTTGTGTAGTGATTATGATATAAAAAGAGTAAACACAGTTGTTTGACAATAAATGGCTTCAGCCAACCACTAACCATGAGTGAGAGAAACGTTTTTGTGTTATTCATATTCTCTGAAAAATGGTTAAGAAATCACAAATTCTGCTAGGGTAGGTAATATATGTGCACACCTGCAGATATTAGTTAGCCCACAGCATTTCTTAGCAACAGCTGAAGATGGTGGATGTCTCCAGAGAGACTGCATTAAGAGAGCCTATAATACAATATATAACAGAGATTATAGAAATGAAACCTTGTATTTCTTGTCCGTAAACGAGGGACAATTGTTTGGGGGTCTTCAGGTGTAGTCAGCATAACAACATGTCCATCAGGGAAAAATCTCAAATACCTAAAAAGTAAACATTAATCAATATAAATAGTTGTTCATTATTTAAACACCTGTCTGGGTCACTTAATATACTAGGCACCCCCTGCCGCAGGAATTCAAATTTTTTTCCATTATCACCTTGCTGCCATGTTTCTTACCTTCCCCATGGTTCCTAGGGCAGAACTAGAAAATGTTACTCTACTGTGCATTCAAGAGTGTAAGCTTGGTGATAGAATTTTGAAAAAGTGAAATATTGTCATCCCAAGTAAAATCAGGCTTGTTTTTTGCCCTTGTCGTTCATGTTCAACATTGTGAGAAGGGCGTCAATCTCTTTTTAAAACTTATAATTGTAAAGTATTTACTTTTATTCTCAAGCATACATTAGCTTAACGCTGGTGTAATTAAAAGATCTGACAGATAGCTCTTACAGGACATTCAGATCTTCTAATGTAAATGGTAATTATACCCACCTATAATATTCCACCTGATGCCATGCACGATAGAATCCATCCAAAGACTGCTCTCCCTGACGTATATATGTGGTCTTACTGATGTATACCCCTACAACAAGCAAGTTAACAAGTCACTTATTAAGAGAAAATGCATGGTTGTACAGGCATATGTTCCCACATCATATTTACCTTACTAATATACAGTGCAGTACACTTAAATAACCCTCATTTTATTTCATGCATCCTTAATACAGGACATTTTGACAGTTAATGAATTTAAAGAAAACTAGTTAGGTCCATAACATTGTATCATATCAGATTATTCATTCTTATATTAATTTTGTACCACTAATTCATGTGTCAGATGTAGCCCTAATACGTTACATTATCTTACCATTGTGCCTAGAACTATGATACAGTTCTAACTCTATAGAAATAAAGTGCAATCCTTGTTTCAAGGAGAATGAGCCTTCAAACAAAATAATTAATTTATTTAAACAACATACCATCAAATCGAACTCGAGGTCTTTCCAGGAACATCTGCCTCCAGGTGGTATAGGGGACCACTTTTACACAGTTTCGGCCCCATACTTTCAAGCATGCCAGACGCCAGATCTCTGGGTCTCTGAAGAAAAATGGATTTACAATAAACCAAACCATGAATTGCCAAAATTAGACACCTATTACAATATTTAAAGAATGCGATTCCAGGTGAAAATGTTCTTTTAATGAAAACAGTATAAGGGCATAATCTGAGCAAAATGCAGTGTCTTTAATGCAATAACCTTATACATGGTGCTTAATGTCAGCCATTGTAATTGGGGTTTATTGATGAAAATTGCTTTCCTAACTAACTGTACCCCATGTGTAAGTCCCATAACATGCAGCCTTGTGTTTTATAAGGTAATGCAACCCCAAGGAAAGTTCTAATGGCCTCATATTTTACAAGAGGTAAATTATTCCCTATATACTCAATCAGTCTTGTAGAATGCATGCCTCATTAAAGCATAAGCAGCAAAAAGGGTTGGGTTAATAAACACGGCATGACTGTTCTATGGATTATTATTCAATGGCAATATTTATTAAGCACCCTCCAGCAATTTGAATAGTTAACCTGGCACCCCAGTTCACTAGTCTAAGGTTCTCACTAAAGTAGTTTATGAATGGACATTTGTAGTCCACACAATCGCTTTAAAGTGATAATGACACTAAAACATTAATTTTAACATATGAATGTACATTAAATGTTACCTATAGGTCATGTTGATCATTTTTTGCTGAGAGGTTTGTTTTTGTATATAATTGTTAATTGAAGTTCCTAAGCCTGACTCTCTGACACTCTGACTTTGCCAACCTGGCAGTCCCATCTCAGCCTGTTAGTTACAGTTTCTAATGCTTTTCTATGGCAGCCCCCTCATATAGGAACATGGGGGATCAGACAGGTAATGTAAAAGCATTATGCAAATACTTTATGGCAAAGTAGCTTTCAAAGCCAATATTATAATAGATGCAAAAAAAGAGTTTCATTTCAGGTGTCAGTATCTCTTTATAGGGGAATTATTTTATTTTATAGATAAGAGCTTCGTCTAATGGAAATAAGTAACCTTTGGAAGAATTAACATGATCCAGTTTCTGAAGTTACTCTTAAGTACTCTCCTCTGAACAGTCTGTCTTTTCCTTGTGCTCATAAATTTACATACCCTGGCAGAATTTATGATTTCTTAACCATTTTTCAGAGAATATGGTTAGTGGTTGGCTGAAGCCATTTATTGGCAAACAACTGTGTTTACTCATAATCACTACATAAACTACCCAAATGACTCTGATCAAAAATTGACATACCCCACTTCTTAATACCAATTGCCCCCTTTAACGTCAATGACAGCTGGAAGGCTTTTGTGGTAGTTGTGAATGAGGCTCTTTATCTTCTCCAACTGTAAAGCTGCCCATTCTTCCTGGCAAAAAGCCTCCAGTTCCTGTAAATTCTTGGGCTGTCTTGCATGAACTGCATGTTTGAGGTCTCCCCAGAGTGGCTCAATGATATTTAGGTCAGGAGACTAAGATGGCCACTCCACAAATTCACTTTATTTTGCTGTAGCCAATTTGTAGCCAACTTGGCCTTGTGTTTTGGATCATTGTCATGTTGGAATGCCCAAGTACATACCATGCACAGCATATGGGCTGATGAGTGCAAATTTTCCTCCAGTATTTTGTTGATAACATACTGCATTCATTTTGCCATCAATTCTGACCAAATTTCCTGTGCTTTTGTAGCTCACACATCACCAAAACATCAGAGACCCACCACCATGTTTCAAAGTAGGAATGGTGTACCTTGCATCATAGGCCTTGTTGACTCCTCTCAAAATGTAGAGTTTTTGGTTGTGGCCAAAAAGTTCAGTTTTAGTCTCATCACTCTAAATGACTTTGTGCCAGAAGGTTTGAGGCTTGTCTCTGTGCTGTTTAGCATATAGTAAGCGGGATACTGTGTGGCATTTGCATTGTAATGGCTTTCTAATGGCCATTACAACGCTTGAAACAGCCACACCACATTTTTCACCTGAAGGTATTTGTGGGTTTTACCTTGCATTCCAAACATTTTTTCTGGCAGTTGTGGCTGAAATTTTAGTTTTATTTGGTTTCAAAAGAACCCTAAATTTTCCGCTTCTTTATTAGAGTTTGAACACTGCTGATTAGCATTTTCAATTCCTTTGTTATTTCCTTATAATACACAAAAGCCGTAAATATCTTGTAAAATATATCCTTATAAACGGTGAGTTCTGATGTCATTTCTGTCACATGACTCACTGAAACTTGTGTATTATAATGAATAAAGTACCCCCAGTTGCAAAATATGAGGATATTAGAAGTTACCTCGGAGTTCCATGACCTTCGGCCTCGTGTTTTTATATGGCCATGAAACTCCTCGGTAACTTATAATATCCTTATATTTTACAAGAGGGGGTACTTTATTCACTATATATCCCATTCCTGCTTTGTAGAGTTCAACTACCTACAGATCAGAGGTGAAGATGGTTACCATTAATAGCCATTTTAACCCTTTTGTGTCAAGTTGTGTGCATGTTATCAGGCCAAATCACCTGGGTATGTAAACTTTTGATCAGGGTCATTTGTGTAGTTCGTGCAGCGATTATAATTTCAAAAGAGTAAACACAGTTGTTTGCCAATAAATGGCTTCAGCCAACCACTAACCATGAGTGAAAGAAAAGTTTGTGTTATCATTCATATTCTCTGAAAAATGGTTAAGAAACATAAATTCTGCTAGGATATGTAAACTAATGAGCACAACTGTATCCCTCTACATACTCCAGATGAGGGATGTAGAATGAGGCATAATTACCTTTTCATCCCTTAAGTTTATGCCCTTTTTTAAAGACACAACTTGATTTGCTTTAGTAGCTACAGAATGACACGGCCCAGAATTAGACAACTAGGAAACTCCCAACACACTGCCATTTAGTGTATAACTTGCATTTATATTAATTTTGCCAAAGTGCATAACCTTGCATTTATCAACATTGAACCTCATTTTCCAGTTTGCTGCCCAGTTTCCCAACTTAGACAAATCACTCTGCAAAGTGGCAGCATCCTGCATGGAACCTATAGTTCTGCACAATTTAGTATCATCTGCAAAAATAGAAACTGTACTTTCAATGCCCACATCCAGGTCATTAATAAACAAGTTGAAAAGCAAGGGACCCAGTACAGAGCCCTGCGGTACCCCACTAACAACACTGGTTCAATTAAAAAATGTTCCATTTACCACCACTCTTTGTAGTCTATCTTTTAGCCAGTTCTCTATCCAGTTACAAATACTATGTTCCAGGCCAACATTCCTTAATTTAACCAGTAACCTTCTGTGTGGCACTGTATCAAATGTCTTAGCATAGTCTAATGGGCAGATTTACTAAATTCGTGTGAAGGATTCGAAATTCGATAGAATTCCGATTGTACGATTTTATAGAATATTAGAATATGCAAATTTGGCCACTTCGATCGTCGAATATGCGTACATACGTACGTACGTACGTACGTACGATTCGATTGTTCGAGTTTTTCCAAACAAACTGTTTTAACGTTTTTTTTTTTCGTAAAATCGTTTGATCGTACGATTATATCGAATTATCGAACAACGGGCAAAAACCTTCAAATTTTTCTACGATTTTTTCGAATTTACATTCGAAAATCATAGAAGGGTTGAATTTGAGGGCAAATAGCCCTCGAAAATTTGGCCCTTAGTAAATCTGCCCCTAAGTAAATCACATCCATTGGAATCCCAGAATTGAGGTCCCTGCTTACCTTCTCATAAAAAGAAATTAAGTTAAGTCTGGCAAGATTCATTACGCATAAAACCATGCTGGCACAGAATCATAGTATTGTTATTTGCTATGAAATCCAGTATCTTATCCCTTATTAACCCTTCGAAAAGCTTTACTAACACAGACGTCAAGACTAACTGGCTTATATAGTTTTGAGGCTGAGAATGGGATCCCTTTTTGAATAGCGGCACCACATTTGCAATTCACCAGTCTCCCGGCACCGTGCCAGAGAGAGATAATTACAGACATGGAGAGAATTACTTCAGAAACAAAGTATTTTGACATTTAAGACGTTGCTTCTCTCCATTAGATGATGCTTATATTATTATATATTTACAACTCTATACGCAGTTTGCAAGCTATTTTGTACTAAAGGGTGTTCCTGCTCAGCGGTAGCTGTATGGTTTGGAGAAAAAAAACCCAGGCTTAGAAAACACAACCCTAAATGTTTTCTTTAAAGGACAAGGAAAGGTTAAAACTAAGTAAGACTTATCAGAAAGGCCTATATACATACACCAATAAATCCTCAAAGTAATGCTGCTCCAAATCCTCTGTCAAAAGAAAGACTGCATTTCTTTTCTTTTATTGTGTACACATAAGCTTCTATATCAGACTTCCTGCCTTCAGCTTAAACCTCTTTGCCCTGGGCATGAGCATGCTCATTGTGCTTCTCCTTCTCCCTCTCCCACCCTTCTCCATCTTCCCTTCCAACTGTAATCTGAGGCCAGAGCTATAAGTGAGCAGGGAAAGACTCAGGCAGGTGACGTCACACAAGCTAATATGGCAGCTATCCTAAACAAACAGAGAGCTTCTACAGCTGTTTACTCGGGTATGGCAACACATTCCACAGAATAAATATAGTGTTATAGCTTGCACTAGTATGGCTAAAATATTGGCAATAATCTGCCTCAGTAGCTTTCCTTCTCCTTTACGGATTCATTATGGAAACATCCCTTATGAAAAACCCCAGGTCCAAACCATTAAACATAACAGATCCTAAATCTATACAATAGATGAATCTATTTATAAATTGCTTTTATGGTGTTTATTGGCATCATGGCACCACACAACTAAATTCTTAACTTACGATAATTTATATCCTACAGTGTGCACGATTCTTAATAAAAGTTAATAACAATGAAAATAGTATTACAAACATCATTCATAACAATTTGTACAACATGTTGTGGTTAGAAGTTTTTTGATAAAGCACAAAGTTATGGTTTACAATTTTGATTTAAAAAGGGATATATTCCTCTTCAGTGGAATACCTTGCACAAATATAAAAGCCCTTGCAGACCAAGGAAAGTTGCTCCAGTGCTCGGAGATCAAGGTCACTGGATACCACCCAGCGAAAAATATACATCAGCACCTCCATTGGGAGCACTAGGGAAAGAACAATATTGCAAATAAAATGCCAAATCTTCACATTTTCAAGGATATAAAGGCTGCTATGATGAATACATGATTAAAAGCTCTAAGAAAATAGATTTTCAGTTAAAGTCAAATCTACTGTATAAAGATGTTCCAAAAACCTCTACAGAAATGGCAGTAAAGCATACAGTATGCACAAAGATACTAGTCAATAACCTTCTTACACACTACATTTATCTTAAGAGCTAAAGTTTCTAAAAAAATAAATATCCCAAAGTAACCTGCATACACAGCACAAATTGAAATTTCTATACTCCCAAGAGAAAAATATTTCACTTATATGAAATTGTTTAAGTTGTTCTCACATTTAATGCATTATAGGAGACATATAGGATACATGAGAAAAACCCCTAATATTGTAGGTAATAAGGAATAATTTATGGTGCAGATTTCACTGTGGGCTAAAAATTTTATATATTTTTAAAAAATGTCCCCTTTATTGAACCGCCCTATAGATTTGCTATGGTTACAGTACGTGTTTCAAATTAGGAGTGGGCATGTCCTTATGGTTACTGCCAGAAGCACAGTAAGCCTCTTGCTCCCCTGCACAGCCTGGAAAAAAAGGCAGCAGAAAGTGAAACAGATGGGTGGGACTACTAAGGATTTTGCAGAAATCTCCAATAAACCAGCAAGGCAGAGAACCTAGCCTGGTTAAGGTGAAACAAACTAAAAGTAGCCAAAAAGCCCTTCACATTAGTGTTGTGTGGGCTGGCCTGATACCTGTGGGTCAAGGCCGACTTGGCACTCCTGTGCACGGGTGGCGGGCTTCTGACTTCATTTATAGACGCTCACCTGCTTGCTCCTCCCCTTTTGTGACATCATTGGCAGGGTGGTATGAATCTATCAAAGGGATCTGGAAGTCTGGGGCAGGTCAGGGAAATCCTAACTCGCACATCACTACTTCACATGCACAACATAAAACATAAAGCCTTCTGAAATCAGGAGGTATTTGCCTCATGTCATATACATCGCACTGCCTAAATACTGGATACTGGAACGTGGCTTCTAATTGGGTAAAACTACTTTTTTAAGCACAATCCTATGTTTAAAAGTGTATAATGCTTGTTTTTTTACACAATACGTCTCCTTTAAGTTGTATGTAGTATACGCACTGTGAATCACACCGTAGGTTATTTGAATGATCAAATTTTCTGTTACACATACTGGGTGGGCCAAATTTATATAAAAACTTAACTGGAAAGCAACTTGTACTTGTACCACATTTTAAATTACACCACACAAAATACCTAATGTTAAAGAAATCCACAGTTTGCTTTATATATAAATTACAAACGCCAGGAATAAAAATATATAGAAATTACCAAAAATATGAAGACTAGAAATGGCAAACCGCAAACGTCTCTAGGCAATATTTTCACTGTTACTGGTAATATGCTACTATAGATAGCAAGAATGTGTTATGCCTTCAGGTTTGCTCCCAGCAATGTTTCATTTTCTGAGGTCCGCACATTGAACTTCATTCATATGAGTTCTATTTATGATCACCAAACACTGTTAATGTGTTAATGTCTTAGAAATGTGCCTGGAATCTAGGGAATCTGGGTCATAAATAGTACACTCTGGTTGCTTCTATGCATCTCCAAAGTAGGATCTGTTAACATTTTTTCTGCCAGTACTTAGGTCCTTCTTGGCAGTTTAACAATTACGTAACATTACTTTCACTTACATAAAGACAAAAAAAAGTGGTGCAGTAATTAAAATTGCTGTCTTGCAATGCTGGGGTACTAGGTAAGATATTAAACAAGGAATGGTTGCTTTATATACTGTAAGATCAACAGGGATAGGCAGATTAGAATAATTATCACTGTAAAACATGTTTTAAATCAAGGAATACAATAAGAATGTGTCTTTTTACCTGAAATATGAGTTTGAGTGACATCAATGTCTGGCTGGCAAAGCTTAGACTGTTGAAATGTTAGTTGCTGCTGGAAGTATGCTAACAGATCAGCCATTTTGCTGTCAATATTGGCATCATCCATGCTGCAAAAAAAAAAAAAATCAGGTTATATGAACTTTTTTTTTTATACACAGTTGCAGTAATAAATAATGTAAATGCAAATTACAAGTACCTTGTAAATTTCTCCCATGTAAATTGTTATTTTATTATTTAGGGTATGCATTAAGACATTTTCGTTTGACAGCGTATTACTCAGTTTGCTTACATTGCAGTTGTGTTCAGAATAATAGCAGTCCAATTTCTACATGGCAAATAATTAACTATTAGGAGTAGTAGAGTAATAGAAAACCAAAAGATCCAAGAGTCATAATATGAATGCTGCTGATTCTGTGTATATGAACCATTAATTGATGCCTGTTTAAAATAATAGCAGTATTCGAAATAATAGCAGTGTGGAGTTCAATTAGTGGAATGATTTATTCTGTTTAAAAAACAGGTGTCAATGACAGCCCTTATTTAAGGAAGGAAGGCAGCAAATGTTGTGCATGCTGGATATTTCCCTCTGAAAATCTGAGCAAAATGGGTCATTCCAGTCATTGTTCAATACAGTGTACTTTGATTAAAAATTTGATTGTAGAGAGAAAAACATAAAAAAGTGCAGAAAATAATAGGCTGCCCAGCTATGAAAAGCTGAAAGATGTGGAAGAAAACTGAAAACTATCATTCAAATGGATACAAGATTGCCAAAATGGCAAAGACTCAGCCAATGATCTGTTCCAGGAAGATCAAAGAAAGTCTAAAGTTACCTGTGAGTACTGTTATGATTAGAAGACGCCTATGTGAAGCCAAGCTATCTGCAAGTAGCCCTCACGAAATCCCATTGTTAAAAAAAAAAAAAAAAAAAAAAAAAAAAAAAAAAAAAAAAAAGAGACGAGCTGAAGAGGTTACAATTTTCCAAAGAAAACAGATTGGCCTAAAGAGAAATGGCACAACATTTTGTGGACTGATGAGCAAGATTGTTCTTCTGGGTCTAGGGGCCACAGACAGCGAAGCAGTGGCAGAACTACCGGAGGAGCAGGGGATGCAATTGGGCCAGGGCCTGCATACCGGGCTGCACGTCCCACACCCCTCTAGTTACGTTACTGGGGTGTGAAGACAGTGAAGCATGGTGGCACTGATATGGGGATGTTTCTCATACTATGGTGTTGAGTCTCTTATCAAATATGAGGGATCATGGATCAATTTCAATACATAAAAATACTTGAAGAGGTCATAACTTATGCCGAAGAGGAAATGCCCTTGATATTGGTTTCAATGTAAGGGCCGAAGGTACCGTTGATGTAGCGGACCAAGGAGGAAGCAACAGTCCGAAAACCAGTCCAAGGTATAAGGTACAGACAAGGATTAGGAGGTAAAACGTAGTGGAAGTCCAGGCAATGGTCAGGTACAGGCAGCGAAGAATCGTAAGTCCAGGAACAGAGCAGGGTCATACACAAACAGGATCCGAAGATAATCAGTAGGCGCACCCAGGAACAGCAAACGTGAACCTATAATCGGGCACCAGTCAGAGTCCAGAGCTTCCTTAAATAGGCCCCAATTGGCGCCAAAACGGACGCCGGCATGATGACGTCAAGACACGCCCCTTCCGACGCGCGGAGACTTTGACGCGCGGAGACTTTGACGCGCGGAGACTTTGACGCGCGGAGACTTTGACGCGCGGAGACTTTGACGCGCGGAGACTTTGACGCGCGGAGACTTTGACGCGCGGAGACTTTGACGCCGGCAGAGGTTTATAACAGGAACCCTTACATTCAACAAGAGAAAACACAAAACACACCAAAAAACAAGCAACATATTGGTTCAAAAACAAGACGTTATGGCCAGTCCAATCCCTGGACCTTAATCCAATAGAAAACTTGTGGGTTGACATAAAAAAAATTCTGTTTTTGAGGCAAAACCAAGAAATGCAGAAAAATTGTGGAATTTAACAGGAGTCAGAAGTTGGTGGACTCCATGCAACGCAGAAGTGGAGAATTTCTCAGAAACACTGCTTATACAACAAAATATTAGTTCAGTGATTCAGAGGAAAGCAAAATCTTGATACAATATTCAGTTGATACAGTGAATGCTCGAGTTTGTGAAGAACACTACTATTTACAGCCTAATATTCCCTTTTCTTCACTTTCTGTAAAGGAAGAACACAATTTTGATAATTGTTTTATTTTGATTTGGAATAGAATGTGCAGTGTTTTCAATGCATGTGTGTATGGAAATAAAAGCTATTATAAAGATTTTGAACTTTATTCACAAATTTAAAAATATTGCCAATATTCTGAACACTATAAGTTTCACTTCTAAAATTATACACTAAACAAAAATTGTGAGCGCTAAACTTCACTGTAGCATTGACCAGCTGCTATATTTTACAGCGCTTGGACTAACCTACAACAGGATATTGACTGACACACAATATACAGCCATTATTTGCACATACAATCAAGGAAAAATCTTCCAGTACAAACATTCAGCCTGTGTAAACCTCATACTATACATTTTATAAAAGTCTGTAAAAAAAGTGTGGTACAATCACCTCAACTTCAGTAAAATGTATTTAAAGGAGAAGGAAAGGTTAAAATTAAGTAAGCTTCATCAGAAAGGTCTATATAAATACACCAGTAAACCCTCAAAGTAATGTTGCTCGGAGCCCTCTGTCAAAAGAAACACCACATTTCTTTCATTATATTGTGTACACATGGGCTTCTGTATCACACTACCTTCTTTCATCTTAAACCCCAGGGCATGGCTTGCTCAGTTTGCTCCTCTCCCCCTTCCTGCTGTAATCTGAGATCTAAGTGAGAGACTCAGGCAGGAAGTGATGTCACGCCAAGCTAAAATGGCAGCTGCTATCCTATCTAGAGAGCGAGAGCTTCTAGAATTGTGTATCAGGTATAGTAAAGCTTTTAACAGAATAAATATAATATTATAGCTTGCACTTTTGAGACTAATCTAAAAGTGCATACAGTATATAAATTTCCAAATCAGGGATGTCCACACTTGTGGCTTCGAGGGCAAAACTGTAAGAAGAAAAATTGTCTTTCACACATGAAATACACAAACACTTTTGATTTGTAAAAATAAAGAAAAACACAAAATAAAAAAACTACAATGCCAGTTGTATAACCAGATGGAGCTATACACTGGAATAAGGGACACCTGGATATTAAATAGACTTATTATTATATTATTATTACTAACTGGGCAATGGGCAGAGTCCCCCTCCTCCTATATCCTTTGCTACATGACGTTTTCTTGGGAACGGAGCGTTTCAAGCTGGGGCGCATTTGTTTGGACACCCCTGGATTAAATAGTGTGATATATCTTGGAGATCAATTATAATCAGGTTCTATTCCCTTATATTGTATGTATTCTAACAGTAACATAACAAAGATCCACATCTGTAAAGTTTTATTCAGCCCTGGTACATACAAGTTTTTCCCATCACCATCAGGAGACCAGGTGTAGTTAATTTTGAATTCAATGTCTGGCACAAGCTGCATTGCTTGACGGTAAAACTTGATAGCTGCAAAAATACAAAAAAGGGTAAAGGTTTTAGGTATTGCACAGAAAGAGGTCTCAGTCGTGATCAACAAAAAATACAGTTAGATAATTAACTAAGCATACATCCTGCTGCTTGTAAATCCTGTAGGAGAATTCTGTAGTTTGCCTGTGTTCATGTATGGCTGCATGAAAGACAAGGCAGTTGGTTAATTGCCAGTGTCTAAATATAATATTTTGATGGCAACTCCACAGAGGTAAGGAAATAAAATTGTTGCTTGTCAAGATGTACACATGTCATGGGAGTTAGGAAAATTAGTTGCCATAGAAGTAAATGGAAGCTTACTCTCTGGCAGCTAAAATACTCTGTGAAAAATCTGTCCCCAATAAATACAATGAGAGAAAATTATTCCCAATAACCCAGACCCCCTTACCATTGCAAAAAGCAGGTTTCCTCTACAGCATTGTAGATTTCTTAAAGGACCAGTAACATCAAAAATTTAATTGTTTTAAAGCAATAAAAATATAATGCAGTGTTGCCCTGCACTGCAAAACTGCAGTGTTTGCTTCAGAAGCACTACTATTGTTTATATAAATAAGCTGTTGCGTAGCCATGGGGGCAGCCATTCAAAGGAGAAAAGGCTAAAGTTACACAGCAGATAGCAGATAAGCTCTGTAGAACATAATGTTATCCGTTATCCATTACTTATCCTGTGCAATATAGCAGTTTTTCAATTACCGCCATTGCTACTTAGCAGCTTGTTTATATCAACTATAGTAGTGTTTCTGAAGCAAAAAGATCAGTTTTAACAGTGCAGAGCAACACTACATGATATTTTCTTTACTTTAAAACTCTCATTTTTTGGTGTTACTGTTCCTTTAAGAAATCAGAAATAGTTTGCACTGCTAAATGTGGCATCTAATGGTAAACATGAGAATAGCACCCCAGCAGAAGAAACTGTTTTGCTATTACACAACTTGGGTCCTATTTAAGTACATTAAGAAGGAGAGGCACAATAGCAGCTGCCTGTGAGAAGTTCTATAGTGTAGTAGGGCCTCCTCGGAATCGGGTAAAAATCATCTGCAATTAGGGTTTCCACCTTTTCTTGAAAATACTGGCCTTACTATATATTTATCTTTTTCCCTATTAACATTGGGATCAACCATCATTCTTACCTACCCTACCTGCAATGGCTGCATCCACGCCAATATTACAGCTAAAAGCCTTTAGACATTAGAATACTATGAGTGGACAAACCAAATTATTGACTGCGTTATGTTTGCAGTGACCCAAAAGACTAATGTTAGACAGGCAACAGGTTGCGGTTTTTATTACGGACATAATTCATATTTTAAATAGACTTGGAGGGTATAAAACTGAAGTTGGTTGTGCTCAATTGTCCTATTCCCAGATGATTATTGTTAAGCCCTTTAGGAGTCATCCCACATAATAAAAGTGCTCCTAACTGGGGGTTAAACTTATCAAAAAATAAAAGTGTTTTAAAGGAGTTACAATATTATACAGTGGTGCGCTGTATTGGTAAAACTGGTGTGTTTGCTTTAGAAACACTACTATAGTTCATATAAACAAGCTGCTTTGTATCCACAGGGGCAGTCATTGAAGCACAGGATACAAATTAAAGAACAGATAAGTTCTGAAGAATCCCATTGTACACTACAGTGCTTTTATTATCTGTTGTGTATCCTGTAACTTTTCTACTTTTTTCATCTTGGGATGGCTGTACCCACGGCTACACATCTTGTTTATATAATCTATAGCATAGTTTCTGAAGCAAACACAGTAGTTATACCAGTGCAGAGAAACAATACATTATATTTTCATTACATTAAAACCCTTTCATTTTTTTGTGATACTGTTTCTTTAACAACCTTCGCAGGATATCAGGATTATCAATTTCCTAATGCGAGGCAGCATGACAATGGACACATCTTGGTTTGGTGAAACTCTGGTAATTTGGCAATCAATTGAATTTTATTGTACCTTTCCAACTGTCCAAACTTAGCATGACTTTACAAGGTTCAATGTGAGCTATAAAAACATAATACTCGTCACTCGACAGTGTCACCTCCCCTGTTCAATCCATTAAAAGCAAATACTTCTTTATTCCCTTTTTCTCTATAATAAGAAAACAGTATCTTGTCCAGAATGGTAACTAGATCTGTACTGGTGGCAAAACTTTCATGCTTACATTAAAGTTGAAAATTTTTTTTTTTTTAGACTAAACATGTGTTGATCCAAATTACAGAAAAGCCCCATATCTGGAAAAACTCCAGGTCCCAAGTAATCCAATTCGTAGATCCCATATCTGTAATGACAACATTTATAGGGGTTGGCGACCCTAATAATCTGATATAATCTTTAGTTGCAGTTTGAAAAGGGGCAGAATAGGACTAATAATTAAGACAACATTGAAAACCGAGAATAAGTTTCCAAGTATGGTTCCTTCTATAACATACTGAAAGTGTATTTAAAGGGGAACAAACCAAGCACCAAAATAAAAATAAAATAAATTAAAAAGTAGCCAATACCTTCATAAAGAGCTCCATTTTGTTCCTCCTCTGCCGCCTTAAGAAAAAGTTCTCTTGCCTGAATAGGTAAAAAAAAATATTTTAATTTAAAAGGTAAAGCAAAAAATAACAAAAGTAAAACGAATTTGCAGAATGCCATTGCATAGTGCTATAAAATATTATAAAAAAGTAGAATAGACAAATGTCAGTGCATAGATGCAAAGGTGCAACTAATAGACACTGCTGTACTATGCAGAAGTACAGGTATGGGTCCTGTTATCCAGAATGCTCTGGATAACAGATTTTTCTGTAATTTGAATCTACTAGAGAATCATGTAAAGATTAAGTAAAACCAATAGACTGGCTTTGCTTCTAAATAAGGATCCATTATATCTTAGTTTGGATCAAGTACAATGTATTGTTTTATTATTAGAGAGAAAAGGGAAATCATTTTTAAAAATTCTGGGATTTCTGCAATTTGGAGATTTCTGGATAACGGGTTACTGCATAACAGAACCCATACTGCATTTTTAAGGGGCAATAATTCCATTACTTTTTGTTCCCAGCACTAAAATTTGGAAAATTAGTCCATACCTGTGCCATACCCGTAATTGGAAATTTGACAGGTTTAACCACGTGTATTTGTCACTTGTGTTGTTGTTTACCATATAATTATAGCTTTTCTGGTAAAAAGTTTAAACCCACCCGTGAGCATAATTTTAGTTACCTTCTCCTCTTTAGCCAATTCTTGCTTTGCTTTGGTTTCGGATACTTTTCCCACTGGCCCTCTAGCTGCTGCATAAATAGGTCGATTTTCAAGCCCTCCAGAGCTCAATCCTGGTGTAAGTTCAGACATCCAACGAGCTCTGAACATCTGCAGCTCTTCCTGAAAGACAGTATATTCAGTATGAATTACCTGGAAAACCATGTTAGCAATAAAAATAAAATACAAAGTGACTGCTAAAAAAGTAATGTACAAACGGTTTTGTTTTACTGGTCTAGATCTGGAGATATTCTTGTCTACCCCAGTCGACCCAAACGCTTCACAGACCTATTTGTATATTATTTTATTACAGGATAGGCTCCACAATATTGGCTGCAATCTCTACTTCCTGTGAAGTATGTCAATCCCCATGTAGTGGAAAGTAGCGGTGTATCTTCGTATGCATGAGATGCCTTTTTGTGGTAATCACCGAGGAGAAACCAAAAAGTAAACCCTAAAAAAATAATACAGCTAAAAATGTCATATTTTGTATGCTGAACTTGCATCAGTCTAAAGTTTTGGCTTTTATAAAGCAGCAATGATCCGGACTTCAAACTTCACAGGGGGTCACCATCTTGGAAATGTTCTGCGACACTCACATACTCAGTGGGCTCTGAGCAGCTGTTGAGAAGCTAAACTTAGGGGTTGTCGCAAAGTTCCAAGGAGAAAATGAGGCTTATCTGTAATTGTATTTGATGCTATAGGGCTGATTATTAAGTTCTGATACTAGTTGCACTGTTTTGTGTGCCGCCATGTAGTAATTTTATGTATTAATTACTAAATATATATTTATTATATATAAATTCACTATATGTTGAGTCCTCCCCTAAGTTCAGAAACTAAGAGCAGTAAGTCAGCAGAAAAGAAGATGGGGAGCTACTAGGGCAGGTGTGCCCAAACCGGTGGGACCTAGGGCCAAATGTGGCCCAGGATGGATATGAATGCGGCCCAACTTGAAACGCTCAGTTCCCGAGAAAATGTCATGTACAGGATGAGGGGGGACTCTGGCCATTGCCCAGTTAGTAATAATAATAAGTCTATTTAATATCCAGGTGTCCTATATTACAGTGTATAGCTCCATCTGGTTATCCAACTGGTATTCTAGTTCTTTTTTTGTATATTTTCTTTACTTTTACAAATCAAAACTGTTTGTGTATTTCATGTGTGGCCCCCAGATAATTTTTCTTCTTCCAATGTGGCCCTCAAAGCCCAAAGTTTGGACACCCCTGTACTTGATCTTCTGTTTCTTTTGTTTTAGTGCCCAAAACAAAATGCACAACATTTCTACACTAATTTTTAAGCTTTACGTCTCCTTTAAAAATAATTGATGGTGCACTGGTAATAATTGCCTACTAGCAACCACATCAAACTTCTGTGTTTAAGGAACATACCATTATTGTCAGGTCTACAAACATGCCATTATATAAAATAGCTAAGCAACACATACCATCACATAAAATAGCTAAGCAACAAATGAAATAGAATAATTTTATAGAAACACAATGAGGACAGAAGCAGTGGTGGAGGCCTAAGCATGGCTAACAATATGAATATATGGTGAAAATGTATACTTTTTTTTCTCTTTTTTTGGGGACCTTAATAGTGTGTAGAGGTTTTGAAGGACGTTTCACCATTGTTTTACTATGTGTATGCTATGTACAATTGCAGCTGCAAACCACCATGTGTAAACTTGGTGTAAAACTTGATTCAAGTTTTTTTTCTCTGAAAAATTAATGTCCGGAAGACTGCAAACCACTTCAAATTTATCCCTGGACGTCTCTCATTGACAAACAGCAATTCGGCAGGTTTTAGGTGGCAAATAGTCAAATAAGAGTCCTTAAAGGGCCAGTTTTGACCATAGAAAAAATTTGAATTTTCAATTTGACCCTTGAAAATTCTGTTCCATAATGTAGTGTTTTCCAGCACTAATACCACTGGTGTTTCCCCACAGACTGTAAGTTGTATGGTGTGTTACTAGCCAAAGTCAAACGGAACACAAGTAGTTCTCTCAGTGGCCGTTGTCTTCCACCCTGTATGCATTTGCATGACAGTTTCTCTTAGCACCACCCCTCCAGCAAAGAATCAATTAACATGAGCTTGTAATTTTACGAAAAGAGTATTAAATGTGAACACAATTTGTACAGATGTATACAGATTACATGTTCTACATCTATAACTTAAAAAATGTGTAAATGCACAACAGAATAGTAAAGACTGGAATATTTAAGTTTACCATCTACAATATCATTTACCTGAAGATTTGTTTCTGCAGGCCTCCCATTTTCATTAGACATCAGACTGTCAGTATAAGAATCCTCATCACCTTCCGCCTAAAAACATTTTTACAAAAATTAAAGATTTTTTTTGTTTAGATAAAAGAAACAAAACAAGTCTAGTCTGGATTCATCCACAGTACAATATTTAAGCCCTTCTGACTGACAGAAATCTCAGAAAACATTTGTTTGGATTCACTGATACAAACTAAAATGGTACAGACATAATTTTACATTGAAAAATGTGTTGTATTGTATGGATATATCATAACTACAAGAAAATGGACATCAACCAAACATGCTACTGAAAACAAATGTGGCAGAAAACAAGTCATTAGTAAACCAAAATTAGCTTTTTTGTTATCTGCAAAGCTCAGCTCAAGTCTCAAAGCCTGACCCAACCTTGTCCAGCTTTGTAAATTATTTTTACAGAAGCTGGTATAATTGTGCACTTTTGGAAATTCGGCATACGCTGTAGTTGCAGAAGCGCACAGTTCTGCCAGATCTGCTGTAAAAAGTGTTTTTTTTTTTTGCAGCAAAATTGGAACAGGGCTTTGAGGGGCAATACCTCAGATACACATAGTTACATTTTCATCCCACCCATGATTACAGTTTGTTTTCTGTGGAGAATACAGTTCTACTGAGCACTTGTGTAATTTACATTATTTCTATTCACTTCTGAGATATTATTTGGCCCCTATGTACAACACAGGTCCATCCAAGTATGATGGAGAGATTGATGCCTTTAATATGGCATTTAATTTGGACTCCCACAAATCAAGAGAATTGCTGGCAACAAAAACTTTAGTATGAAAAATGTTTTAATCCAAGTCTAATGCTCCACCTGGTCAATTAATCTCAACTTGTTTTACCTTAAAATTAATGAGGCCTGTTGTAAGGCAAGAAAACATTTCACTTTCAAGCCAAAGAAATGTTCTGTGCCACTTGTGGGTAAGATGTGCCTGCCCTTACAACTCTTGTGGCTGAATTGAAGCAGATTCTACCAATACTATTTCTGCATAGTATTAACCCTTTAAGTGCCACAGAACAGATTCTACGTTCTGCTGCACTTCCGGGTTTAGGAACGGAGGAGTGGCTTTTTGAGCTGCTCGCTCCGTTCCTCCTCGATCCCCTGCTCCTAGGCAACAAGCAGAGCAGGGGATCGCGTGGCTCCTGGGGAGCAATCGCCCAGGGGCCACTGAAGCAGCAGCAGGCACGTTGATGATATGTGTCCTGCTGCTGCACACCTACTTCTGCCTCCCAGGACCGCCCCCCCACAGAATATCGTTGGAGTGGTGGAGAACTGCGTGGGACCGATCTGCAGTCTTTTTCTCCAGGTTAGTGCAACTGCAACTCACACTAACGCACACATATTACACTATTGTACACTTAGATCTATACTTACACATATACATTTTTGGGGATTGGGGGTCACATACACTCAGGGTGGTCACTCGGGGTATGTTATTATGGTGATTATATTGCAATTTTGTGGATTTTGGTGCATTTTTAGCCAATT
>CM044440.1:80789926-80800116 GCA_024363595.1 Xenopus borealis
CATGACAGTATCCCTTTAATGAGCAAATCACTGCTCATTTAAATATTTTTTCAGGTTTTTTGAGCTTAATAAATCTTTTAAATTCACGATTTTTGCTACACAAAAGCTTGATTTGCAGTAAACAAATGTTGATATATCTGTCCTTTAGTTGATAGATTTCTTTTCTACAGTGCTACCCTGATGTAAAGCTATATACTGATGTCATGTATGGTGGTCTGCTGGTAGAGAAAATGCCATCCAATCAGTGTTCACACCTTGTGGATCAGTCAATCTTTGGGTAGAAATATCTAGTCTAGTGGTGATACTCCATGTGAGAGTCTTTTACTGAGCCACTGTTAGAATTTGTTACTGGCATTTCTTTGATGTTACTGGGAAATGTATCATCTACTGAATCAAAATTGTACTAGTTCAGAGAGTTAGCAATGAGGCTTACTGAGTTACTACATGAAAAATATCAGTGTCACAAATAATTATTTAAAAAAAAAAAACCCATAACAGAACTGAAAGTAGTTATTAACCTTTAGAGCAGCCGGGGGGCAGCTACTTGGGGGTGGTGGGCTGTAGGCAACTTTGAGCAGAAAATTTATATATGTTTGTATTGAAAATGAATATCTGAACAAATCACACATGTCTTTTGTCTGTTCCTTTTCTCTGCAGTTTGTTGAAAAATATATTGAAACAAGGGAACAATATGAACAGTTACTTAAAGGTATACTTTATTCTTCTCTACTGCAATAATTTTCTTGTGACATTGCCTTATATTTACTGTAGGTCAGGGGACTGACCCACCCAAAGTGTTCTAGTTTGCCAGTGTGAAAGCCATAACATCCAGACTGTATTTACACTTTTTAAAGGGGAACTATTGCGAAAATGAAAAATTAATATAAACTTCAGCATACGGATAATAAAAAACTTAGTAAATACAATCAATTAAATATTCTGCATGGTTTCTGAAATAATCAAGTTTATCTTCACTATCCCTCTCTCAACAACTGTTTCTCTTATTCTGTCTTCATGCTGCAGTTGGTGTCATATAGTCCTTGACATATCTTATATATCGTATAGAGGGTGGTTTCCTTTCCAGTCTAACAAAACAACTGCATTTTGCACAAATTCTGCATGCAAAGAGGCAGAATATCTGGTGATATTAATAGAATGAGCTCTAATACCTCTTATATGCAAAAGCAGGCCCCTTATAAGATATATTGGATCTAACTGACACTCAACTCTTGCATGAAGAGAGAATGAAGAGAAACAGATGCTGAGAGAGGGACAGTTAAGATGTACTTGATTATTTCTGAAACCACACAGAATGTTTAATTGATTATATTTAGAAAGTTTCTTATTTCAGTATGTTGAAGCTTAGATTAAATTTTCATTTTTTCGATCGTTCCAGACAGTATGCAACTGACTCCTTGCATAACAAGCAAGGAAACCTATATGAGACATGAATGCCCACTGGCCTTCACTTGGTAAAATTATAGCCATGCAATTTAAGGAACTGCTACCGAACTGTTGTCAAAAGAAAAAGGGTCTGTTATGATAGCGCCAAATTCAGCATTTTAAAAGTGTCACCAATTACCTTAAAGAGAAGGAAGGGTTAAAACTAAGTAAGCTTTATCAGAAAATGAATTATATAAATACACCAGTAATGCTGCTTTGAAGCCTCTGTCAAAACACTCCTTCTATTGTGTAAGCAAGGGCTTGAACATGCTCAGTTTGCTCCTCTCCTCCCTGCTATAATCAGAGCAGCATTACTTTGAGGTTTACTGGTGTATGTTATATAATCCTTTCTGATAAAGCTTACTTAGTTTTAACCTGTCCTTCTCCTTTAAAGGCATAGTTAAACTTTTAGTATACTAACTTGTTGTTATCAATGTTTCAGTTGGTCTTTTTTTTAGTCTTCCTCCTTCTTCTGCCTCTTGAAAGCTTTCATTCCCAGCAACCAAATAATTGTTGTTCTGGAAGCCACAACTTTATATTTATTTTTTAATTTCTATTGCTTATCTTTCTATTCTGACCCATTCCTATTTATTATTATATTATCTTTCAAACCACTGCCTAGTTGCTAGAGTAAAGTGCACCCTAGCCACCAAAAAAAAAAAAAATCCACCAACTGCAAATTGTCTCAGATTGTATATCTACATCATTTCTAAATGTTCATTTAATGATCAACTACTCTTTTAATCTTGGATACAGTCTGCCATTTATTCTGTCAATAACACCAGGTTCACCCCCTACAAGCAGAGTAGGGCAGCCAGAGTATGGCACACACTCTCAGACAGCATGGGAAGTAATAATAGAGTTGTACCATAAGAATTATCCATTTTTTTGGCCATGGTGTTTTGCCTACAAAGCCAGATAGATGCATCGAGTGGTACAATAAAGCATGATCAGAGCAACTACTGGCATCCTGCTTTTGTGACTACTGAGACACATCACTAAATATCTTGCAGGACTCAGAAACAGTTCCCAAGTAACTGACCAGTAATCTGGTCAAGCAACAAAGTATATAATACAATGATCAGTCACTGTCAACTTTTCAGCTGTCTCAGAAGCTAGAGTGGAGCAGAAAGCAAGTTGCATATTTATCAACTGGTAAACTCCATTGATGAATTTTATTCTAAAAATCCCATAGGAATGAATGAATTCACACCTTGATGAAAGTACCTCTTTAATTGTCTGTTAATGCTGGAAGTTCAGCTGTTGCCTGTAAATTTTGGTAATGGAATAGGCCTGGAAGATCTTTCAGATTGATACAGTAACAATTTATACAGGTATAGGATCCTTTATCTGGAAACCCATTATCCAGAAAGCTCTGAATGACAGAAAGGATGTCTCCCATAGAATCCATTTTATCCAAATAATCAACATTTTTAAAAATGATTTCCTTTTCCTCTGTAATAATAAAACACTTGATCATACTTGATCCAAACTAAGTTATAATTAATCCTTATTGAAAGCAGAACCAGTCTATTGGGTTTATTTAATGTTTAGATGACTTTATAGTAGACTTATGGCCTGAAGATCCAATTTATGGAAAGATCCGTTATCCGGAAAACTCCAGGTCCCGAGCGTTCTGGATAACAGGTCCCATACCTGTACAGTATCCTGCAGCTTTCACTTGTAGGAAATTTCCATTCTAACCAGTAACAGTGCCTTATTCAGATATATTCAATATAAAGGTAAAATTAGACCTGAATACTCATCTTGTTTTCATTTGCATAGATGGAAGTTTGATGTTTGGACAAATTCCTATGGTTGAAATGGATGGGATAAAGCTGACACAAACTAAAGCCATTTTGTCTTACCTTGCTGGAAAATACAACCTGTATGGAAATGACCCGAAGGAGAGACTTTTGTAAGGACCTATGGTTTGCTGATTTGTGGGGGTTCTTTTTAAATAGTTTCTATTACTGCTCCATTACTCACAGACAAGATTCCACTTTATATGCATTTATGCCTATTACTATGCTCTAATACTGTATAGGAAAAATTATAGGAAATGATCCCTTATTATATATGGGGTGTATTCCTCTGGATTTGCCCAGTCAATTGTAAAGTGAAGGTCTGCTGTGGCCAAATGTTACATTCTGGCAGGTAGGCCATATTAATCAGGCAACATTTGTTTAGCATATTTGTGTTATTCCTTTACAGAAAGTGAAGAAAAGTTATTAGGCCGTTCTAAAAAATAGCAGTGCCTGCTTTCTTCTTTACAAATGCAAACATTCACTGTATAAACTGAAAGATGTTTCAAGATTTTGCTTTCCTTTAAATAACAACTACTATTTAGTTGTATAACCAGTGTTTCTGGGAACTGCTGCACATGTGTTGCATGGAGTCAACTTCTGGCACCTGTTAAACTCCACATGTTTTCTATTGGATTAAGGTTCAGGGATTGGGCTGGCCACTCCATAATGTCAATCTTGTTTGTCTGGAACCAAGATGTTGCTTGTTAACTGGTGTGTTTGGGGTCATTGTCTTGTTGAGACACCAATTTCAAGGGCATTTCCTCTTTGGCATAAGGCAATGTGACCTCTTCAAGGATTTTTTATGTATTGAAATTGATCCACGATCCCTAGTATGTGATAAACAGATCCAATACCATTGTGTGAGAAACATCCCCATATCATAATGCTTGTGCAACCATGCTTCATTGTCTTCACACAGTACTGTGGCTTCGATTCAGTGTTTGGGGGTCGTCTGACAAACTGCCTGCGCCCCCTAGACCAAAAAAGAACAATCTTGTTTTCATCAGTCCACAAAATATTGCACTGTTTCTCTTATACCAGTCAATGTGTTCTATGGCAAATTGTAACCTCTTCAGCACGTATTTTTTTCAGCAATGGGACTTTGCAGGGGCTTCTAGCCGATAGCTGGGCTTCACACACAGTAGGGGGCAGATTTACTATATGTCGAATTTCGAATAAAAAAAAATTCGAAATTCGACCATGGGAATAGTGGGTGAAGTAAAATCCTTCGAATTCAAATATCGAATTCAAAGTATTTTACCGCAATTCGATCAATCGAATGATCGAATAGGAACAATTCGATCAATTTGAACGATTTAATCAATCGATCGAATTTTTTTAATTCAATCTAAAATAATGATTCCCAATTCGGTAGCTTGGTTCTGGCGAAGCAGGTGGTCGAATAAAAATTTAAAGGGGAAGTAATTCGACCATCGAATATTTGAATAAAATTTTATTTGAATTCGACTATTCGATGGTCGAATGTGCCTAATTTGCATATTCGAAGATTCGAATTCTAATTTAATTAAAATTCAATCGAACATCGAATTCTTCATGTGAATTTTGTAAATCTGCCCCCAGGTGTCTTCTAATAGTAACAGTGCTCACAGGTAACTTTAGACCTTCTTTGATCTTCCGGGAATGATCATTGGCTAAGTTTTTGTCATTTTTGCTATTTTTCTATCCTGTTCTTTCATAGAATAAATGCCTTCGCTAATTGAACTTCACACACTACTATTATTTGGAACAAGCTTCAATTAATGATTCAGTTACACAGAATCAGTACAGTGCATGTCATCACTATTTTCTATTACTCTACAACACCTACTAGTATTATTTGCCACATAGAAACAGAATTTCTGCCAAAAACAGTAAGTGATGTCGGACAGCAGAATCTTCTGTACATGTAAATCAGAAAAAAATGTGCAGGGGAGCCCAGCTAAAATGACAAATACACTCCTATTTACTGGATACTCCAATACCTGTTACAAAATAGTGTACATTGTTTAAAGGGAAACTGTCATGGGAAAACATGTTTTTTTTAAATGCATCAGTTAATAGTGCTACTCCAGCAGACTTCTGCACTGAAATCCATTTCTCAAAAGAGCAAACAGATTTTTTTATATTCAGTTTTGAAATCTGACATGGGACTAGCCATTTTGTCAATTTCCCAGCTACCCCGGTCATGTGACTTGTGCCAGCACTTTAGGAGGGAACTACTTTCTGGCAGGCTGTTGTTTTTCCTTCTCAATGTAACTGAATAGTACGCAGTGGGACACGGGTTTTACTATTGAGGGCTGTTCTTAGATCTACCAGGCAGCTGTTATCTTGTGTTAAAGAGCTGTTATCTGGATACCTTCTCATTGATCTTTTGTTAGGCTGCTGAGTGGGGGAAAGGGAGGGGGTGATATCACTCCAACCTGCAGTACAGCAGTAAAGAATGATTGAAGTTTATCAGAGCACAAGTCACATGACTTGGGGCAGCTGGGAAATTGACAAAATGTCTAGCCCCATGTCAGATTTCAAAATGAAATATAAAAAAATCTGTTTGCTCTTTTGAGAAATGGATTTCAGTGCAGAATTCTTCTGGAACAGCACTATTAGCTGATGTATTTTGAAAATTTTTTTTTTCCCATGACAGGATCCCTTTAAGTGCCATACCTGTAACTGCTTTGGAAATCTGTAACAAAATACTGATGCTTTGGCCATTTTTGAAGCATAAAAGGATACTTTACATGAACTTAACTTAATTTATCTTGTTTTTATTTCAGTATTGACATGTATGTAGATGGCACAAGTGACCTTTTGTCTCTGGGTTTAATGTATATCTTCCTTGATGATGCTGTCAAGGAAAAACAAAAAGAAAAAATTAAAGAAAATGCCGCAAATAAATATTTTCCTGTATTTGAAAAGGTAAGGATATAATGTTTTATCATTTCAGTAATTCTTGTTTAACATTGGCATTTCTGGCTTGGATGATCAACTCAACTGCCAGAGTCATAGGAACCATGTAAATGTTTTTTGTTAAACAACATCATGTATTTATCACTAGACGCTTACTATACATAAACACCTACTTGGAGTGCTTAGGAAATGTTATACTCTAGTAAATGGGGCTCACCGACCCCATCTACAAAACAAATGTTCTGTAAGGCTGCATATTAATTGCTATTGCTACTTTTTATAAGCTTTCAGTTCAGGACCTCTCCTATTCATATTCCAGTCTCTTATTCAAATCATTGCATGGTTGCTAGGGTGATTTGGACCCTAATAACAACAGTTTTGAAACGACTGAACGATCATTTGGAAAAAGAAAAGTGTTGGAGAGCATACAATAGGGAAAAGATGAAGTCATTACTAGGAGAAATGCATGGAAAAGAGGTTTCTAAGAATTGAACATGTATGGGATCTGTTATCCAGAAACCCGTTATCCAGAAAGCTCTGAATTATGGAAAAGCCATCTCCCATATATTCCGTTGTACTTAAATAATTCAAATTAAAAAAATTTTTTCCCTTTTTTTCTATAGTAATAAAACAGTAGCTTGTACTTGATCTAAACGAAGATATAATTAATCCTTATTGGAAGCAAAGCAGTTTCTTTGGTTTATTTAAAGTTTACATGATTTTCTAGTAAACTTAAGGTGTTAAGATCCAAATTATGGAAAGATCCGATTTGGAAAACCCAGGCCCAAGCATTCTGGATAACTGGTGCCATACCTGTAATGAAAATATGTCGCTGTTTTAGTTTTGTTTGTTTAGTTTGCTTTAGTAAGGGTAGTGACACACTGGCAGATTCAGGGAGATTTAGTTGCCTGGTGAGGCAACTTTGGGCGACTTCCGAAAGTGAAGTCCCGCATGTGCTTAGCGCAGGCGACTTTTCATTATAGCGGAAGGGAAGACACATGAAGGCAGTTGTCACCCAGAAGAACAGGCGATTAGTCACCAGTCGACTACTTCTCCCCGAATCTGCCAGTGTGTCCCTACCCAAACACTACTATAGGTTACATAAACTGTGTGCTCAGCTTTTCTATTATCTGTGGTGTGCCTTTTCTCCTTTTTCAGCTTTGAATGGCTGCCCCCACAGCTACACAGAAGTTTGTTTATATAGACTATAATGGAGCTTCTGAAGCAAACACACCAGTTGTATCAGTGCAGGGAAACACTACATTATATTTGAAATTACTGTAGACACTTATTTTGTTTTTTTGGTGTAACTGTTCCTTTAAAGACAGTAGGAGACCAGTAGATAAAGTAAATTATGAAGGATAACATAGATATAGGGTACAACTTTTAGGGTAGCGGCAGCCGAGCAGATTCTGGGAGATTTAGTCGCCAGGCAACTAATCGCCTCTTCCTCCCGAACTGCCTTCAGTTTGCTTCAATGAGCAATCACCTGCGCTACTTCACTTGCAGCACTTCGATTTCCGAAGTTGCCTCACGAGGAAACTTCGGGCGACTTTGGAAATCGAAGCATCGCAAGTGATTTCCTCATTGAAGCACACGTAGTGGAGTACAACTAAATGAAAATAGCTGTGGGGTTGAGGGAAGGAGAACCAAAAAGTGGGAAAATTACAGAAGGAATGGAAAAAAAACATTTCATGTTGCTAGATATCAGCAGTCCTCATACTGTGGGATATAGTCCTTTAGTGTAATAACCAGTACAGGTATGGGACCTATAATCCAGAATGCTTGGGACCTGGGACTTTCCAGATAACGGGTCTTTCTGTAATTTGCATCTTCACACCTTGAGGCTACTAGAAAATCAAGTAAACATTAAATAAACCCAATAGGCAGTTTTTTGCTTTCAATAAGGATTAATTATATTTTAGTTTGGATCAAGTTCAGGCTACTGTTTTATTATTATAGAGAAAAAGCAAATCCTTTTTAAAATTGGCATTATTTGATTATAATGGTGTCTATGGGAGATGGCCTTTGCTTAATTTGGAACTTAATGGATAACCGGTTTCTGGTTAACGGACCCCATACCTGGTTATTGCTTGTGTATTTAAAGGGATACTGTCATGGGAAAACATGCTTTTTTTAAAATGCATCAGGTAATAGTGTTGCTCCAGTAGACTTCTGCACTGAAATCCATTGTTCAAAAGAACAAACAGATTTTTTTATACATGGGGCTAGACATTTTGTCAATTTCCCAGCTGCCCCGGTCATGTGATTGTGCCAGCACTTTAGGAGGGAACTACTTTCTGTCAGGCTGTTGTTTTTTCCTTCTCAATGTAACTGAATAGTACGCAGTGGGACATGGGTTTTTACTTTTGAGTGCTGTTCTTAGATCTACCAGACAGCTGTAATCTTGTGTTAGGGAGCTGTTATCTGGTTACCTTCATATTGTTCTGTTGTTAGGCTGCTGGGGGGGAAAGGGAGGGGGTGATATCACTCCAACTTGCTATACAGCAGTAAAGAGTGATTGAAGTTTATCAGAGCACAAGCCACATGACTTGGGGCAGCTGGGAAATTGACAAAATGTCTAGCCCCATGTCAAAATGAAATATAAAAAATCTGTTTGCTCTTTTGAGAAATGGATTTCAATACAGAATTCTGCTGGAGCAGCACTAATGCATTTTGAAAAAATTTTTTTTTCACATGACAGTATGCATTTAAGTGCCATTGAGAGTGAGCTCAGATCTAATACAATAAACCTGCAATTTTACATGCACTTGGTCCAGTGTCCCATTATCCAGCATGCTCCAGAAACCAGCACTCTGAGGGGGCTCTTCCAAAATCCAGCATCAACTTTATTTAATTAAAAAAAATAAAAATAAATAAATAAAAGGATTCGGCAACACACTCCAAAATACAGACATCTGATTAGCTTTTATTAGTACAGTCATGGCACATAAATCTTAGAAGCAGCCCATAGTGCTCTGAATCGTGATAAAAAAAACCCTTATCCGGAACAGCCAAGGTCCTGAGCATTCCGGATAATAGATCCTATACCTGAACGTTTCTGAAACTGCTGCCAATTTTTCAAAGTACTGTTAATTTGCATTTTTATATTTCAATTAAATTACATAATATTTATGTGGTGCCCTGGTGATGTAGAATCAGGGTTTTATTGTATTATGTAATTATTATAACAATAATCATTTTTTTTTTTTTGCCCAGGTTTTGAAAGATCAAAAGTTTCTTGTTGGAAATAAATTTAGCTGGGCAGATGTACAACTAATGGAAGCCATTTTAATGACAGAAGAGTTCCACAGTGACATACTATCCTGCTTCCCTAACTTGAAGGTATACAATGAAGATCTAACCCATAATTAGAATTGGGGGGTTATTAAAGTTTCTGGTCAGACTTTTAAAGGGGAAAAAAAACATGGTTTTTGTGTCGGAAAAAAAAAACCCCTAAACTTTTGAAGATTTATTAAACCCTGATGGTGTTAAAGGTCCGAATAAAAAATGTACTCCAAATCAGATCTGCCGAGTTCATGTAGAAAACAATGACAGATGTTGACATCTTGAAGATATGCTGATCTGTGCAGGGTTTTGTTCAATAATACTAAGATTTCATGGGTTCAGGCATCAAATCCAAAAAAGTGTCAGGTTTCAGGCATCAGGTTCAGTTTTTGACAACAAAGTCCAAGGGCACACAAGGTACGCTTATACTGGCATGGACAATCACATCTTTAAATATAGAACAAATGTGCTTAGTTAGGAAAGTTGTGCTGCTTTATTGAACATGTTCCCAAAACCCGTGGTAGCACTTCCGATTTGCCCTAGCTGCTTTCCTAGGGTTTGCAGGAGAGTTGGCGACAGAATACACTCACAAATTGAAACACCAACAGGGACCAGAGAGGATCTATGGGGAGTAAAGGGGCTCAAATTCAAACAATTCATTGTTGCTTATAGGATTATAGATTTTATATTTTTCTATATGCCCCCTTTAGAACTATTGTAACATAGTAAGTTAGGCTGTAAAAAGAC
>CM044440.1:80820600-80832552 GCA_024363595.1 Xenopus borealis
CTGCCTCAGAGATCACCTGACTAGAAATACTGCAGCTCTAACTGTAACAGGAAGAAGTGTAGGAGTAAACAACAGACCTTTGTCTGTTAATTGGCTCATGCAAACTAACAAGTATGAGTTGTTTGATTTGTTTGTGTGCACTGTGAATCGTAGGAACCCAGTCGGCAACCCTTATTTCTTATAAAGAAATACTAATAAAAGTATATTAATATGAAAGTTGTTTAACACAAAGCAGGGTTTTATGAAATATATTTTTATAGAGACCTACATTGTTTGAGGGTATAGTTTTCCTTTAACAGTGTTTCGACAAAACTCACTTGAAGCTCTACATGAAAAACGTTTTGACTGAGGAGACCCTTTTTTGAAAACTAGGGATGGTCATCTATTAAAGGTGCACAACCGATTTTGCTGGCTATACACTGGTTTTGGCATATTTACCTTTGCGAGAGTATCCCATGTAGCCTCCAAAAGCTAAAAGGGCAGCATAGCCAAAACCAATCCAGTCTATTGCCATCTTTCTACAGAGTTAAAAAAAGAAGGAAAAATATTATTTTATAAATCTGTGCCCACTACATTCCTTACAATCCATCTACTATGAGGGGTTTCTCTCTGAGACCTTTCCTTTAAGTACAGCTCTTATATGCATATTATAGATGGTGCAATGAAACTAAGGATTCAAATCATGTAGAGGTCAGTTTAGGGATTTTTGCCTATAAAGCACTGTTGCAGCACTGTTAAGTGGAAGGGGTTCAATGTTAAATTGCCCAGAGCACCAGATAAATTCTTCCAGTCAGCTGCAACTGCTCTGAAAGTTTTCTAAATCTAGTAAATGTCACTTGGAATGAGAGGGACATGTACCCTGTCCTATTGGTGCATCTGTTCTGTGCCTGCTGATGTGTCTCCATTCTGAGAGTTAAGGCTCTTACTCATGAGCGGTTAAAGGAGAAGTCTACCATCCCTGAGCAAAACACCAACCCCCCCTGTAGGCCTACCTCCCCCCTGGGCTAATGCCCCTAAGTTGCTACCCCTCAGCACAGGTCCCGTCCATGGAGTTTGCAGGCGCAATCGCGCTGGATCTACCAGCGTTTGGCGGCGCATGCGCAGTAGGAGTCATTTGCCGGTTCAGCTCTACTGCGCATGTGCTGAAAGTCATAAACTTCGTAGAGCATGCTCCTACTTTGTATGCACCGCCAAGCGTAGTAGAATCCAGGAAGAAGACAGCTTAGGAGAAGATGGCGCCTGCAAACTCCATGGACAGGACCTGTGCTGAGGGGTAAGCAGCAACTTAGCATTTGTCCGGGGGGGATGGGTTTTGCGCAGGGAGGGTAGACTTCTCCATTAAAGCTGCGCTCCCCTGCATTCTGTATTGTAGTGTTCAGCCACCGGGGAGCGCAGGAATAGACGCAAGCAATTCTTTTCAAAGGGGCTATACTCACACAATCGCATGTAGTCGCCGAATGCAGGTTGAAACGCAACATGCTGCATTTTTCCTGCGTTCAGCGTCTACATGCACTCGTGTGATTATAGCTCCATTCAAAAGAATTGCTTGTGTCTATTTCTGCACTCCCCTGCGGCTGAACGCTACAATACAGAAAGCAGCTGAGCGCAGCTTTAACCGCTCGTGAGTAAGAGCCCTAACTATATGGAAGTGGAGGAGCACATGTTGACACAAGTACCTTTAATGACTGCAGAGGTCAACACAAGGGACTGCAGATAAATGTGTAGGCTCTCAACTGTGCTTATGGTAGCAAATGACCCATGCTCAACAATTAGGGCCTACACAGTTTGGGAACCATTACGGGGTGCTCACATTGCGCATTCCTTAGATTTATCTTGTAATGTCTCTCACTATGTGGAGAACAGGTTTTGTGTTTTCAAGATGACTACCAACCATCTTTCAACCCCCATTCTGTGACCCCTCCACCCCATGTAACAGGATCTGCACACCCTGGCCTTCCAAAAAGGAGTGCTCAATGATGGAGAGATCGGCACCCTCCCAATCTTAGATGCAGAAAATACACTGGCACACTTGGTGCATGCAAGCAGGGACAAGCTCTTTGTGAGTGCAACGTTTCAGGGTAGTAACCACTGTGCAAAGTGCACCTGCAGCATCTTGGAAGGTTCTGTATCTTAAATGTGGGTTACAGCCTTAGCCTACACTGGGCACGGCTCTTATTTAAGTGGACATGGCTCATCTCTCTGCCTCACTAGCATTTATGGGTGTAGGTTTACCTGATTAATATCCTACAACCAGTAGAGTAACTACAGGTTTGGGACCTGTTATCCAAAATACTCGGGACCTTGGGTTTTCCAGATAACAAATCTTTCCATAATCTGGATCTCCATGCATGAAATGTACAAGGAAGCCATGGAAACATGAAATAAACCCAATAGGCTAGTTTTGCTTCCAATAAGTATTCATTATATCTTAATTGGGATCAAGTACAAGGTACTTGTTTTATTATTACAGAGAAAAAGGAAATCAATTTAAAAAATCTGGATTATTTGATAATAATGTCTATGGTAGAAATGTTTCTGTATAAAGGGTTTTCCATACCTCCCAACATTTTGAAAATAAAAAGAAACTTTGTTTCTTTTTCTGGCTGTTTACTGCAGAGAAAATCAGGACTTTCCAGCACAAACACAGGTCGAGCTGTCAAAAGTAGGACTGCCCTGCTGAAAATGGGACAGCTGCTGAAAATGGGACAGTTGGAAAACAGATCAGATACCTGTACCAGCAGTACAGTCACACCCGGGCCTGCTGAAGCTGTGATAACGGTGATCCTGGGCGGCTGGGTGAGGGAGATTTAATCGTCCGGCCTCTTCTTCTGGGTGACAATCTCCACGAAGAAAAATTGCCAGCAGTGTGGCACTTACAGTGCCTTGATTTCTGAAGTTGCCTGAATCGCCTCACGAAGAAACTTCGGGCGACTTTAGAAAATGAAGCTCCGCGAATGCCATACCACTAGCGATTTACATTCAAGCCGGTGGTATGGCACGGGAGGGCAGTTCGGGGAGATTGTCGCCCAGACGAAAAGGCGATTAGTGTCCAGGCGACTAAATTTCCCAGAATCTGTCCGTGTCTCATTACCCTTAAATAAAAGCAGATAAATGAGTGACAGAATAAAAGCAGGAGGGGAAGATTATTATTCCCCAGGGCGCAACCACTAGAGCAATAAAGGGGCGCAACCATGCAAGAGCCTGACCCCCTTTTTCAGTGCTCACTTGCTGTTACCCTGCTGGCAAATGCTGGTCTCAGCAACAAGTAATAGACGTTAGATCAAGTAGAAGGGCAGTGACAGTAGTAGGCACAGCCTATAGAACAGGGTCCCAGTGTGGGGAGGTGCACCTGCTGACACTGTCATGAATGATGAGCTAAATGGAGGTGGGCACATACATCACGCACGGTTCAGAGTACACAAAAATGGCCGACTGAGATTTTTTTTCTTCGACTTTGAATCCGGGTTTCCCACATTACAAATAAGTCCCGGGCGGGGGATATAAGTGCGCCACTGTTAATCACATCATAATCACTGCCATAAGAAGTGTACACAGTCGCCCAGCCCACCCGCCTATGTGAAACAGCAGACGTGTAACAAACTACCAACAGACAAGTTCGTGACACGTTTAAGCCCAGCCTCAAGCCTGCTGCCAGCCACCCTGCAACTGCAACTCCCACACATATCCCGCTGGAAGCTGTACTACCACAACAACAGAGACGCGCCTGCAACTTTATCTTTGATCGCTACACGTGATATAAACAATAACAAGCGGAGCGGCCCGTGAGCCCGAACGTACCTCTTCTTGGCCCCGCCTCCAGCTTCTAACCTTTCAACCACGACCTGTGCTGCTATTGGACAAAAAGTTTTTTTTTTTCCAGATGTGAGACGCGTACACGCCTTACTGCGAATATACAGAATACATCAAGGACTACAAGGCTTATTTTTTAATAGAGGTTTACTCTCCAATTGCGGAAGGGCCGCCTCCTCGCTTTTCTGCATTGGCCAAAATGGGGGAATACTTTTTTTCCCTGAGGATGTTCTGCCATCTACAGGTCACTGGGGAAAACATCATCACTTGTATTTGCAGAGGAAGATTTCCCTGCATTGCCAACTTCTGAAGACCCAGCTGTTCCCGCTACTCTGAGGTCTAATCAAGGTAAGTCAGATCCCTGTGTTGGTATGGGTGCCCTGTCTGCCTCTGCTGCCATAGCTTCCAGTTCTCTGGCCTCTATGAAACCCTCTGTGTGTCTAGAACAGAGACTTTGAGCTGTGCCTTAAAGTCAACTTACCTGTTGGGGAGGAAAAAATAAACTGTTGGGTTTGGTAGGAAAGTTAAGTCTTGCACATTACTGCCTACATCTCCCACAATCCTCTCTGGTACCTTCCCTCCCTTTAGTTAAAAAGCTACTTTTTAATGTGATGTGTTTCTTTAAATGACTAACCTTGGGTCTATCGCTCAAGATGGGCTTACTTCCGCTAATAGGGCTCCTTGATCACCAGAATAACTCATTAGGATAGGTCCCTAGCCACTAAAAGAACTTTCTAATTATTGGTACAGCACTGTATAACCGTGAGCTTATTATTTAGCTCAATGGCATTCAGAATTGTGTCGGAATTTGTAGAAAAAGTTCTCGTATGCCCTCAGATTATTATTTAAAAAAAATTATTTAAAAAAAAAAATCTTTAAAACACTGAAGGGCAAATTTACTAAATTTGTGTGAAGGATTCGAAATTTGGTCGAATTTTCAAAAAGATTAAAATTTTCGAATACTTTTTTTGGGCACTTCAATCATCGAATTAAAAAAAAATTTGCTTGATTCGAATGATTCGAATAAAAATGTATTCTATCATTTGACCGTTCGATGGTCGAATTACTTGCCCTGTAAATCTTTATTCGAATCCCTAGTTCGCCAGATTAAACCTACCGAATTGCTGTATTTCAGCATTTTTAGATCGAATAAAAGAAAATTCAAACGAATGGTTAAAATTTAATCGTTCGATCGAATTAAGCTAAAACCCTTAAAATTCGATATTCAAATTTGAAGGGTTAAAATTCGACCAATAGTAAATCTGCCCCTGATTCCTTAAGTCCTATGATCGTGTTTTACTATGATTATATGGCACACCATTACATGGGTGCGGTACTAGGTGTGAACAACTTAAATGCTCATGGCAAAAGTTCCCCAAGTAGCCTGTATATTTAATTTGCAGACATTTTCTGCAAATTTACGTATATATTTTTTGTAAACAACATTCTTTATAATTTTTGTCGTTTTACAATTTTTGCAATATTTATTTATATAATCCATTGCATAAACAATTTTTCTCTTTAGACTCTCAGCTAGGGTTGCCACCTTTTCTTGAAAAAAATACCGGCCTTCCTATATGTTTATCTTTTTTTCCTATTAATAACATTGGGATCAACCATCAAAAATACCGGCCAGGTGGCAACCCTACTCTCAGCTAAGCGGGCCGGGTAGTGGGACTACAGAACATTCAGGTGTCATCAGGGTTTTGAATTGAGTAGCCTTTTTCTAATTAGTTTTGTCACCCACTTTTACAATTGGAATGCACAGTGGCAGATTCCTACTTGACATAAAGTTTTCCCCTTTTTATAGGTGGTGGGTACCATACCGTGTGAGATTGGGAAAATTTGCTCTTTTGAGCGGCAGAGGATGGATTCGGAAAGGCAGGCATCTTATTGGCCCAGGTTTAATTTTGGTTCTCCTTGAAAACCTTTACTTGCCTGGCCTTTTTGCTTGACCTCTCTCTCCATGGTGTGGGACTGGTCTATTTTTTTTCACTCTGTTTGGATTTTTTAAACATCCAATGGATTTTTATGATTAGGCACATGCTGTTTTAGCCGAATTACCTTTGTCTCTTGTCCTTCTATCCATTGGGTTGGGATGGGCATATTGTATTATAAGGTTATTTTGAGTTGTACAGTATATGTATTTAAGTTTACCTTTGAGTCTGACACTTTAAAATTTTAAAGCGAAATTTTGCTGGCGCTTCGTGAATTTATTCGCCTGCGGCGATATCACGCGAATAAATTTGCCCGTCGCTAATCATAAGTTAAATAGAAAGTTAATTGGAATTGCAGTAGTGGTTTACTTAAGCTAGTTTACAGCAGTATATGTTTTTGGTTAAGATCACCTTCACTATTTAGCATGACAATAACAAAATCAGGCACACTGTTGTGTTCTGGGGCAAGGGGCGAAATGTTTGGGTGTCCCCAAAAATGTTGTTGCAAATTCCTTCTATGTACCAGTTTAAAACACAATGCTTATCTATACAGCAAATTTTGGGTTATAGATACAATGTTAATTTGGACTGAAATACTGTCCATATATATATATTTTCCCAGGTAAACTGTAAGTCTCCCAGGAAAGGCAGTGAAAGGGTTTAATGATGTACAGTTAATATCAAAATTTTTTATTAAATATTTAGCATTGCTGTCATCTTAAATAGACCTAAAATGTTCATCCTTTTGTTCTACTCCAACTTCACACATTTCCAATTGATTAATAACTAGATGATGGTTCCTAAGATTAGCTTTTATTATGTCAATAGGGCATAGGAAGGCCATTCAGTTTTACATAATATAACTGGATGACCGGCATTAATAGACTCTGCTTTGCATATCCCTGTTGTTTTTATTGATCATTTTGTAATGGACTTCTTGCCTTTCATGTCCTCTGTGTCATTTTTAAATGTTATCGAATGAGCCATTGTTAATTACAGTATAGTCACAATCTTATGATGGATATGTCTATTAGAGGTCCTGTAACACTATGGAATGCTTTTTGAACAGCTTGTAAAATTTCTGTAATGCATGATGCTTTATAGTTACAAGTATGGCACCTGTTATCCAGAATGGTCGGGACCTGGGGGTTTCCGGATAACGGATCTTTCTGTAATTTTGAATTTTCATACATCAAATCATCCAAATTTAAAATAAAAGATTTCCTTTCTCTCTGTAATAATAAAACAGTACCTTGTACTTGATACAAACTACGATAAACAGCCTATTCGGAGCTCTCTAGGTTATGGGTTTCCGTATAATGAATCCCATACCTGTATTGGTAGTTTATTTTCTAAAGCTTAATGGGGCAGATCATGAAGGAAACCATTTTACGTAGAAATGTATTTTGTCATTTCAAATGAGCAATTTAGATTATTTAATAATTTTG
The DNA here is from genome assembly GCA_024363595.1 of Xenopus borealis. NCBI lineage: Eukaryota > Metazoa > Chordata > Amphibia > Anura > Pipidae > Xenopus > Xenopus borealis. Next base: position 80,827,796 of record CM044440.1, read on the forward strand.
CATATGGTGCATGGATATAGAGAAGATATGGGGCAGTTGAAACTCGGTATGAGATATAGTGCATAGTACTATAAAATTTAAGAGTGTTCTTTATAAATACTTACCAGTATTACATGTAGATAGGGACTTAAGGATTGTACTGTAGCTAGAAGAGCTCCAACGTTGGGGGTTAGTGCTGTCCCCTAGCCTTTTTGTAAAGCCCCAGACCCCACACCACAGTGAAAAGACCACACAGACATCAGCGCTAAAAAGGTAAACCACCCTACACACAGATTATAAAAAGCCATCGATGGTCAGGGTCCCACTATGTTACAAAAACTGTGGCGCCAGGGACCCCATAAGTTTTTTTTTTTTTTTTTTTAATTGGTGGTCAGGGCCTCCCTACAAGTTATAAAAAATAATTGGTGACCACGGCCCCCCTATAAGTAAAAAATAAAATTGAGGCCAGGGCCCCCCTTAAAACATAAAAAATTAAAAAAATGGTACCAGGCCCCCCTTAAAAGTTTTTTTAACAATCATTGGTGGTCAGGGCCCCCATAAGTAGAAAGTTGGCGCCAGGGCCTCCCTTACAAGTTAAAAAAACATTGTGACCCCAGAGAATATTTTTTGGTGGCTGGGGCCTATAAGGCATTAAAATAATACATTGGTGGCTAGGGGTTTAAAAAAATAAAAAAACTCATTGGTGTTTAGTAGAACTGAAGTGATGTCTTTAGAATTTTAATTTTTGTGACTTCCATTCTTTCCAGGTCTTCGGGACTTCAGGTGCGGCTCTTTTCATGACTTCAGGTATTTTTGTGGGCTTCGGACTTCAAGTTCGTCTCGTCTTGGGACCAGGTATTTTCACTGCTTTGAGATTTCAAGTTGAGCTCTTTTGGTGACGTTGGGTCTTTTCACGGCTTTGGGACAAAACTGGCAGGCTTTAGGACCTGGCGGCCTAGCGGTGCCTTACCAAGAAATTTGGGCCTGATGCCAGTAATTTTTATGCATAAGTATGAACATGAGAATATCTTATATTACCCAATTTATAGAAGAGTATATTGCATTATGGCGTTGTTATGTGGATAACCTGTTTCTGATTTGGTCAGGCTCCCTTGAGTTATCTGATTTGCTTAAGTATATGAATAATGCACATGACACTGGGAGGTCCATTTATCAAAGGTCGAATTCATGTACATTTTTTTTTATAGGTAACTTTTTGATATTTAATAACATACATTTAGCCAAGACCATTACAGATATTTTTTAAGTTCAATATGAAACCAATGACAGAGCTAAGGTAAATTGTTTTAGTTTAGATCTGTCTCACACCATGGGGTCCCGAATTTTTCATATTTGGTTTACATCTGCTGCATAGGTCAATTTTATTAGGGGAATAAAATTGACCTACCAGTGGTTTCCATGTCTTAACCGTTGGAAGTTGGGGCCCCATCCAGTGCATGGCTATGTTTTTCTTTGCATGAAATAGTAACGAGCAGTATATCATTTAAGGCTTGGAACCTGTGGCGAGGATTGTTTGGTATAATAATGAAAAATATGCCCAAAATCATGACACAGAGAGATGGCCATTTTGTTTCACACAATGTGATGTTTATTTGCTCAAGCTGAACAAATAGTTTTATACAAAAACATATGCAAATTCTGCATTTATTAAACATGATTGGTTGCTGTAGTAAACCCACCACCCACCCTCTTCTTTCTTCCGAAGTTTTCCTTTTGCTCACTTCATGATTTCTCTCTACACCAATGTTCACATGGATGCCACTGCAAAAATCACAATGAAAAGAGTTAGTTGGTTATACAGACCATGTGCCTGGGCCCAGAGAATGAAATAGAAATATCTGGTTTTTCAAGCTTACCTTTCAGATGTTTTTTTTTTTTTAATGTGCTTGGAGTTCATTTTCTCCTAAACATAAAATAAAAGCAAAATTGAGATACACAATCAGAACAAATCACTTCTATAATTTAAAAGGGTCCCAACCCACGGCATTGTGTATTTATACCCGTACTCATTGTGTAGTAAATATAGTTTTATATTCTAGCTGTCTGTGTTAAGAATTTCCCCTCCTGAAAACTCTTTAGTCTCTTTCAAACGTGTATTTCAAAATATGGGAAAAAAAAGTCCTTACCTTTTTTTTGCCATTTCCTCTTGTCCTTCTCTACTTTGGTTTTTTCTTGATGTTGATGCTATAAAATGCATTAGACATAATTAATAAGTAACATACCTTCTGTGTATGTACACACATCACATTATGTATCTACCTACATCATTTTTGCATTGAGGCTTAATATGATCATGCAACAACACAATCCCACTTTACTTAATCTGTCTTGTATCGCCATATGGGTATCAGAGTGATACTGATTTAATAATTATGACAAGACTGGTAGAAAAGTCCTTTTAATATGACACCCTCATTTCTAAGCTGGATATTTCTCACACACTCTAATAATATACACTATAACTCATATTTTATAACATACACACTTATATTCTACCACACACACACAAATATGCAGATATGTCCCCATACCTCTGTTCTCTGCTGGCTTTTGACTCTCCTCTCTGAAGATCAGGTTCTTCTTCCTGGTGATCTTCGTATGCTTTTTATTATTATAATAGAAAGCAATACATTGCCCTGTGGTTTTTGTCTGGATCTGTAATAGGCAAGGGAACAGGCAACTTAAATAAATACACAGCACTTAACACTTAATAAATGCCTCAGTCTATCATTATACATAATGCATGGTAATAAAACATAATCTGCTATTGTGTTCACTACATTGAGTTTAACAACTATTGCCTACCATTCTATGTATTTTCCAGAAATTCTTTCCATATCTGGACATTCCTTTTGAAAACAAGATCTTTTCCTGCATAGACCACTTATCAGATCCTACAGAAGAAATACAAAATAGATTCTGTGTCAATGAAGAGTGAGTCAATGATAATATACTAAAATCCATAAATTTTTTTCTATAAACATTTCTACATTTTCATCTCATTTTTACCTTTACCAATTCCTTTCTGCTTCAGTGGTTTTGATACCAGTTCTGCCCCATCCTGGTCAAATGCAGCAAAGGATTTTGGTCTTAGTTCTGGCAATTCCGCCTGGTACTCGGGGCCAATGAATCTGAAAAAAGAGGAAAACATTAACCTTAAGTACATTTATATGCAGAAAAGTTACAATACAGATTGTATTATTACTTACATTTTTGAAGGCGGCTGCTCTGAATCATCAGGAATTGGGCAGTTTCTTTTCCTGGATGTTGTTGGAGCTACAAAATAGGAGAGGAATATAGAGTAAGAGAACTTTTAAATAATTATTTAGCAGACTTAAGATATAGTGATCAACTTTACAGGAAGATCCCTTATCCAGAAACCCCTTTGTCCCAATCATTCTGCATTATAGATCCCATATTTAACATGTATAGATAGAAGCTATTGGACAATGCAGCTATACATTTTGGGACAATGAATGCTGCATATAAAAGTATAGAGATATATATTTAACTACTTGGTGCTACATGTACATTAACGCCTTGTGCAAGTTCTTGGAAAGCACCAGTCCAAATCATAGCTGAGAATTCTTTGCACCAGCACAAAAACTGCACCTACCATTTTCATTTTCACTATTCTGAAATTGTAGCCCATCTTGTCTGCTTCTGATCCTTGCGGATTTTCTCAGTGGGACGCTGGTCATGTCTGCTTGACTCTTTCCGAAAATAAACAGAATACAAAATGTTTTATTGAAATGACATATTATACATAATATAAATGTACCCCTTTTCTGCCAGATAGAAGTATTCTAAACTATTTTGCTAGTTTTAGAGTTTTATTGTTTTAAGAGGGAGGTTAAATGTAGACTCTTTAAAAAGATTTCAATGCTGATAAATCACCCCCTTAGTGTTGCAATTAGGAATTGGGAAACACTCCCAAAAACAATTCGAAATGATCAAATCCTTATCTTAAGTATAGTATTGGCTTTTAGGCATCACACTTTGTTTTATCATTGCAAATTATTATTTAGTGGGTTTTAAGATTACATCCATGGTCATATTAAATAGCATACCAATTCTATCTAACTTATGAATTATACACAGTAGTATATGTAATATCTGCCCTTGTCTTACCTCCATAAGGGCCCCCCAAAGCCTTAAGGCTTTGGGGAGCTGACTTGCTTACACAAAACTTAACTTCTATCTGTTTGCTTCTTGTATTAAAAAAAATCTAATAAAATTCAAAAATATCAAAGTTTTAAAAATATATAAAGTTTTTCTCTCTCCTTCTCCTGCGGCTGCTACTGCTCTCACGAAAGATACAATAACAGTGGTGACTGTTGAGCGTTACCTTGATTAAAGGCTTGCTTTCCATTATGATGTCATCGCTACATGCATTGTTACCGTAGCAATGCTAACAATGCTGGACGTTTGCTCAGTGGTTGCCATTATGATGTCATCAACTGAAAGTTATTCAGTGGAAAACATTTAACTGTGGCTACTTTTGCTTTTCTTTAGATGAACAGTATTTTTTAAATAAAATCCAATCGGTAATCTACAAAAGCACAAATATTTCCCCTGCTTCTTACTTCTAAACTTGCACTCATATGTGTTACAATTGCATATATGTTGGATACATTTACCAGTACCTGCCGGTTATTCCCAAACTATTCCCTGAATATTCACCAAAGTGCATTTTCCAAGCTGTATTTGCAGGACACATATGATGCTTTGATTAATTTTCCCATTTTTTTTATCTT
>CM044440.1:80834328-80848407 GCA_024363595.1 Xenopus borealis
ATGGATTTCAGTGCAGAATTCTTCTGGAACAGCACTATTAACTGATGCATTTTGAAATATGAGTCCTGAGCTATGAGTGAGCAGGGAGAGACTCAGGCAGGAAGTGATGTCTTGAGAAACAGAGAGAGCTTCTAGAGCTGTTTATTTATTCTGTAGAAGACATTACTATACATAACTAAAGTGTTCTAGCTTGCACTATAGTGGTTAAATTAATGGCAATAAACTGATTTGTTAACTTTCCTTCTCCTTTAATGTGGGGGCTGCATAACCTGCCTTTAGAGTTTACTACAATATTTAAGATATTAACCCACATGTTTACAGGAGATCTAATAACTTGTTTTGTTATAAATTAGGGCATTGTTCAATGTCTGCATTTATAACATAAAGGTTTAATTATATAGGATTTCCCTTAAGCAGTTAATTAACACCAGTTTTCAGATGTTGAAAGTTGGTCTTCCTACTGAATATTATGTTCTGAAAAATATATCCAAAATCATGATAGAGATGACAATTTTGTTTCACGCAATCTGATGTTTATTTTCTCAAGCTGAAAGAATAGTTTTACATAAAAACATATCCAAATTCTGCTCTGCATTTTTTAAAGATGTGATTGGTTGATGTAGTAAACCCACCACCCACTCTCTTCTTTGAATATTTAATTCTTCCGAAGTTTTGCTTTTGCTCACTTGATGTTTTCTCTCTTCAACAAAGTTCACATGGATGTCACTGCAAAAATCACAATGAAAAGAGTTAGGAGATTATACAGACCATGGGGCAAATTGACCAAGCAGCAAAAATGCGCTAGCGACGGCTTCACCACAATTTCCCGCACTTCGGCAGCAGACGAGGCGAAAAGTAGCGATGTTGCGCTACCATTGCTTCTCCAGGCAAAGCACATTTACGCTAGCGATGCCTAATTTGCATACGGCGCAAAGTTGTAAGTATAATAGAAGTATATATTACAGCCAATAAATTAACCTACAAAAGTATCAAATAAAGTTGTCCTATTGCCCTAAACATGTGCCCACTATATAGTTGAGTTGTCATATGTTAGGAAATGTAGGGGGGGGAAGGAGGGCAACCCCCAAAAAAATGACGCTATTTTTCAGGCTATCCCCCTAAAAAAAGTAAAAGATGCCAGCGTTTTTTTTTGGGACTTCGAATAAAATTTTAAGTTTTTTCTTCAAAGTCCTATCTATTGTATTTAACTTCACCAGGTATGACCTGGCAAAGTAAAGTCTACCGCAAGAGGTAAAGTTCAGTAGAATGGTCATCTTAGTGAATTAGCATAGTTACATTCCTTCCTCAGTGCGCAACTTCGCCTGGCGTAAAGGTGCGAAGTTGCGCTAGTCTGTTATCATCGCTAGCGAATTTTCACCAGGGACTCAAGGATTTGAAATTCAATCGAATTTTCAAAAAGATTCAGATTCGAATTTTCAAATGTTTTTGAAGACCACTTCGACCAGTGAAGTTTGAAAATTCGATCAAATCGAATGATTCGAAGAAAAATTTATTCGACAGGCGAATAACTTTAAATTTTTATTTGACTGCCTAGTTCGTCAGATTAAAGCTACCGAATTTGCTTTCATTAATTTAGATCGAAAAAAAAATTGATCAAATGGAATAAATCCTTAGATTCGAACCATTTTACCGTTCAATCACATTTTCACTATTCGATCATTCATCCAATCGAATAGCGGTAAAATCCTTCGAATTTGAAGGATTTTCATTGCCCAACAATTCCCAATAATTCCCATGGTCGAATTCGACCCTTACTAAGGGTCCTTTTGTCGAGGGTGTTTAGCCCTCGAATTCGACTTGCGAATATTTGGCGAATAAATGTTCTCCAAAATCGAATAAGATATTCGCTGGTTTTGAGTGCATTTTCGACTATTCGCCAGAATAGTACGATCGAATGATTGTACGAAAAGTCTCAGAAAAAATGCTTGAATATTCGCCAGAATCATATGAATCGAACGGTCGATCATACGTACGATCCTTCACACAAGTTTAGTAAATCTGCCCCTTAGTATAGCTATGGGCATATACAGTTTGTGTGAAAGAGTGGAGGGGTGTGTGTGTGTGTGTGTATGCTGGGGACTTTGTCTTTTTTCAACTCAATTTAACTATGTAACCGTTGTATTCACACTTCACTGCATATCACACACAGTCTACCAAGTCAGATTGGAATGATTTTATGTTTTTCTGTGTGAGTGTAGCATATTTGCCTGATTCTTTACAGACAAGTGTACTGCTCATACTGATGCAGGGAACATAATAAATCTAAATTCTCTGGTTCTCAAGAACAAATTGTCCTCTCCTGATTCTGCATTAAATATTACTTTGCAGTGAAACACACTCATTCTTCTGGAGACATGCAACCGGAAGTGACCAGAAATGACTTCACTCAGGTGCATAATGGAGGGTGCCTGCACCTTTGTTGAGTATCCAGTCAGGTTACCCGCTGACTGCCCGCACAGTCAAGGAATCAGGGACTTTTAACCTGACCACTTTATGGGTATTCCACGGATACAAAACTTTTTGTGTGATTTTCTGGAGCTAGTATTGAAATTAAATTATTTCTGGTTTGATGCTTTTCACTATTTAAAAAATCCAAGGTACCAGGTACCAGTATGGGTACCCAGGCCCACCAATAGAAATCATGGACCTGGACCCAGCCCACCCTGGCCCCCAAATCCCACCCATACCACAGTTAAAAGACCACACAGACCTCAGCCCTAAAACCGGTAACCCCCTCACACACAAGTTCTAAAAAGCCAGGGCCCTCATAAAAGTTTTTTTTAAATTATTTTTGAAACATTGGTGGTAGGGGCCTATAGAGTATTAAAATAATACATTGGGTGGGTATGGGTTTAAAAAAAACAAAAAAAAAACACACACACACACACACACACATTGGTGTACAGTTGAACTGAACTCCTGGCTTCATGACTTCAATTTCTGCTCCTTTCATGACCTCAGGTCTTTCCTTGGCTTCAGGTTCGCCTCTTTCTGTGACTTCAGGCTTTTCAGCTCTTTGGGACTTCGGTGCTTCAGGACTTCAGAAGAGGAGGCACGGCTTTGGCACTGTTGAGTGGGGCCCAGCTATTACAAAAAGTGCAGCACAGCTGCCCCCCCTTTAGGCCCAGTACAGGAGTGCCCTCCTTATGAGGGCCCTGATTACCACATAAACTAAATTTTCTCCATATCTCATGCACAAAGTTTTCCACCATGCCAATATTTGACTTGTTTGTGCCCACTCTTATTGACATTTTCACCTCTTTCGGCAAATTCTTTCTAGCTGGCATTAACACGTCTCCCTTGCCCCACCAAAATGTCCTCATTACCATGTTTAGGACTTCGCTTATCAAAATCTGAATTTTTCAGACCAGACTAGAATCTACTATTTCAAGTTTTTTTTCCCTCACTTTCCCCATAGTTTGGATTTTATAGTAAAAAAAAACGTTTTGTTTTTTTTTTGGCATTTGGACTTTGATAAAATCATGACACAGAGAGAGAACCATTTTGTTTCACACAATGTGATGTTTATTTGCTCAAGCTGAACAAATAGTTTTATATAAAAACATATGCAAATTCTGCTCTGCATTTTTTAAACATGTGATTGTTGCTGTAGTAAACCCACCACCCACCCTATTCTTCGAATATTTCATTCTTCCGAAGTTTTCCTTTTGCTCACATGTTCTCTCTCTTCAATAATGTTCACATGGATGTCACTGCAAAAATCACAATGAAAAGAGTTAGGAGGTTATACAGACCATGTGGCTTGGCCCAGAGAATGAAATAGAAATATCTGGTTTTTCAAGCTTACCTTCTAGAATTTTATGTGCTTGGAGTTCATTTTCTCCTAAACATAAAAGAAAAGAAAAATTGAGATACACAATCAGAACAAATCACTTCTATAATTTGAAAGAGACTCCAGCTCATGGCATTGTCTATTTATACCCATACACATTGGGCAGATTTACTAAATTCACATGCAGGATTCAAAATTCGAATTTTCGAATGTTTTTGAAGACCACTCCGACCAGTGAATTTTGAAAATTCAATCGACTGATTCATATAAAATTTTATTTGAATATTCGACTGTCAAAGTACTTACCCTTTACATTTTTGACTGCCTACTTCACCAGATCAATGCTACCTAAATGGGTTTAGTTATTTTTGATCGAATAGGAAATATTCAATCGATTGATAAAATCGTTCGAATTAATTGATTTATTGATCGATCGAATATTTCCTGTTCGACCAATCGTATTGCGGTAAAATCCTTAGAATTCTATATTCGAATTCGAAGGATTTTACTTCCCTGCCTATTCACATGGTCGAATTCGAGGGTTTTTAAACCTGCCCCATTGTGTATTAAATATAGTTTTATATTCTAGCTGTCTGTGGTAAGAATTTCCCCTCCTGAAAACTCTTTTTAGTCTCTTTCAAACGTTTCCTTACCTTTTTTTGGACATTTCCTCCTGGCCTTCTATCCTTTTGCTTTGCCTTTTTCTTGATGTTGATGCTATAAAATGCATTAGACATAATTAATAAGTAACATACCTTCTGTGTATGTACACACATCACATTATATATCTACCTACATCATTTTTACATTGATGCTTAATATGATCGTACAACAACACAATCCCACTTTACTTAATCTGTCTTGTATCGCCATATGGGTATCAGAATGATACTGATTTAATAATTATGACAAGACTAGTAGAGAAGTCCATTTAATAGGACACACTCATTTCTAAGCTTGATATTTCTCACACACTCTAATAATATAAATTATAACGCATATTTTATCACATGCACAAGCATATTCAACCACACACACAAATATGCAGATATGTCCCCATACCTCTGTTCTCTGCTGGCTTTTGACTCTCATTTTCTCTGAAGATCAGGTTCTTCTTCCTGGTGATCTTCACATGCTTTTTATTATTATAATAAAAAGCAATACATTGCCCTATGGTTTTTGTCTGGATCTGTAATAGGCAAGGGAAGACACAACTTAAATAAACACACAGCACTTAACACTTAATAAATGTATCAGTCTATCTATCATTATACATAATGCATGGTAATAAAACATAATGATATGTAAAATAACCGAAAGCATCAAAAAATGGGACGCCATACCATTATATAATTTTAATTATGGCTAAAAATATATAATCTGCTATTGTGTTTACTACATTGACTTTAATAACTATTGCCTACCATTTTATGTATTTTCCAGAAATTTTTTCCATATCTGGACATTCCTTTGGAAAAAGTGATCTTTTCCTGCATAGACCACTTATCAGATCCTACAGAAGAAATACAAAATAGATGGCTCTGTGTCAATGAAGAGTGATTCAATGATAATACACTAAAATCCATACATTTTTTCTATGAAGATTTCTACATTTTCATCTCATTTTTACCTTTACCAATGCCTTCCTGCTTCAATGGTTTTGATACCAGTTCTGCCCCATCCTGGTCAAAGGCAGCTAAGGCTTTTGGTCTTAGATCTGGTAATACTGCCTGGTACTCGGGGCCAATGAACCTGAAAAAAGGGAAAAACATAAACATATAACATAATTCTTTGTACCTTTCCCTGGATAATTAACAGAAAGGTGTAGGGCATATATTTAATGTTGTGTTGATGCAATATCTTTAACTTATCATATATAAATAAGGGAATTCATTTTGTGCACTGTAATTGTAAACCAATGTTTTAAAACTTTTCACACACATAAGTACTTTATATGCAGAAAAGTTACCATACAGGTGTTATTATTACTTACATTTTTGAAGGCGGCTGCTCTGAATCATCAGGAATAGGGCATTTTCTTTTCCTGGATGTTGTTGGAACTACAAAATAGGAGAGGAATATACAGTAAGATAACATGAATCCTGTGCGCCTTATTCACTACTATAGTTTAATGATTTCATAAATCATTCTGGATAGGTGTTTCTCCATAACTTATATCAATGTTTGTTTTGCTACCAACGTGGATTTTTTTTTTTTTTTTTTTAACTACTAGAACCCCAAACCGGAATGCGGGCTCTATCAGCCCTCACCTTCAGTTTGGGGAATCCTTTTAGCCCCATAGGTGCCATTTAAGATATGCCGATCAACTTTACAGGAAGATCCCTTATCCAGAAACCCCCTTGTCCCAAGCATTCTGCATTATAGAGCCCATATTTAACCTGTATAGCTAGAAGCTATTGGACAATGCAGATATACATTTTGGGACAATGAATGCTGCATATAAAAGTATATAGATATATATTTAACTACTTGGTGCTACATGTTACATAGCTGAGAATTCTTTGCGCCAGCACAAAAACTGCACCTACCATTTTCATTTTCACAATTCTGAAATTGTAGCCCATCTTGTCTGCTTCTGATCCTTGCGGATTTTCTCAGTGGGACGCTGGTCATGTCTGCTTGACTCTTTACGAAAATAAAACAGAATAAAAAATGTTTTATTGAGATGACATATACATAATATAAATGTATCCCTTTTCTGCCAGGGAGGAAGTATTCTAAACTATTTTGCTAGTTTTAGAGTCAATGTTTTATGAGGGAGGTTAAATGTAGACTCTTTAAAAAGATTTGAATGCTGATATCACCAAAGGGCCCAACAATTGGATCATAATGGAGGTGATGCGGGCGGTCGGATTGCGGGGCCGCATACACACAGAGATGCACCTGCGATCCGACTTGGTTTTTTTAACCTGCCCGATCGAGATCTGGCTGACTTTCGGCCAGATATTGATCGGGGAAGCCTGTCGATGGCCCCACACACGGGCCAATAAGCTGCTGACTCTGTCTGTCGGCATCTTTTATCGGCCTGTGTATGGGGGCCTTTAGTGTTGCAATTAGGAATTGGGAAACACTCCTAAAAACTATTAGAAACAATCAAATCCTTATCTTAAGTGTAGTATTGGCATTTAGACTTCACTATTGTTTTTTTTTTTTATCATTGCCAATTATTATTTAGTGGGTTTTAAGATTACATCCATGTTCATATTAAATAGCATACCAATTCTATCTATCTAACCTATGAATTATACGCAGAAGTTATATATTATATCTGCTGTTGTCTTACCTCCATAAGGGCTCCCCAAAGCCTTAAGGCTTTGGGGAGCTGACTTGCTTACACAAAACTGAACTCTGTTGTTACACTTGCTTCTTGTATTGAAAAAAAATTAAATGATAATAAAATTCAAAAATATCAAAGTTTAAATATATAGTAAAAGTTTTTCTCTCTCCTCCTGCGGCTGCTACTGCTCTCACGAAAGATACAATAACAGTGGTGACTGTGGAGCGTTACCTTGATTAAAGGCTTGCTTTCCATTATGATGTCATCACTACATGCATTGTTACCGTAGCAATGCTAACAAATATTGCCCCTGCTTCTTACTTCTAAAGTTGCACTCATATGTGTTACAGTTGCATATATGTTGGATAGATCTGCCAGTACCTGCTGGTTATTCACTGAATATTCACTAAAGTGCATTTTCCAAGCTCTAATGGCAGGACACATATGATGCTTTGATTAATTTTCCTAGATTTTTGCTCTTTTTTTCCTATTACCTCTACAATACTACTAGAAATATGTGTTTATGTTGTATATTATTTGGGGATTAACTAAAAGTACCAGTTTGTCACAATCTGACTTTTAGCAGCCAATCCAATTCTTTAAGTGCCTGTTCAAAAACATTTTTATGTTTGTGTTGGGGTATTTGTGCTGTTAGGGGGGTCTTTTGGCAGAGAATGCTTTGGAGAAGAAATACATGCATACCAATTTTGGATTCGGGAGAATGTTTACTTTCTGAAAATGTATGGTTTTTGGGGGTGAACTTTTTTTTAACTTTGTCCCCCTCAAAATTATGTAAATCTGTTGATTTTGCAGTACCTGACATGACAGACCATGGGGGGTCTTCGTTTTGGCGCTTCTATATGCCACGTGCTTGGGTACACCTATACATATTGGGCTTCAAACTGTTCAGAGGACCCTAGGCTTTCATATTTGGGGTGAATTATCTTGATACCTAAAAGTATATGTGGAAATATGATGCTGCAGTTTGGAAATTTTGAGGTGATTTTTGGAAATGTCACCAAATTGCCAAATTTAGGAAAGGTTTGCAGCTTGCTTCTTATGAGTAGAAAGACATGCATACCCATTTTGAATTCGGGGGAATGTGTACTTTCTTAAAATGTATGGTTTTTAGGGGGTGAACTTACTTTTTCTGACTTTGCCCCCATAAAAATGAGGAAAATGTGTTGATTTTGCAGTACCTCTAAATAAATAACTTATAGCTCACATGGGGGCCTCTATATGCCACATACTTAGGTACTCCCATACATATTGAGCAACAAAATGTTCAGTGGACTCCTGGCAATCATATTTAGGGTGTTATACATTGGTACCTAATGAGAGAGATACAATGCTGTAAATTGGAAGCTCTGAGGTAATTTTTCAAACAATTCACCAATTTCTTTAAAAAATTATAAATTTAGGATAGAATTGCAACTTGGTAGTTTGGTGTACAGAGACATACTTACCCATTTTTGATTCTCCAGGATCTGTTCTTTCTAATAATGGGTAGTTTTCTATGGTAAACCTATTGTTCGTGGAATGTTTGACCTTGAAATCAAAAGTATGCCGTTTTGTGGAGTGTTGGTTTGGAAATTAGTTAGTGTACTGCTTAGAGATTTTGAAATATAAAAGTGAGAAATCTCCATAAAACAATATATATTTGGTATTGGCGTGTTCAGGATACACTGAACTTTCTAAATCTGCTGTGTTCTCATTCAAAAAATAAATTATGTTTCTGCGTTTGTATCATGCAAAACTTTTTTTTTTTCTTTTGTTTTTTTTTTATATCTTTTTACAAGAGTAGAATTACCCCAAAATTCTAGCATATTTTGAGAGCTCAGGTTGTCCCAAAAAAACAATATATTGTTTTCCTGAGTAAACTAAAACACCCCCCAGGAAAGGGCCTTAAAGAGAAAGAGTACAAAATGTCTAAAAACTACTTGACAGTAGATGTTCGTATTTAGGACAAAATGTCTCAATGTCTTAAATAGATAATAGGTTGAGTGCAGAGGACCTCTTGCATTTTGTGGTCACAGCCTAATGGTTTTCAAAATAGTGGTGAGCACAACTTTTCCTTGTTTGTTAATCAATATACATGTTTGTATATTCCGCTAGTAAGCAAGGAACATCATTGCAAACGAAAACCTTTTTGGTTCAATAAAAGTATTGGTGTTGGGGTGGGTAAGATAAGACGTGCTTTTAAGGCTTTCAAGTTAGCTGGGGCAGCCGAATGATTTATAAGGTACAAGGAGGCCAATAAATCAAGCAAAAAAGCTAAATCGATGTGGAAAAAGATATTGCAGTAAGCAGTAAAAAGAAAATGTTAGGCAGAAAGGGTTAGGACCTTTATTATCAGAGGGGGGTCATCTGGTTGATGAGAACAAGCAAAAAGCTCATTCTGAACGCATACTTTTCGTATGCCTACACAAATGAGGAACCAACTAATGAAAGTATCCTTATTAATAGTCCCAATTCTAATAATACATCTAAAGCTGGCCATAGACGTAAAGATTTTTGAAAGATCCAATTGTTATCGCGAGACCACGATTGTCTCAAAACGATCGTTTAAATGCCTGATGTGTCCATCAACTGAAAAGACCATTTCAGGCGATATTGCCAGCAAAACTGAAGGATCGCAGCCTGCTTGGCCCTGCAAACATAGGTAGATTGCATGGGGACCGATAAAGATTTTCTAACCTGGCCGATCAATCGTCAGACCGATGTCGGACGAAAAATCGTAAGATGTACGATCGTTTGTATCCCACTAACTGCACGATAATTTGACAGATTGGTCGGACTTCGTTAAGATCAGTCGTTTGGCAAGAAAAGACCGTTGCGTCTATGGGGAGATTTATGATACATGGTTCACACATGATGAAATTGAAAAGAGACTTGAACATGTTAAGATAAACAAAGGTCCAGGGCCAGATGGGATTCATCCCAGAGCACTTAGTGAGCTTAGCTCTGTGATTGCCAAACCTCTCGATGTGATTTTTCAGGATTCATTGAGGTTTGGCATGGTGCTGAGAGACTGGCGAATTGCTAATGTGGTGGCGCTATTCAAAAATGGATTCTGTTCTCAGCCTCAAAACTATAGGCCAGTCTGCTACCACTGACGTCAAAGTATAAATAAAGGATAGGATACTGGACTTCATAGCTAACAACAATACTATGAGTTTGTGCCAGCATGGTTTTATGCTTAACTTGATTTCGTTTTATGAGATGGTAAGCAGGGACCTCGATTCTGGGATGGCAGTCGATGATTTACTTAGACTTTGCTAAAGCATTCAATGCAGTGCCACACAGAAAGTTACTGATTAAATTCAAGAAAGTTGGTCTGGAACATACAGATGAAGCCAGACCAGATTGTCCAACTGTCACTCACGTACACACGCACGCTCACGTCAACGTACATGTGCGCATGTGCAAGTGTGCATACGCATGGGCATCTGCCCAGCCTGGCCCTGCTGGGATTTGAGCAATCTGTCCATTCGGACAAATGCCCGAAGGGCTGCTTTATATTTAGTGGGCCACTTGCAAGATAATTAAGAATTTGAACACATTCAAGTACCTAGGCACTGGGGCCCAAGACCGCAACTGCTCCTTTAAATGCACACAGCAGGGCAGAGTGGGTGGTTATTCTTCAGTCAAGAAACCAGAAGCTGTGGCAGCGCAGGACTGCCTCTCAGTCCCCCAAGCTGCCTGTCCGCTTATTTATTGCCTTTTGCAGCTAGGGTTGTCACCTGGTCAGTATTCTAGCGACCTGGCCAGTAAAAATGATGGTTGATCCCAATGTTATTAATAGGGAAAAAATAAATATATATATATAGAAAGGCTGGCATTTTTTTCCAGAAAAGGCAACCCTATCTGCAGCCAGCAGTGGGGAGAAGCAGCAGACGCGGCCAGAAATAAAGTCTATGCCTGCACTTTAGGAGGGAACTGCTTTCTGACAGGCTTTTTTCCTTCTCAATGTAACTGAAGGAGTCACAGTAGGACATTGATTTTACTATTGAATGCTGTTCTTAGATCTACCAGGCAGCTGCTATGTTGTGTTAGGGCAGGTGTGTCCAAACTTGGCCCTCCAGCTGTTAAGGAACTACAAGTCCCACAATGCATCTGCCTGACTGTGGCTGTCAGACTCCTTCATTGCATTGTGGGACTTGTAGTTCCTTAACATCTGGAGGGCCAAGTTTGGACACCCCTGTGTTAGGGAGCTGTTATCTGGTTACCTTCCCATTTGAAAGCTCAAGGATTAGTTAATGTTAAACAGTTCACACCTTATGGGCACTACTTAAACGTAACAAAGATTGCACTGATGCACTGATTTGTGGATTCTGCTGAGAAGAAAAGCTCAAGGTGCTAACATTAGGGCAGAGACACGGGCAGAATGTAAATTGGGAATGCATGTCTTTCTACCCCAAAGTACCAAGCAGCAAATCGTTCCTAAATTTGGCAATTTTGGAAACATTTCCATAAATCACCTCAAAACTTCCACCCTGTGGCATCTTTTATCGAACATACCATTAGTTATCAAGAGAAATCACCCCAAATATGAAAGCCTAGAGTCTGTTGAACAGTTTGATGTCCAATATATATAGGTGTACCCATGGGCCCACAATCAGATCAACCCGATATTGCCTACCTCAATGTAGGCATATAGGGAAAAATCTGCTAGTTTGGCGAAATCGCAAAACAAACGGATCTCTACGTGTATGGCCACGCAAATTGACAAATCTTCACTACTGCTGGTGACTAATCTCCCTAAGACAGAGTAGGCACATGCCTAGGGTGCAAAGCTGGGAGTGCACCAGGCATGTACCTGCTCTGTGGCCTACCCCAAGACTGGACCCCTCACTCACCCATCTTGTTTGCGCTGACGTCACTTTGTTCATGCGTGCGCTCAGCCGGTGCCGTGCCTGGACAGATTTCCTAGGGCTCCTGCCCGGTGTGGCCCAGCTCTGCTTTCTGCTGGCAAGAATGCAAATCGCCTGCAGGATGGCATACATTTTTTTTTCAGAGTCTTCAGAAGTTTCCTCCAAAGCGATACAGATGCCATCCCACCAGCAATTTGCATTCTTGCCAGCAAGAAGGCATTTTGGGGAGATTAGTCACCCTCATTAGCGAAGATTTGTCAGTCAACTCCATGGGTTCCATGCCTCCAGGGCCCTCACGGTGTGCTTGTAACACAAACATGAACACCAACACATATGCGTGCATCCACAGACTATGGCGCATATGTATGGACGCTGGCACGTATAAGCCATGCACACCGCAGCACTGGTCCGCAATTTATTTTTACATGTGCCTAGCCCAGCGGTTCTCAACCTGGGGGTCGAAACCCCTTTGGGGGTCGAACAACCCTTTCACGGGGGTCGCTTAAGGGGTTCTAGGAGCAGGTTCATCTCTCTCCCCACTAGCCCTGGGGCAAGGTTGTAGATCTTCGGGTGTTGGTGCTGGTAGTTCAGTAACCTGTGTAGGGAAGCCAGATGCACTACAACTTTCTATATCCCCTTAGTAGGGACTGCCATACAGCTCTCCGTGCTCATTTAAAATTTGTAAAATTAACATGGTAATTGGAGTGTGGCAAAAAATTTTGCTGCACTACACACGGAAAACAAACCTTTATGCAGCTGTCTCCTGTACTTTCCTAACAATCCGCTCTGGGCTGGCAATGAATATATTTTAATATTTTATTTTTGGGGGTCACCACAACATGAGGAACTGGATTAAATGGTCACAGCATTAGGAAGGTTGAGAACCACTGGCCTAGCCAAACGGGGAGCGTGTCTGGACCGGAGGGGGCCCACAAGGCCCAGTCTGACCCTGCGTGGCGGCAACTGGGGGCCAGAAGCGAGTTTAGGAAGCAGTGTTAATAGCAGGTCTGGGCAGGGCCCACCAGGTTTTTTCCCGGAGTCCCGCCGGCCCAGTCTGACCCTGACTAATAAGTGCCACCACCCTTAGGGTCCATTAGCAATTTAATTCAGTGTCCAATCATTTCTTTCATAAAATGTAAAACTGTGCTGTGCCCTACTACATTATGTAGGCTGTGTAGTCTAGTGGTTTAAGCTATGACTTTCCATGGACAAGGTTGTGAGTTCAAGCCTTGTGCGTACCAGATTTAATAAAAAATACTATAAAACTTAAAAAATTGCATTTGTTTTGCGTTTGATGGTTTGAGGTTGTGGGCAAGATACTTGGCTTTACAATGGAAGGCTGTAACGTGCTTGGCCCTCTATTTGTCAAACTTTGCTATTGTTATTTAAAAACAATATCTTATTAAAGTATTACACATTCACTCAATCATTTGACATAACTGTGGCTCAATAATAATATTATACAGCAGGAACAGCATTTTACAGGTAAATAACGTGTGGCACACTGATCTCCTGTGCAATTAGAGTCACAGGGATATATATTACAAAAGGTACAAAATATGAGCTGCACAGTTTTAACCCTTTCGCTGCCAGCCATTTTGTCCTAAATACAAACATCTACTGCCAAGCAGTTATTTAGACATTTAGTACTCTTTAGTTTTAAGGGCCTTTCCTGAGGGGGTCTTTTAGTTTACCCAAGAAAACAATATATCATTTTTTTCGGGACAACCTGAGCTCTCAGAATGAGCTAGAATTTTGGGATAATTCCACTCCTGTAAAAAGATATGGGCTTCTAAGTGTATTAAAAAAAAACCGTTTTGTATCATACAAACGCAGAAACATAATTTATTTTATGAACAAAGCAGATTTAGAAAGTTCAATGTGTCCAGAACACGCCAATACCAAATATATATTGTTTTATGTAGATTTATCATTATAAATTTCAAAATCTCTAAGCAGTACACTACCAGATTTCTAAAGCACCGCTCCACAAAAAGGCATACTTCTGATTTCAAGGTCAAACATTCCACGAGCAATATGTTTACCCTAGAAAACTACCCATTATTAGAAAGAACAGATCCTGGAGAATCAAA
>CM044440.1:80859153-80881254 GCA_024363595.1 Xenopus borealis
TACTTTCACTTTCAAGTTGTACAGAAAGTCCTATGTATGCACAGTGCCACCTGCAGGCCGGTTGTATAAACACCACAAGCTGGTTGATGAGAACAAGCAAAAAGCTCATATTCTGAACGCATACTTTTCATATGCCTACACAAATGAGGAACCAGCTAATGAAGGTTTCCTTGTTAATAGCCCCAATTCTAATACATCCAATGATGCATGGTTCACACATGAGGAAATTCAAAAGAGACTTGAACATGTTAAGATAAACAACGGTCCAGGGCCAGATGTGATTCATCCCAGGGCACTTAGCGAGCTTAGCCCTGTGATTGCAATCCCTCTCTACATAATTTTTCAGGATTCATCGAGGTTTGGCAGGGTGCTGAGGGACTGGCGAATTGCTAATGTGGTGGCACTATTCAAAAATTGATTCCGTTCTCAGCCTCAAAGCTATGGGCCAGTTAGTCGGACGTCAGTGGTAGCAAAGCTTTTCGAAGGATCAATTAAGGATAGGATGCTGAACTTCATAGCAAATAACAATACTATGAGTTTGTGCCAGCATGGTTTTATGCGTAAATTGATTTTGTTTTATGAGATAGTAAGCAGGGACCTCGATTCTGGGATGGCAATGGATGATTTAGTTAGACTTTGCTAAAGCATTCAATGCAGTGCCACACAGAAGGTTACTGATTAAATTAAGGAATGTTGGCTTGGAGCATAGTATTTGTACCTGGATAGAGAACTGGCTAAAAGATAGACTACATAGTGTGGTGGTAAATTAGAGTGGTCTAATTGAACCAGTGTTGTTAGTGGTGTACCGCAGGGCTCTGTACTGGGTCCCTTGCTTTTCAACTTGTTTATTAATGACCTGGATGAGGGCATTGAAAGTACGGTTTACACTTTTGCAGATGATCCTAAATTGTGCAGAACTATAGCTTCCATGCAGGATTCTATCACTCTGCAGAGTGGTTTGTTTGATTCGCTCGTATCGTTTTATCAAATTTTCACTATTCGATCGTTCGACCAATTGAATAGCGGTAAATATCCTTCTAATTCAATATTCGAATTTGAAGGATTTTCATTGGCTTACAATTCCCAATAATTCCCATGGTCGAATTCAACCCTTAGTAAATTTGCCACTAAGGGGCAGATTTACTAAGGGTCAAATTGTCAAGGGTTTTTAGCCCTCGAATTCGACTGGCGAATATTTGGTGAATAAATATTCACTTGTTTTGAGCACATTTTCGAATTTTCGCCAGAATTGAACGATTGTACGAAAAGTCGCAGAAAAAACACTTGAATAATTGGCAAAATTCAGCAAAAGACATAAAAAAAGCCCCTTAGTATAGCTATGGGCATATACGGTTTGTGCGAAAGAGTGGAGGGGTGTGTGTGTGTGTGTGTGTGTGTGTATGCTGGGTTTTAATTTGGAGGTGTTGAACTTGATGGACTTTGTCTTTTTTCAACCCACTTTAACTATGTAACCTTTGTATTCACACTTCACTGCATATCAGACACAGTCGACCAAGTCAGATTGTAATGATTTTATCTTTTACTGTGTGAGTGTAGCATATGTGCCTGATTCACAGACAAGTGTACTGCTCATATTGATGCAGGGAACGTAATAAATCTAAATTCTCTGTTTCTCAAGAACAAATTTTCCTCTTCTGATTCTGCATTAAATATTACTTTGCAGTGTAACACACTCATTCTATAATTACATTTAAAAAATGTAAGTTTTGACCTTTAATTACAGAGATTATGGGGAAGACACGGAACCGGACAGAAATTACTTCACTCAGGTGCATAATGGAGGGTGCCTGCACCTTTGTTGAGTATCCAGTCGGGTTACCCCCTGACTGCCCATACAGTCAAGGAATCAGGGACTTTTAACCTGACCACTTTATGGGTATTCCACGGGTACACAACTTTTTGTGTGATTTTCTGGAGCTAGTATTGAAATTAAATTATTTCTGGTTTGATGCTTTATACTATTTACAAATCCAAGGTACCAGGTACCAGTATGGGTGCCCAGGGCCACCAAAAGAAATCACGGGCCTGGCCCCAGCCCACCCTGGCCCCCAGACCCCACCCACACCACAGTTAAAAGACCACACAGACCTCAGCCCTAAAAACAGTAACCCCCCCCCCCACACACACACACAAGTTGTAAAAAGCCAGGGCCCTCATAAAAGTTTTTTTAAATTATTTTTGAAACATTGGTGGCAGGGGCCTCTAGAGTATTAAAATAATACATTGATGGCTAAGGGTTTAAAAAAAAAAAACACACACACATTGGTGTTTAGTAGAACTGAACTCTTGGCTTCATGACTTCAATTTCTGTTCCTTTCATGACCTCAGGTCTTTCCTTGGTGTCAGGTTCGCTTCTTTTCATGACTTCAGGCTTTCAGGGACTTCGGTGCTTCCGGACTTCGGAAGATGCAACACAGCTTTGGTACTGTTAAGTGGGGCCCAGCTATTACGAAAAGTGCGGCAATACTGTATATCAATATATACTAATTAATCACAAGATATATATGATATATATAGATATATATATGATATGATATATTGAGATATATATATCAAGATATATATATATATCATATATAT
Organism: Xenopus borealis; assembly: GCA_024363595.1. NCBI lineage: Eukaryota > Metazoa > Chordata > Amphibia > Anura > Pipidae > Xenopus > Xenopus borealis. The sequence continues at coordinate 80,861,755 of CM044440.1, forward strand.
CAAGATATATATATCATATATATATATATATCAAGATGTATATATCAAGATATATACGATATATATATCATCAATAATACTATATATCAATATATCACTGCATATCAGATACAGGTGTACAGAAGTTTGCTTATTTTTATGACTTCGTACTTTTCGGCTCTTTGGGACTTCAGTGCTTCAGGACATTGGAAGAAGTGGCAGCTTTGGCTCTGTCAAGGGGGGCCCGGCTATTACGAAAAGTGCAGCATACCTGGCCCCCCTTTAGGCCCAGTACAGGGGTACCCCCTGTGCCCTGCTGATGGGGTCCCTGATTACCACATAAACTAAATTTTCTCCACATCTCATGAATTATGTCTTCCTTCCAGCCTGCCAGTATTTGACTTGTTTGTGCCCACTCTCCTTGCCATTTTAACCACTTTCTGCCAATTCCTTTTAGCTGGCATTAACATTTCTTCCTTGCTCAGCCAAAATGTCTTCATTACCATGTTTAGGGCCTTACTTCAAAATCCGAGTGTTGCATTTAAAAATAGTCAGACCAAACTAGAATCCACTATTAGTTTTTTCCCACTAATAATTTGATTTTTTTTGTAAAAAAACTAAATATCCCCCTTAATATGCTATAGATATGCTCTATATCTAGTTATATAAAACCTCTCATAATATGTTCAATATAACATGATTATTGTAGGTGTGCCACTACATAGGGTTTCCTATAATTTCCAAATGATTTAATTTCCATTTCTGCAAAATGATAAATGTTATGAATGTGAAAGTGATCTAATAAGACCATCTGCATCTATATTTATTTTATATCCCCCCCCAGTGTAATAAGATGAGGTGACCATTTTTATGTTAAACAGTACATTTTGCAAACGGTGAAGGTTGAGGGAGTTAAGGTGGCCATAGACGCACAGATAATATTGTACGAAACAAATTCTCGTACAATATTCGGTGTGTGTATGGTTGGAAATGAGCCGACCGACATCGGCAGAAGACTTGGGTATCGGTTGGCTTTTTGAACGGGCTGGATGAAAATTTTGATTGGGTGCCTTTAAAGGTACCCAACATCAGCCATTGTTAGTGCTGAATTGTCAGATACAGATAGAAGTCTATTGTTTCTTCCTCTATATATGACAATTCAGCTCTACACAAAAAAGAAAAAGATCTTTTCCAAGAAAGATCGTAATTGTTACATCTATGGCTGCCTTTAATCAGATATTTATTGTACAATCATAGTATAAATAATATTCATACTTGTATACCATAAGCCCAGGCTGTTTTAGTTATTTGTTCCATGTATAGGATGTTTAGAGAATCCATTGGGAGCTGTTGCTGTAGATAGTGGAGATAATCTACAAGAAAAGCATTTCAAGTGAGGAGACCCTTCCGATTTTTATGTAAAGCAAGGTGGTAGAGTCCAAAACCTGAGAAACCTGGGTGAGGAGATAAGTGTTCTGACAATGGGCATGGAATAATGCAGGTTAAGAATGGACAGAGAAGGGCTTAGAAGGTATAATTTGTAAAGGCCCATGGCAATCTTTCCATTAAAAATGTACTTGTATATGAGATAAGAACAATCCTAATCTCAGCATGAGTCTTGTATATCAATGTGTCTTCAATGCTTAATTAGAAATACTGCCATTATATAATTTCCATATTCAGAATAGATGCAGTACCTGTGAAGCTTGCTCATGGCTTTATTAGAAAAGAACAGAAACAGAAAATGCTACAACATTTAAAAAAAAAAAAAAAAAAAAGGGGGTCCTCTATCCATACTATTCATAAGTGAATATGTGGGTCCATAAAAAAACTGTAAGGTTTGTTAAACTTTGAAAGTTTGATAAAACTCGGCCAGAATCTCTATGGCTTCAGTGCATTTCAACTGCAGGATCTAAAATAGGTGAAAAATCCACTTATCTTCTACTCAATTCTAGCATAGTGGCAATCCGTTATATCCCTGAATAACTCAAAATGTCCTTCAGCCTTATTGAAAATGAGGAAGGACAATCATATTATCATCCACCCTACTAAGCACATTTATATAGTCAATACCAAGGCATCAAGCAACATTTTACTGTGTATCTTGTGTAGCAAGTTAAGGCAGCAGGGTTGTATTTCCAAGGGTAGACCATATAGTATAGCAGACACCCAAAAAAATGGCAATCCCACTTCATAATTTGAAGTCTCAACAAAAGCACAACACAGAAAATAAAATCTTAAAACTGTCTTGTACTACTCACTACATGGACTTTATTTATTTTTATTTATAGGCCATTACTGTTCACACACAGACTGGCACTCACCTCTTTAAACACTACTCACCCAAAGCAGCACACTAATAATCAGGCAAGTACCTGATGGGAATCGTGGAGGACATGCCCATTCCTCTCCATTCACACTTGGGACCCTGTAGACCAGTGTTCCCCAACCAGTAGCTTGTGAGCAACATATTGCTCTTCGACCCCTTGGATGTTGCTCCCAGTGGCCTCCAAGCAGGTGCTTCTTTTTTATAAAATTTACATAACAGACTGCAAAACCAAAGTACATGTATAGGAGCAAAACACTTATGCTTAGCATATGCTCCGTTTTTTTTTAATCTAAAGATTTCCACCATGCTACTTTAGTTTTAGCTATAACTATGAAAAGATGTGCAACTAATATGTTTTATTGCCCATGCCCAGAAGCCAAAAAGTAATAACCTTGTGAATATTTTCATTAAAAAGTAATTCTGTCTTATGCCTTTTTATGAGTTTGTTAGGGAGTAGTTAAATATTTAAATAAGGATATAATTACAATCTGCTGATTTGTCATCTTGTGCGATTGTTCCTTTGATATAAAAGGAAGTCTTTACCAAAGTTCTAGTGTTTATCCAGTTATACAGAGGCAGAAAGGTTGAAAAGTATATATTATTTGCAAATGTATCTTGGTACAGGCAGTTTGTTTTATAACTCCAGTTGTTCATCCATCATAGTGTGGTTTTGCATTTTCTTGAGTGAAATATCTATGGTGACCTGCAGAGCTTCTAATAGTTTCTAGTACTCTCAGGAATCTGACCTGTAATTACTCTTGTTCTTTTGAGGCTACAGCAGCAAGGAAGTGTCTGATGTAACCTGCAGTTTTATAGCCCCATAGTCATTAGCACTATACTCTGGTGACAGGTGGATCTCATCCTGGATGCTAACTGATTGCAGCAGTCTCGTTTATTGCTGGGGTTTTGTAGCACATCTTCATCTATTCTTGTTAGGATGTTATCCTGTTTTAGCATCAATTTAGAGTTTCCATTTCTTGGTACATTTGTAGTCCTGATTTGTTGGCAGTTGCTTAGTCTTGTATAGGTTTACAGTATGCAGCTCAATGACAATAAACCAAGTAATGAGCCGAAATAAATGGGGATGTTGTTGAGCACTATAACTCTTTCTGGTTACAGTAATTAGAAATATGTGCATTATGTGCAAGTACTTTGTTTGCATTTCATTGCTTTCTGATAAAATACAGTGACACTACGGCGCAGATTTGCTATTGGTTGAATTTTGAATAGAAAGAAATTCGATCAATCGAAAAAAAATTTGGTGGTTTACAAGCGAAAATAGGTCCGCTTTCGATCGAATTCGAATCGTTCGATCCCATTATTCGAATCGAACAATTCAACTGATTTTCAAAAAAAATTTTGATTTTCCAAAACTTACAAAAAAGCTCTTTTAAGGCTATGGGAGGTCCTGCATAGGCTAAAATGGCAAGTCGGCAGGTTTATAGGGGGAGTCAGCCCCTCCGGCCTACCTTTCCCCCTGGGCAAATGCCCCTAAGTTGCTACTTACCCCTCTGTGTGAGTCCCTTCCAGCCAGGTTCACGGGAGCCATCTTCTCCAGCAACCCCTTCTTCCTGGATCTGGCGGCGCATGCACAGTAGGACGCATTTGCCGGTTGGTACTACTGCGCATGCATGTACCCACAGTTCATAAAGTTCGCCGATTGAAGCCGCCAAGTGCCGGAGGGGTTGAATTCCCCTTTAAAAGGGGTGTGATATTTTCAGCCAATTTGTTATTGGTTTTCATTTTTTATTATTTGTGTTTTTTGAGTTATTTAGCTTTTTATTCAGCATTCTCCAGTTTGCAATTTCAGCATTTTGGTTGCTAGTTCCCTGCGACCATACAGTGGAACAGGAGAGGGTCTGAAAAGAGAGATGAGTAATAGAAAGTAGCAATAGCAAATTTGTAGCTTTACAGAGCATTTGTTTTTAGATGGGGTCAGTGACCCCCAGTTTAAAGTTGGAAAGAGTTAGAAAAAGGCAAATAATTCAAAACTATAAACTATAATTAGTGATGGGCGAATAAATTCACCAGGAGCTAATTCACGGCAAATTTCCTTGTTCTGCTGCTGGCGAATAAATTTGAGAAACTGCAGTGAAAATTCGCTGGTGAAAAATCTGCTGCATCAAGAAAATTTGGGCGCATGTCTGAATAGTCGTGCACATAAAAATTGTCGTGAGTCAAAATTATTTGGACACTCATTAAACTTAATGCATTTGGACCAAATAGGCATGCGTATAAAAAGTGTCATAGGTGTCATAATTGACGTGCATCAAAATATTGTCGACGCCCGTTGACAAATTTTGCAAATTGTTCTCTATTTTGCAGGAAATTCGCAAATTTTTTGGTGAGGCAAAACGGGACAAATTCGCCCATCACTAACTATAATTCCACAACTAAAAAAGTAAAAATGATGACCAGTTGAAAATTTGCTTAGATGTAGCCATACTAAATGGTGTCACTAAAATGACTTTATTTGGATTATATTTTCATTTAATATTGTTTCCATAACACAGCATCTGGAAACTCACAGTGCTAATGCCAATCAACAATTATGCACATTATCATTTTTAAAGGAATTTATTACTGCAAAATGTCAGCTTCCAGAGAGCTGTGTGTGATATATGGCTATGATGATCATGATATGTGGTTATCTTTATTCTGAGCCTGTAGGAAAATTCATTGCTTACAACATCTAAAAGTGAACTTTACTGTCTTAATACACTGATAGAATGTCACCATATGCTGTGATCCCTCCATAAATATGTTTTATGTCACTTATCTATTCCTTCATTATGAAGCCTTTTGAGAATGTAATTTTATATTTAACACAGTCACTTCTAAAGAGCTTTGTCAGCAACTGATGAGCTTTAATATCACTAAATCTGGTTCTCTTCAGCAGAAAATTCAACTATGCAGACTATGCTGCAAAACTTGGAAAAAATGAATTCCAGACCATACAAGAAGCAGCGCTTTGCACACATTCAAGCTCCTTTATACAGTGTTTACTGTTAGTAACAAACAATTACCCTTGGTAAGTACCCAGAGTTTAAATATCTTCCTTCTCGCTCACCGTGAATATTTTCAGGCTCTGATATCACATACCTGACATTACAGAAACACACTCATTAGATGCATGCAGTCATTAAGTTCATACACAGATACATACAGTACATACACAAACATTTATGAACGCTAACCTGCTGCAGTAAAAAAATCACAGCAACAAAGTAGAACGAATAATCCCTGATCCAACTGATAATCAAATGGATATGAATAAGATGGTAGATTCATGAAGACGGGAAACCCTTCTGAGATCTCACTAGTATGGCCACTAAAACGAGGGAGGATTTCCTTCAAGAAAAACTAAAAACATGTAAGAATGATTACAACTAATTTCAAAAGTAAACAGGTTGATAATATATGAAAACATGGGCACATAATACAGAACTGCTTAACGGAATTCTTTCATATAAGAGGGCCGGCATTGGCAGCACGAATGTTAGTAGTACAACCTTCTTACAAAATTGAAATTTAGCATCTATCCATTTTTTTTAAAGGGTATTATAAGTTTGCTTATAATGTGAATTAGAAGGAATCTGTGTTCTTCACTATATAGCTTTGATATTTGATCCAATGCCTTATTGGATTCACATACGGACAACATTTTCCTGTAGCCAGAGCGGGTTTCAGCAGATCATCATGAGGTAATGCGGGTTAGCCAACTTTTCACCCTCTCTCCCCTCTTCAGGGTTGTGGAGTTAGAGTTAGCCTTTTTGACTCTCTGCAACCATAATCTCCTGAGTGCTGAGAATATCATCTGCATACTGGTGGAAGCTTAAGAGCAGGGGTCCCCAACCTTTTTTGCTCATGAGCCACATTTAAATTTAAAAAAGAGTTGGAGAGCAACACAAGCATGAAAAAGTCCATGTGGATGTCAAATAAGAGCTCTGATTGGCTTTTTGGACTATATGGACTGGCAGCCTACAGGAGTGCATGTTTGGCAGGACATCTGTTTTTTATGCAACCAAAACTTACCTCTAAGCCAGTAATTAAAAAATAAGCACCTGTTTTGAGGCCACTGGGAGCAACATCCAAGGGGTTGGAGAGCAACATGTTGCTTGCGAGCTACTGGTTGGGGATCACTGCTTTAGATGGTATTGTATGCAAGATGAAGACAGAGGGGCTGGCTTGCTAGATTTTTCAAACATTTAAGTAAAAGTGTGGATGATTTTTAGTTTTACTCCCTCCTATCATTTTCCTTAGTAAAAAAGTAGAGGAAATTCCAGCTAGGAAAGTCCTAGTTATATATAAGTATGGCAAGCAGCTTTAAATTCTATAAAAGCAAGCTTCCCTTTGTTTGGTGCTTTTCTGAAACGCTTAGTAGAACAATATCTTTTTGAGGAAACTCACATTAAATTGTTGATACAGGGTTGGTAAGTTAGTAATGGACCTTCAACTGAATCCAGGATTATATATGTTTTCAGGTTTGGACTTTGCCAACCATAATACCAGAGGATCTCCCAGTAGCCCAGGCATTAGTGGGCCCCAGTCTAGGAGACGTTCCAGGGTCCAGTGCTTATTTCCACAAAAGTAGGGCCAGGGTGTCAGATCCTTGGAGACCCAGTCTGACACTTTTTGGTTTTGTCCACAGCAGTGGAATTTTTTCCCTTTATTTTTATATTGTATACATCAAAGTTCTGACCCACCCCACTTCTGTATCTGCAATCAAACTGCTCAATGCCAAAGCCCTCATACTTAATTATACAGAATTATCTATGATGCATACTGCTCAACAACTTAGATGTGATACTAATGGTGAGTGTATTTTGCATTGTATATAAGCCTACCTGCCTATTCACCAAGAGGAACTGCATGTTGTAGAGATTCTCCCTAAGTGAAGGGCTACAGCAAGAATCCCATGGACAACTGCTTGCTGTATGGGTGTAAGGGAGGTTACCATGACATTTTCTTGTTACCACAAAGCCTAGGACAGGATATGGGTTCTGACAGCCTACAGCTTTAAATGGACCAGAGGTAGCTGACACAAGCCTGGTGAGTACTATTTTCATGAATATAACCATATCTCAAACATTTGAAAAGTTCTACATTTCATTTTCAACACGTTATAAATAGAATTTCTTAAACTTAATCACACACTTTCCAAAGTGATGAAACGCACAGAACAACAATAATGTAAAATTGGAGAAGACTGAATGCTATTTTCACATTCAGATTGCTTGTCCTTCTAGTAACATTTTGAATTCTATCAGTGTTGGTTTTTATTTAATACCCTGCAAAATCAGGTAATTGTGTAATAATGTGTATTTCTTACTATGTTCTTACAGTAATTTAAAACTGCAATGTCATTTACAAATTGAAGTAAAGTGCAATTAGCATAAGGCTATTTGCATTAGTGGTTGTCACAAGAAGGTGCAGTATCAACTTCTACCTAATGGTATATCTCTGAGGTGTAAATCTGCAGGAGAATCTTGGTGTTGATAATAGTATTAGCAGTTGTAGGAGGTGAAGTATAGTGATTTATTTCATGCTGCACAGAAGACAATAGTAATCCACTTCCTTATTGTAAAAATAGTAATAATATAGACAGACAAAAGAATGGGCATCATAGTAAAGGATGGGACCCACAGGGCAGAAGGCTCTCAATATGCTCCTGAGGAGAAACAAAGATTAGGTTTTGAAAGGAAAAATAAATAGAATTATTTTAAAGTACTACATAAAATTGTGCATAATTAGAAACCATACAGCCAGGAATTGTGAATGAAACTAGGAATATGGAGATGTGTTAAATGTGCAGTACATCTTTATTTAATTTCTTACCAATGACAACTAACAATATAGCAGTTACAGTATGTCTGAAATGAAGGTTAGGCAAATTGTTCACATGGAATTCTGAATTGAAACAGCCCCTGAGCCAAATCTCGTCATTTGGTCTTGCTTTGTTTGTCATGGTTCCTGTGAATCGTACAATATATGCTATTTCAATTTAGTCATGGCCTGTTTATCCTCCAGTTTCTGCCCACAGTCTTCCTAATCAGCTTTGGCATTATAATTCAGGTAAAGAATAAAGCAGTATTTTGTCAGTACTTTGTTGGCATAAGTATTTATTATTATTATTGTTATTATTATTATTATTAATAATAATAAGCACAGCTGAGCAATAACTTACAGTAAATTACTCCCTAACAAACATTTCTGTCCCTTCCCCTATCACTTCCAGCAATGCCACCCTATTTCCTTGTTCCTGTTCTTGTTTATTAACTTTTCAGTACCAACAACTTTGTGTTCAATTTAGGAAGCACTGCCACCTAGTGGCCAAACTAATATATATTAACTATTTAAAATTTTGCCTCCTTAAACATTTTGGTTGCATTTTGCAACCATAATTGATACTTTTTTTAAACGAACCACAAAACTAGAACAGATTATTATTATTTAAATCGGGAGTGTGTCAAAGCTGTTCTTTTAAAGGAAAGTGCCAAAGAAATTGTTTTTATTACTTCCTAGGAGAAGTAAGGATAGGCATTTTCACTGTGTTTTACTGCACTAACAGAATAAATGCATAATGCAAAACTGAAGTTGGATACAAAAGGCACACTCCAGTGTAAAAACTATTCTAAGGACTAAGCAGTTTATTTTTATTTTACATCAGCATCAGCATTGTTCCCAAACACAAAAGTGAAAAGCAAAAACTACTTTATACTAAGATATTAAGAACAGGAAAACATTACATAAGCAACAGCTGAGGCACTTCTGAAGGGTCAGATGTCTCAATTAAAGACTGAAGTAAAGACATGTTGACATAGGCAGATTTTCAATAAGGCTAGGGGAGGCTAAGCCTCCCCAAACCTGCCTGGAACCTTAAAACAAACTTTCTCCGTTTCTGACTGCTGGTTAATGCATGTAACAGGGTGGAAATCTTGCAATTCTGCAAGCTCCGGTTCTGTTGTAAACTGCTGCACTCTGATTGGATCTTATTCCTCATGATTCCCCCAATCAAAGTGCAGCTCTCTTGACTGACAGTAGAATTAGACAATCAGCTCACAGATATAGTTAGGGATGGGGTGAGACTAGAACGGAAGGCATTGCAGAAAGGACTGACAAGAAGGAACCTCACTGAACATTTGCTGCAAATTTCAACTTACTCCCACAGGTACAGTACTATACTGGTAAACCTCTAAAGGCTTAAACATTACCTGGAATTAAAAAGTTTCTTTTGTCAAAGTTTTTTCTGTCAACTGGCATCTATAATATCCCTATCTCCCCTGCTCCAGTCTTAAATTAACTCTTTCCCCATGAAAAGCAAATTGTGCTTTTAATGTTTTGCACTTGTTTTTTTTTTTATCTTACTTTGTTCATTGTTCACCTTTACATTAACTGTTAGTATGTTTTCAACTGGCCTTTATTATTTATTTTTTATAGCTTTTGAATTATTTGCCTTCTTCTGACTCTTTCCAGCTTTTAAATGGTCACTGACCCCATTTAAAAACCAAATACTCTATAAGGCTACACATTTATTGTTATTGCTGTTTTTTATTCCTCATCTTTCTATTCAGTCCTCTCCTATTCATATTCCAGTCTCTTATTCAAATCAATTCATGGTTGCTAGGGGAATTTGGCCATTAGCAACCAGACTGCTGAAACTGCAAACTGGAGAGCTGCTAAATAAGTCAAAAAAATTAAAACTAATTGCAAATTGTTTCAGAATATCACTCTCTACATCATACTAACAGTTAATTAAAGGTGAACAAAATGTTTTAAGTTTGTTAGTTGGTCAGATATTCTGAGACAGATTTTAATTGTCTTGCATTTTTTTTATTATTTGTTATGTACCTTTTTAATCGGCAGCTCTCCAAAGTGCAAGTTTGGCAATCTGGTTGCTAGGGTCCAGATCAGCCTAGCAACTGTGCATAGATTTAAATAAGGGACTGAAAAGGGGTCTGAACAGAAGGATGATCAATAAAAAGAACTAACAATAGAATTGTGGCCTTACAGAGAATTTCTTTTTAGAAGTCACCCCCATTTGAAAGCAAGACAGAGAGTCAAAAGGAGAAGGTAAATAATTAAAAAATTATAAAAAAAAAATAAAGGCCAGTTGAAAAGTTGCTTAGAATTAGCCATTGTATAAGTTTACTTAAATGTAAAGCACCCCTTTAAGGTGGCTTGGAAACAAAGCAATGTTGTATTTCAGTGGCAGTGTTACACTGTGGGGGCATGAATATCTGAATCTCTGCCATCAAAAGCCACTGCATATAGTGTATGTGCTTTTTTTTTTTTTTTAAATATAGACTGCATCTTACATCTAAGCTTAACATCTGTGGACATCTGTGAACACAAATGTATGGAGAATCCATTTAATATGAGTTGTGGAACCCAAAGAACTGCTTGAGGTAGTTGGGGTGGGGGCACATCCACTAAGCCTCACAGTAGCTTTAGGTCAGTCTATGAATGGTCCATCTTTAGCCTCCCCAAACAAAAATTTCACCCTCCGCCTATGCATGTTGAATAGTTTACTTAACTTCCTTATTTTGGTATCAACATTTGTAGCTGCTATGCCCACTGACCCTACCAATCAGACAGTGGACTGAATTCTTTTATTTATGCATTTTTATTGTATTTTGCAAGATTTTCTCTTTGCACCTTAGATCTAGCATTCAGAATGCTATTTATTTTTTATAGAATTTAATTTAGAATGAATGTCTACACAGTAAATATAGACATAGAGACAGTACCTATATTCATGTATGTTGTAAAACTTACTGTACCTGTTTAACTTTTGGTTGTTTTTTTGGTCCAGGACAGACTGTTGTCTGCAAAACGGTACCAGCACTTAGGTTAAGTGGATTTTCTAGAGGCCGTCAACAGTTTAATGGATGGCAGTTTAATATCACATCTGGAGGTCAGAGCCATCAAAGGTGTCTCTAATGCATGTATATAAACTGTGGATTATATCTCGTAGAAACTTTTGGCTATTATAGTTCTTTTTTTATATATCATATTGTAAAGCTTCTATATGATGTCTCTTTCGATAATCCTATATTCAGTCATTAAAATTAATTACTTGGCTTCTTTCATGCACATGAGTATTTCATGAATGCCTCCTATAAAACGACTGCTTCTTTTGTAGCTGGTCTCCACTTCGTTTTGAGCCAGTAGTTCTCTAATATTTTATTTATATATCCTTGTAAAAGAATAAAATATATACTATGTTAAACTTTTTGAAAGTTAATACTACCCATGCTCTAGCACAGTGGTTCTCAACCTGGGGGTAGGGACCCCTTTGGGGGTCGAACAACCCTTTCACAAGGGTCCCTTAAGGGGTTCCAGGAGCAGGTTCATCTCTCTTCCCCACTAGCCCTGGGGCAAGGTTGTCGCTATCTGGGTGTTGGTGCTGGGAGTTGTAGTTCAGTAACCTGTGTAGGGAAGCCAGTTGCACTACAACTTTCTATATCCCCTTAGAAGGGACTGCCATACAGCTCTCCCTGCCCATTTAAAATTTGTAAAATTAACATGGTAATTGGGGTTTGGCCACAAAATGGGTGTGGAAATTTTTTTTTGCTGCACTACGCACGGAAAACAAACTTTTATGCAGTCACGCTCCTGTACTTTCCTAGCAATCTGCTCTGGGCTGGCAACGAAAATATTTTAATATTTTATGGTTGGGGGTCACCACACCATGAGGAACTGTATTAAATGGTCACAGCATTAGGAAGGTTGAGAACCACTGCTCTAGCATCTTGGACAGCTCCACATCTCCAGGACTACTGACCCATAGACCCGAGGAAGTGAAATTGAACCTGCTCATCCACAATGACTACATATTGCACTAATCAGACAATCACCATACACGTAGTATATATATAGTTCATCTGATTTTTCTATCCGTCCCATTAAATTTTGACCCATGCAACACCCGATCCAACACCATCCTACAAACGAGTTTGTGGAATTTAGCCATTACTCTGCCTATGTTATCCTAACATAGAGGAAGAGTTTTTGCATGCGTAATAGTAATGAAGCAGTCTTTTTATTCTACTGTAACAACCCTGTTGCAAAACCGTTCCTACCTTCTATCAGCAAACTTTAAACAATGTCGGTTTGGGTCACCTAGGACTCCCCAGAGAATTTCCAGGTCTCTCTCTCTAACAATTACTGTAAAGGGAAAATGGGAAGTTGATGGGAGTTCTCCTGGGTCTGGGCATACAAGGGGACCTTGTACTATTCTGTCAAGCCAGACCAACTCTGCTGGCTCAAAATCTTTATTACGGCTTGCACGTCTGTATGGAATAATAATACTCAGGCACTCCAAGTGGAATTCTTTCTTGCAAAATAGAACGAAACCTCATTGTTGCTACCTCAGAACAGCAAGAGTAATAATACCTTGAAAAGAAAAAAAAACTATCACTATAACTATCACTATCACTATCACTTTAAGCAAAAGTTTATTGGCAAGTCAATCTCAGAACGTTATCATTTCATTTGTTGATATAACAGGCCAAGGGATACTTCACAGTAGAAATCGGAAAATACTGAACTGTACATGGCACGCTGTGAGCTCCAGAATATAAAATAAGCAGTAATATTTGGGCTTAAATGACAAGGAAAGTCTAAAATAGAATGAGACTAGAAATGCTGTATTTTGTATACTAAACATGAACTTACTGCACCACAAGCCTAATCAAACAAATGATTTATTCTTTCAAATTTGGCCACAGGGGGCTGTCATCTTGTAACTTTGTTATACATGCAAGACCAAGACTGCGTACATGCTCAGTGTGGTCTTGGCTGCTTAGGGATCATCATAAATAAAAACTGCACAAGTCAAATATCTGCTAGATGCCGATACACCAAGACTAATAATCAGAATATGCAGACTGCACTGGTTCCGGTGTTGTCATGTAATCTAATGTGGATTTTATAGTTTTTGTATAGTTTAATACAAACTTTCTCCAACTCTCCAGAACCAGTGGCTGCAGCAAAATATCCTCCAGATAGAATCCCAGTTTATCTCTTCAGATCTGGCTTCATGATCTTTGTCCCTGCAGCTGGAGCTGGAAACAGTAAAGGGCTTGTAAAGGCAAAAATGAAATCCAATACAAATCTCTACACAGTCACCGACTGCTCTACAGAGAAACAAAGCTGCTGGAGTTCTGCATGGCTGTGAAGTAAAGCGGGGCTCCCACTGCTGTTCATAAGTATGATTGTTTCCCTGCCCAGCAGTTAGGGACCGTCTGACAATTCCTATCCACAGCAGTAAATGAAGGGAGAATTTCACTGCATAGAGTCAGGTTTCTTATAAAAACTGTATGCATTTTTTAATTAATGTATATTGGAGATTTCTCTTTCATTAAAGAAAGTAAAAATGGGATTTTACCTTTCCTTGTCCTTTAAAACAGGCTGGGATTCTTTGGCCACAAGTCTGTCGCAACTATTGATGCAGTCAGCTGTTGGATTACTGAATCACTGCAACAGTTCTTGTGTTTATGGACGAAAGTTTCTTAGTTTTGCAAAAAGTCCAGGGACCTTCTTGAGGGCTCATGCCTGAAAATAATACAATAGGTCTACTAGAAAATTTTCTGTTAACAAAATATGAAACCCTTCCTGTGCCTGTATAATGTCACGAAAACGGCAATCTTATAGAAAATAAAATAAAACAAACACAATCATTTCATATTTTTATTAAATGTTCCCCAAAACATGTTAGCTTTGAAATAAGGAATGCCTTGAAAAAGGAACATAGTTATCCACTAGATGTCAGTGTTGGTGCATGCAAAGTTATTGCCACTTGTTAGTTTCAAGAAGGAATAGAGGAGCCTCTGGTGTCTGAACATTTAATAATTATACATTACAGCTGTCAGAAATATAATACAAAATGTATGATGAAAGTTGGTGCGTTCACATCGGAGGTAATCTGAATGAATCACGCATACGTTTTCTTTTTTTATATTCTGTGTGAAGCTAATAATGCAAATCATAGGCTGGATGATATCATTAGAATTAATTGCGCTAGTTCAATGTAACCATGGTTGTCTCCAATAATATCAACTCAAAACTGTACCTACTAAAGGCTGATTGATTTTATATATATTATATATATATATATATATATATATATATAGAATGCAGGGGTGTGACAGCACTCCAAGGTTCTTTGGTCGTGCGTTCCTTCTGGCATTCTATATATATATATATATATATATATATATATATATATATATATAATCTCCTTCACTTTGAATCTTTCTTCCATTACTTGATCCTGAGTATGTACGTCCTCAACTTCTGTTTTGCTGGCACTGGCCATGCAACATTATGGCTCTGGTTAATTTTAAATTCCTAATAAATATGACTAAAATCCCCATTGAGGATTGTGTCTAGAAAATGAACTGCCTGGACTACAGCATGAATGTTGCTTTCTAATGCTCAACAACAAATCAGCTTAAAACAAATCTAGCAAAGCCAAGGAGCTTATCAGAAATAAACACTTTCAGCCCATTGAGAACACAGAAAGGCACGGAGAGTTTTACCACAAAAGGTTCCAAGAAATAAATAGGACGAGTGTTGTCTGTATTATAACAGTTCAAGACGGCTGGCTGGAAATCCTGAGATATATTGCCATGCTAAACCAATTATCTCCACACATTATTTTTCCTATTTATTTGAGGCTGACTGCCGCATTGGCCTCACACAAGATGTTAGCCAGGAGCAGGCCTGTGTTGCTTCATAAAAAGACACAAGGATGAGCCGAGTTCCAAATAATTCTTCAACTGCATGCAATGCTAATGGTGCAAATATAGCTTTGCAATTAGCACCTAGCCAAGGCAAGTGTTACGTAATCATTCATAATACAAGAAGTGACGTATACACTTGTCACTAGTATAAGCATACATGTGTTCTTGTTTTTAGATTACATCGATTTTTTATTGAATGATTTTTGGTATACATGTATTGGACCCATTATCCAAAATGCTTGGGGCCTGGGGTTTTCTGGATAATGGATCTTTCCATAATTTGGATCTTCATACCTTAAGTCTACTAGAAAATCATGTAAACATTAAATAAACCCAATAGGCCAGTTCTGCTTCCAATAAGGATGAATTATATATTAGTTTGGATCAAGTACAAGCTACTGTTTTATTATTACATAAAAAAACGAAATTATTCTATTGTCAATAGGAGACTGCCTTATTGTAATTAGGAGCTTTCTGGATAACGGGTTTCAGGATAACAGATGCAATACATCACCCCGTCTCCCCAGGCCTTGGGGTTATCCTAGATTCTGCCCTGTCATTCACTCCTCACATCCAGACACTTGTTAAATCATGTCACTTCCTCCTAAGGAACATATCCAAAATACGATCATTTATCACCCAAGATGCTGCCAAAATTCTTATTCACTATCTTGTCATATCACGTCTAGTGTATTGTAACTCTTCCCCTCCAGAGACTGTCACCTCTCCAGTCCATACTGAAAACTGCCGCTAGGCTTATACACCTCAGCAACCGCCCCTCCTCTGCCATACCATTCTGCCAATCCCTGCACTGGCATCCACTGCCCTTCAGAATTAAATTCAAATTAATGACCATAACATTCAAAGCACTTCATAACTCTGCCCCCCCCACATCTCTGAACTCCTTTCTATATACTTACCCAACCGCTTACTATGCTCCTCTACTGACCTGCTACTCAACACTTCTCTCATTACCTCCTCACATGCTCACATTCAAGACTTTGGAAGGGCTGCACCCCTCCTCTGGAATTCTCTCCCACGGTCTGTCCAACTTTCTCCCAACCTTTCAGCTTTCAAGAAATCTCGTAAAACACGCATTTAGAGAAGCCTACCCTCACTCTTAACTACCCAATGCAATACCACTTACAGTACCACATCTCTCACCCACTTAACTCTGATCTTGCCCACTCCCACACCTTGTCTATCATTCCCTTCCCTTTAGATTGTAAGCTCTTTCTGCACAGGGCCTTCCTCACCTTCTGTTCATTTACTTTACAGCTCTACAAAATAAGTTGGCGCTATAGAAATACATGTTAATAATAATACAACAGAGATCTTACTTGACAAGGTGGTAGCTGAACATACAAATCTAAACAAATCACAATGTAGCTATTGTAAATAGAAAAACATTTACAGTTCTGTGGATTGAGGGTCGCAAGCACATCCAAGCAGGTTACTCATTCCTGCTTGGTTGCCCAATATGATAGCCATAACATAAATATTTTTTATTGAAAATACATGTGTTTTATGGATAACCAATTATATCTAACCTCTACCACCCAAAATATTGTTTTTTTTTTCTTTATAGAATGAAGTTGTTGGGGAAAAAGGGACATTTCCACTGCCCAACTACGTGAGTCGTCCTTGGTCTGGCCAGTCCTACACTCCGTTTCACCTTGCAGGTTGTTCACCTTCCAAACACTTTTTTTTCGTTCAAAATCTTTTCAGATTGTTCACCAGAAATAAAGATTTCTTTACAGTTGCTTTAATTTTTTAAACACGGTTTCAAAAGTGAAGTTTAAAGTGTAATGTTCCTGTCTCTGGTGTTTTCAGTCTGGCAGCTCGGTGATCTAGGAGCATTTTGAACTATTGCAATTCGCTACATTCAGTTGATTTAGTTGATACATTTCTCTGCAGTATCTGTGGTATATTGGCAACTATTTTATCAATTCTAACAGCTGCCTTTAATTAAACTTGGGGATTGTACAGTACTCAGCAGGGACAAAGATAAGAAATGGATAAACTGTATGTAAATGTACCAATTTAAATTAGTGTTTACTTTGCAAGGGCTGCACCCCTCCTCTGGAATTCTGTCCAACTTTCTCCCTTTCTGCTTTCAAAAAGTCACTTAAAACACACTTATTTAGAGAGGCTTACCCTCACTCTTAAAGGGGTTGTTCACCTTTGAGTTAACTTTTAGTATAATGTAGAGAGTGATTTTCTGAGACAATTTGCAATCGGTTTTCATTTTTTATTGTTTGTGGTTTTTGAGTTATTTAGCTTTTTGTTCAGCAGCTCTCTAATTTGCAGTGTCAGCAATTTGGGTTCTAGGGTACAAATTACCCTAGCAACCCTGCATTGATCTGAATAAGAGACTGGAATAAGAGTAGGAGAGGGACTGAATAGAATAAGTAATAAAAAGTGGCAATAACAATACATTTGTAGCCTTACAGAGCATTTGTTGTTAGATGGTGTCAGTGACCCCCATTGGAAAGCTGCAAAGAAACAGAAAAAAATTGCAAATCATTAAAAAACTATGAAAAATAAATAATGAAGACCAATTGAAATGTTTCTTAGAATTGGCCCTTCTACAATATACTAAAAGTTAACTTGAAGGTGAACCACCCTTTTAACTACCCAATGCAATACCACATACAGTACCACATCTCTCACCCACTTAACTCTGATCTTGCCCACTCCCTCACCTTGTCTATCATTCCCTTCCCACATTTACTTTACAGCACTACAAAATATGTTGGCGCAATAGAAATACATGTTATTAATAATAATAATAATAATACCACTGGCAAGTTACATTATAGCCCACTGTAGTGCAGACTTAGCATTACAAAACATTGTGCGTGCCATTGTAAGAATTTTTATAAATAAACTGCTTCGTAGCCATAGGGGCAGCCATTCAAGTTAAAAAGTTTTCACCCCAGATAAGTTATGTAGAATACAATGGTTCTACTTCTTATACAGGTAGATAAACATGAGTCAAAACTTGTACATGGCTCCCTAGAGGGCTATAGAATGAAAACCTTGCTTATAAAAGATGACATTTGTACCAAGGTGCTAGATCCAGGGTCACTTTAGTAAATGGGCAAAAGGAGCATCTGCCCAGGCCCACTGATTTTTTTTTGGGGGGGGGGGCTCTGTGCCATAATGTATTAATTATTTTCCCTCCCTCCCTACTTGCTGTAAACTGTAAATGATAAAGAAAATATTATTTCTCCCTTTAACTGCCTTCCAAATGCATTAGCTCTCGCTTTCTCATTTGCAATATACAAATTCTTCCATGGAAACTCACACTGTCAGCCCTATATAATCAACAGCCTCCTGCTAATCTGTGGTAATAAATTTGCCATCTGTCTTATTCCTGACCTCATCACAGACTCCTAAACTAACTCTTTCTTATCTTTCTCACATGGTTTCTTTCACGATTTGGCTTCACTTAGGCACCATGTACAATGTGAAGAAATTATTGGTAAAGAAATTACATGCAAAGTGCAGCTTTCTGAAATCAGAAGGTATTTACTTGTCTCATGCCATACACATAGCACTGCCTAGTCACCAAAAATGAGAGTTTTTATTCTCCCATAAGGCATCATGGGCAGAGACATGTAAATCAGACCTTTATGTCCCTTTGGCCAACTATGCATCCAGAACCTCTGGTTTATAGCACAGATACAGCCTAATGGTTCAGGGCCATACTTACAAACTTGCAGACAGCTTGTTTCGATCTTGATAGATCTCATCAGTGCAAGATATTGGAACATGGCTTCTGAGGGAGGAGGACTTGGAGAGTAGCGAAAAGGAAAACCAAACCCGGTTAGGGTGAGGATTACAAGGAGTCAAAAAGCCCTTTGAAGCATTGCTTGCATACCAAAAATTTGAGTTTTAAAATTTGAGTTTTATTTCTCCCATAAGGCATCATAGGCAGAGACATGCAAATCACTCCTTTATGAAACAAGTGTAAAATCCAAAAATATTAGCCTCCCCCCTGATTGCAATTACTTACCTAATACCTGGGACAGTGCTCCTATTTGGTAAAAACTGCAGAAGTCCAAATCGGCAGAAGCCCATCATCAGTATCTTCTTAGGCTTGCTCCATCTTCTCTTTGTTCCTGTCCAGGAAGGTGCAAGTACAGTAGAGTGAAT
This sequence comes from Xenopus borealis, assembly GCA_024363595.1. Lineage (NCBI taxonomy): Eukaryota > Metazoa > Chordata > Amphibia > Anura > Pipidae > Xenopus > Xenopus borealis. The sequence goes on from CM044440.1 coordinate 80,880,973, forward strand.
GCTGATCTTGGATGCAAAAAGTTGACTTTTTTTACAATGTAAATGAACTTCTAAAGAAATACCCTGGACCTGTGCAGTTTTACACTAACAGCAACTACGTCTGGGGTACAGGGTCAGACTGGGATGGTGGGACACTGGGAAAAAAATCTGGTAGGCCACCCACCTCATGGGCCCTGCTGACCCAAGCCCATTCTCCATGCACTAAGGAAACCTCTCCCTGTCTCCTCTCCTTTAATAACATCAGCAGAGGAAGAAGGTAAAAGAAACCCCTTGCAGTGGTGG
>CM044440.1:80884489-80911072 GCA_024363595.1 Xenopus borealis
TCACATAGAGCAATGGTAAGTCAAACAGCCCAGAAACATTAGGTCCCTGGTTCAACTCCATGTAGGACATTACAGATACTTTAGGCTGGTGCAATGGGTTCAGTATATAAAATATGGCATTTTTAGCCACATTCATTTTTAGGGTTTTCTTCTCCTTTAACTCTGTTGGTTGACAGGAAAGTGTAGAGGGTAGGTGATTGAGGAAGTTAATGGCAATAAGATTTAACTTTTCTCTTCTAACAAAGAACAGAATAAACGCAGAGGTGGATGGAGTTGATGTTAACTAGACCCAAAATTTCCTCCTGTCTCAGAGGAGTTACTATATGAAATTGCAGTTTGCTTGGGATGTGACAGATACAAGCTGCATCCAGTTTTTGTACTGTGAAAATGTGTTCATAGTACTTGCCGCAAAATATCATCAAGGTCAACAACAATGATGGATTTCTATTGAGGACACCTGAAGGCTGGTGTCCCCCCCCCTAAGATCATGTACATCCTTCATACCTATATCCACAGTACAGGGATGTGTGATGATTTAAACAATGCTCAAAATCTGCCACCTGCCCAGTCCCAAGTGCTTCAGGTATGGCAAGATGGCATGTGGCTCCTTAAATTGGGCTGGCCCTGGCCTGTGCCTGATGATCAATGATTTCTTTGCTGGGATTAATTTGCATCCTGGCTGGACTAAATATAACAATACGCCTCTTGTCATTAAGGAAACTGTGTAATGGAAAGGAGTAAATGGAACTGAATAGTTTTTTCAAGTTGGTATCTGTGACATGCAAATTGGTCAGCAGTTTCATTTTAACAGTTTAGTTTGCTTGGTGTCATGATTTAACCTGAATTTATACTAAATTGGATAATGTAAATCAATTGGACTAGACTTGCCAATCAAAGTGCCAAATCTGATCATCTCTGTAGAGAAGCCTAAAAATAGAGCATTCTTGCTTATTTCATTGCAGGTTATCATTATTACATTTATATTCTGCAAATGATTACTGTAAAATTTTAAATCTGCTCTTCCCTTCCACACGTGGAGGCAAGGAATTCACTGGCTTGGACTATTTAGTTCTGTTCAGAAATAAGGACACACCTGGATCAGAGCTATGTAGGACGGTACTAAAATTAACATTAGAAAATGCTTAGTAAGGAGTTTACCCTGGTATAGCTAATGACATCAAATTCTCAGGCTGGAGAATTGGGAGCACAGGAATGTAAAACATTGATTTTTTATCAGGGCCCTTATTAATCCATATAGCAATTTCATATGTAATGCCAGTGTATGTCCTCACTGTACAGGGCTGTACATTTAACAAGTTAACAACCATGATTTATTCTTTAAAAGAATGTTAGGTTCAGGACAGAACATAGTCTCATAGTCGCAATTAGACAAATACAAGAGGTCCTCTGCACTCAACCCATTATCTTGTTTGTCATAGTCGCAATTACCCATTGCATACAAGTGCTTGAAGGTAAAGTAATCTTTTGGAGCAGACATAACCTTTTTTTCAGTCAGAAGTTTTTTTACATTCACTGCGCACTCGCGTAAATGATAAAATTAAAAAATTCGAAAATACAAATGTAGAGGCCCATAGGGTTAAGTTCAGGGTCAGTCTACTTTGACTGAGAATGGAGTGATTGTATTCCAGATGGGGTTCTCGCAGCAACAGGACCCAGGCTATGGAACGAAACCACATGGGTATGGAACGCCTTTGGTGGAACCCAATTATCGTAAGAGAGATCACCCAGAGAGAGATGCCTGGAGATGGATTCCATTGAAATAGACTTGGGAGTCCTCACACTCTGAATGTGTGTTGGAGTCAGCCTGAAGATTTCTGTGAGAGCTGAGTATACCTGTACCAATTCTACGTGCTACGTTTTTGCCTGAGGAAATGGTATTGAAGTATGTGCCCCTGTGTGAGGACAGGTTCTGCTCTATATCTAAGTATGAGCTATTGCCTTTAACCAAGGGAGAGGTATAGGGGGCAGGTAGCGCTACCTGGGGTAAAGAGCTCTTGGGACTGGGACTATGTGTCCTCCAGGAGTGGAGTGTGGGACTTTGCCTTTGGAAAGACTGTGCCAGGTTTGGACTTACCACACGGGTACACCAGGGCAGGAGTATTATTGATATTGTTATTTCTATATAAAGTTAGATTTTGTTTGCAGCACTGGTGTATTTCAATATTGTTTACTAGTCGGGCCATCTGTAGGTGTATCCACAGATCCAACTAGGTGGAGGCACTGCCATTGAGAGGATTTGCCAGTACCCTGTCATTTAGGAAAGGGGATTCAGGACCTGTGTATGGTAAGATATGGATGATGTACATCCTATGATGAAAATAGGGTTACACAAGAATAAGGCGCATCAGCACAAGCTCACAAGTGTGCCTAGGGTGCAAAGCTAGGGTGGGGGAGGCCTTCCCTGCTGCCTACCTCTAGTCCGGTTAGACAAGTCCTGCTTTACAATTACAAAAAAGTGCATGAATTTGTGCGTGTATGCGTGCCTCTGTTTGTGCTTGCGGTGGGGAGGAGCCTGCTGTCTGGGTTGCCACACCTCTGCCAGTGGGATATATATATGCAATCTTGTAGAAATAGTCCAAATACACACACACACCCTATGCTTGATAAAGGGGTTATCCCCGAAACGTTGCATGCCGCAGTAAATACATTTTCTATCAAGGGTGTTGCCCTGCCAGCAACACCTGTGTGCTCGTAAAATTTGTATTTATATGTATATATATGTATATGTTTATATGTATATATATATATATATATGTGTGCACCCAGGGCAGAGTGTACATAAGAATATTGGCAAAAGAATTGTTCTCTACTAATCAAGTAGACAATGAAGTCAAGGTATATGGACTGACACTGCAGAACAAGCATTTCCATTCAGGCCTCATCACTGCCTGTGATTATAGCGATTTGTATGCACAGCTGGAGAAGTTAAGTATTTTCCTTTGCCCTGATTTCATGCTCTGAAATCATAAGCCCCAAGCAATCCTTTTAACTTATACTAACTTAAATAATGCCCTATTGATTTGTTGTTTTTTTTTTTTTGCATTATCCATTCTTAAGTTGTTCTTTCATATTAGTTTTCATATACATTACTATTATGACAAAGCATTTCTGTGCATGTCAAATACAGTGCTGATCACAGGAGTGTATGCTGTCCCTAAGGAATATAAGAAAATAGAATAATGAAAGCTTTCTTTTGCCCTACTTGCATTTAGCCTGATTAGTTTCCTTGACTGTGGAAGACAAAGAGGTATAGTTCAGTTTAACCACTTTTGCCTGCAGGCTTACATTGGAATTATGCAGAGTGTTCCTGGCAGTATAGATTCATGATGTTAATACTATTGGTGAGCTAATCCTTAATCTTTTTCATGGCATATACTTTCCAGCTGAATTTTCTCTCCCAAGTAGGTTTATTTTTTCCATTTGGCTGCCAGGATCTACTGGTGGTGTCTTGTTTACAGCAACCTTTTGAGTTAAGAGACTGGATTTTCCATCCAACAAAACAGCAAAGGTGATTGACTTTGAATCAGCTGTGAGAGAGAATATCCAACTCCATTTCCCATTATTTCAGCCCACCAGGTGTGGAAGAATGGGTCTGACTTCCCCCCCCAAACACAGTCAGGTCTCCCCAGACTTATTACATGGATGTAAAAAGGTATGTCTGCAAGCGCAATATTACATATATGTGAAATGCCTCATTTCCATGAATTGGGCCAGTTGCATAACTTCAGGTGACCAGCCTATCCCAGCAGGCCCCCCAAGGGTCACCCACTACCCTCCTGCCTATTCCCCCAGACTCCCACCCACAGGATTGCAGACTTCTCCACCAATAGAATTCTGTGAAACTGCCATTTTCAGAATGGATATGGTGTCAATTCCTACAAGCCAATGGACACAACATTATAATGGCATTAGTGCATGATTTGTAGCAAGTCAGTAGTTCCTAAAGATCCAACCTGCTAGTGGAACCCTGGAAAGATATATATTTATATATATGTATATATTCCTGGCATATCTGGCATTTTTTGTTTACTGCTGCTCATATACAGGCAGATTGTGGAAAAAAAAACACAACCAGATTTCAGTTTGCAGCCTACTGGCCTTTGTTTGGGGACTGATTGATCAATTTCCTTCTCATTCTCTGACTGGAGTTCATTCAGAATCTGAGCTGGAATGTTATAAATTCCCCATCAGGCGATGGTCTCCTTGGGACATGCATGAGGGATTTGGTTGCTGGGTCTTCCCAGGCCCCTTATGTAAACTGATTACTGAGCTAAAAGAATTGGAAAGCTCAATGAAAATCTGCCTGCTTTCTTCAAGTCTTCTTTCCAGGGCTTCTTACAGCACCTCCCTGCAATTTGTAACTGCAACATTTGGCTCTGAATCTATTCCTCTACACTCTAATCTAATCTGCTGGTGACTAGAAAAATATCGACTTCATTATTAGATGAGCCTGCACCATCCTGAAATCATGACTGAAAAGCAACTGCTCACCTTTATGTATATTATCTAATGTGCTCCATTACTTCTCTCTGCCAACCCGCAGTAGTAACAATAACATTATGGTTAAGAATTTCATGTTTTTGCTCCAAGAAACAAACCTTCTTGCTGTCAATGAGCTAAATTAAATCTTTCCATTGTTATGTTATTGCCTTTTAGATTCTATCAGACATGTTGCTTGTTGCAGAGAAAGATAACTTGTCCTTCCTCAATATACAGTATGACAACCAGAAGCATTTAGAGCAGAAATATGTTATTCAATAGGCCAGCTATATTTCATTGCACCACACTGGCAATTAGTTTCAATTAATGAAGGAATCCCTCTAGATTTAACAGTTTGGTATTTCATAAAACTGCTCCAAGAACTTTGACTTACTTGACTTTCTTTCTCAGACAATGGTTTTTGTTACACTGGACAGAGGAGTTTAGGTGAGTGTCTGTTATCTTTCCTTAGCCTGGTCTGGCCTCTTAGCCACATAGTTTAAGATCCTCACAGTGGAAACCCCAAGGGACCGCTATATCACTCAGCATATTAGCTTGAGTACCTACACTGGCAGATGACAAGTAGGGTAATCCTTCTGCTTCCTTCATTGAAGCCTCAGACTATTCTACAAGATTTCTTAAACCAGGCTATTACTCTTAGATGCAATTATTACAGGAGTTCTCACTAGATTTGTCATGTCCCATTTTCTAACCTCGCTTAGGTGATCCCCTTAACTCTGTATTTCTTTATTACTGAGGCCTACTTTTCCCTAGGTTTCCAGCACCATTTACCCTCATTCACCAAGAGTTCACCTTGTTCACCCTGTGCTCCATCTTTTTTTTTTTATAGATCAGAGAACCCACCTGACAACCCCAGCTTCCCTGAAGAATGTCTAAACTGTAGATAGGGAACCCTACAACCCTCTAACCCAGAATAATTAACTCTTAAATGGTATACAAAGGATTAAATCAATTCTCTTTCCAACCTGAGTGTTCTTCCAACACAGATTTCATTGGGCAAGAAACTGAATATGTTTTATATTAATTGCATGGAAGTGAAATAAATTATTTTGCCATATTTGACTTCCACTATTAATTCACCTTAACCGTGACTCAATAAAATTAGATTTAAATATTCAAAAGCAACTGTTGTTTTCCATAAACAATGATATGAGCGTAGTTGGCTAAAAGCAGTGACAAGGTATTCAGTAGAAGCATGTACCGATTACTCTATGGGTATTTACAATACAAATGATCAACCTTTGGTTGAAACATTTGTTTAACAAATCCAAAAGCCAGCCAGCTAATTCTACTATTTTAACAAGAAATGAATCAGTTATCACATTACCTCTTCACTAAGTTGAAATGGCTTAGGAGAATTGGAGAAAGGAAGCTGCTTGGCCAATGAGGATGTAGATCCTCCTAGGGAGCATATTTATCAGAGGGTGAAAGAATTCATAGACACAGTTCTCCAGAGGGGTGTTCAAAAACTCCTACACAATTAAATTTGTGTCTCTTCTGGCAATTCTTATAACTTGTCGTTTCACACACTGATAAATATACTTTATATATGCCTTGTTGCTTCTAACTGAATGCTAAGCTGTCTTTGCATTTCTGAATTCCATTGTGTCTTAATAAAGCTGTAACTGGCCATTGCCCCTTCTGGTTTGAGTGGCCACCTAAACCTAACCCCCCCCCCCCCAAATAAGTCTACTGAAAAGCTTGTTTCCTATCACAGACAGCGTCTATGAATGTTCCCTTTCCATAAACCCTTTTCAATTATCTCTGACGCTGATATAACTGGAATTAGGGGGCAACAGCTGGATTGTGCAAAACTGTCTTTATGCATTGCTCTACCTAGCAAAAATATTTAGTTCACAGTTTCTGATGGCTTGACCTGAGGACTATATGTATGGTGTATAGCAGGGATCCACAACATTTTGAACCTGTGAGCAACCTTCAGAAGTAAAAGGAGTTGGGGAGCAACACGAGCATGAAAAATGTTCTTGGGGTGCCAAATAAGTGCTGTCATTGGCCATTTGGTAGCCCCTATGTGGATTGTCAACTTACATTGAGGCTCTGTTTGGCAGTGCACCTGCTTTATACAACCAAAACTTGCCTCCAAGCCTGGAATTCAAAAACAAGCACTTGCTTTGAGGCCACTGGGAGCAACATCCAAGGGTTTGGAGAGCAACATGTTGCTCAGGAGCTACTGGTTGGGGATCACTGGTGTATAGTACAGCAGGCTTTTGTCTATCAGGCTTACTGGAGAATCCAGCAATCTTGTAGAAGGTGACTCACAAGCACACCACACAACCCAACTGAAGTGTGTACAGGGGGGCAGTAATGGGGAAAGTAGCTGGTGAGACTAAACCGGGGCAAGTATCAATGGGTTCTTGCAGAACCATGGTCAATTTTGGAAGCTGGCATAAAATAGCAAAGTCCAACAGCCAGGCAAAGGTCACAACAGGAAATAATCAGCAGAATAAGGCTAGGCTTCTGGAAACCACCAAAACATTCAGGCAATGAACTGGGTCTTCAGTGTCATTTAAATAGGCACATTTAACTCCAAAACAAAGGGGTTGTAACAGGACGCATCACTTCATCACTTGCATAATGTCTGATGTCATTGTGTTTGCGTTAAACTGTCCTTGTTTCCAAACAGTTGTGTATTGATACTGGAACATCTGTGCTTGCATGCACCCAGAGGACCACGGAGATGCAACATGGAGACAGGAGCGAGTCTGAGGATCCAGATGCAGGCGTGTAACCTTACACAATCACTAAGCCCAGTTCAGTGAGACTTTTTTAAGCCTAGACTTCAAATAATCTGCCATTGAAGTAGATACCGAGGTGTACAGGTTTGCATATTTTATTTTTAATGCTATAAAATCCCTTTTCATATTCAATTTAACGTGCATTTTTAGATTTAGTGAACTTTTTATTAAATATATAATAGCAAGCTTGCAGAATACTAAGCTCCCTTCATCTTCCTTATTTGCTGACTACTTAACATTCTGAAACTTTTACTCTGTTATAGAAATGCAACTGTATTAGCTTTACATAATTCTTGGTACATGAAGACATAACCTGTATTCTCAGACTGGAACATTTTCTATTAGGCCTTTACAAACACAATTACTGTATTCTTGCATGCAGCTCTTATTGTATTGTGTGTGTTTTTTTGTAATTTTGTTTGTAAATTGTGGTTGCTTAGATGTTAACACTAAAACTAATCACAAGCTTTAATTCATTCTCAGCCTTACTCCTTTCTGGGCCTATTCATTGTGAGTAGTTACGATTTCTGAAAATCTTATACAAACACATTGGAATTGTTGGCATTATAAAAATCTCCTCTTTGTCCATTTACCCATTTGGTGCATAATCGTGGAGGCAGATGCATTAGCACATTTTTAGACCATATAATATGTCATTACAGGAAAATTACCAAATTATACACTATCTGCCTTAAATCTGAACGTTATCTTATTTAAGACTACACAGACATTCCCATTGATTTTTACTTTAATTTCTTTTTATTTCCCTAACCTAAACATAAAGTGTCATGTGGTTATGTTTAAATTCCTAATCACTGCAATCAGGCAGAGGAAGCCTAGGAAATACTGTCCTTTCAGACTCATGTGAAATGTTTGCTTCCAATAAAAGCCTAAAATCATATACAAAAGCAATCTGTTCTCCCAGCCAAATCTGCTGTTACATTCTCATGCACTAAAGCATCTTTATTGTAAGATCATAAAAGCAAATCTATGCTATTTTCCTAAGCCTTTTAGTTGAGGATTCTTGAATGTGTTGGCTTACATTTCTCTTCTCTAGTCACTTAGCAATATACTACTATTTATAACTGATGCTTATCGAAGATTTTAGCACCTTTTTTTTTTCAAGATTGGTGATTAATCACAAGTTTCTTAAGGCATCTTTAGAAGCCAGAGATTCCAGAAAAAAATAGGACAATGCAAATAAAAAAAGGAACATATATATGCAGATACAATTGCATTCAGAATAATAGTAGCAAGTTTAAAAAAAAAAAAAAAAAAAAAAAAAAGGGAATAAAGCTCAAACTCGTTACAATAGCTTTTATTTCCATACATGGAACTGCATTGGGGACCAAATTCTGGCTTCTGTTACATTCCAGAATTCTTCTGCATTTCTTGGTTTTCTTGGTATGTGATAAATAGACCCAATACCATAGTATGAGAAACATCCCCATATCATAATGCTTGTGCCACCATGTTTCACTTTCTTCACACTGTACTGTGGCTTGAATTCAGTGTTTGGGTACTGTCTGACAAACTGTTCTTTTTGGGTCTAGGGGCCACAGACAATCTTGTTTTCATCTGTCCACAAAATGTTGCACCAAAATATCAGAGTACTAACAGACAGTAAGATATTGCTTTAAAGGAGTTACTTAGTTTGGTAGGTGAAATGCTTTGTGGTTTTTCTCTCCACTGTATATCCTTGTGAGTGTGTAGACTCAGGGTTTTGACTGGAGAGGATAGCACCCACATCTATTTGCCTTTAAAGGAATTGTTCAGTATAATATATGAGGAAATGCCATTTAAATTGGTGTTTTAAAAAGACAACAACCCCAAACACACCAGTAAATGAGCAAAATCTTGGTTCTAGACCAACAAGATTGATGTTATGGAGGGACCAGCCCAATCCCTGGCCCTTAATCTAAAGAAAACTGGTGACATCAAAACATTTTCTGATGCAAAACCAAGAAATGTGGAAGAATTGTGGAATGTAACAGGTGACACAAGTTAGTCAATTCCATGCAACACAGATGTGCAGCAGTTCTGAGAAACAGTGGTTTATAAAACGAAATATTAGTTCTGTGATTCAAAGGAAAGCAAAATATTGTAACATTTATCAGTTTATACAGTGAATGCTTAAGTTTGTAAGAAGAATGCCGGCACTGCTATTTGGGGGAACAGCCTAATATTCCCTTTTCTTCTCTTTCTTTAAAGGAATAACTCAAATTTTAAAAAGTTTCTTCATGTTTTGATTTGGAATAGAATGTTCAGTGTTCGAAATGCATTTTTAAACACACTGCTATTATAGATGTAAAAACCCAACACATATTGAATTAAAAAAATTGGTGTCCCAGAGTTCCTTGTACCATTCCAAGCAAGACTGAAAGTAAGGAAATATACCCATGTAGCACACCAGCAGTGCAGCTTTTTGATATGTTATTTAGAATAACTATTCACTGTTCTCTATATGGGATTCTATTGAAAAAAAATAATAATCAAAACTACAGCAGAAAAAATATTTTTATTTACTTATTTGTGAAATATTAAGGCCCCATAATCTGACAAAACTATTGCTCCTACATTCACTTTTTTTTAACAATACATGCAAGTTGTTTGCAAAGACAAACAATAAAATTGTGGTACCTCACAAATGTAAAACTTTTGAAATCTACAAGAAACAAGGAAAATAAAACCTTCTGAAACAAGGTATGGAACATGCTTTTTACAGTTTGTTTTTATCACAACCATGAATGATAAATGATGAAATATAATTTGTATTTAACCATTAATGTATTCATTAATATGATATTTGTAAGTGTTCTGCTTTGGCCTATTTACTTTCTTACTTATCTCTGCAAAAATCAATATCCAGTGTACTACAGCACAATCAAGATATTTGTTTTTTAATTATTTTTATAAGAAACTCTCTCGTATATATTATATGATATACATATCCATTACTGTAAATATGTGTGTGTGTGTTTTTGTAAATAAATAAAAGTGTATATCCAATACATAGGACAATTACACAAAACTCTAGAAGGATACACAAAAAAGATTTATCGAAACCTGATAGAGTTTAACTGAACCAAGTGCTAACAATTTAATTTATGAGCTGGGGACATTTGCATGAGAAACACTAATAAAAAGAGATGATTTTAAGATATAATCAAAATGTAGTTTCTCCTGTAGACTGAGAATTTTAGATATTTGTTAAATCTTCTTGCTGGTCTAGTTTGCTTTCTAGCATTCAACTCAAGGATTCTTCATTTACTTACCTTAAATGTGTATGGAAGTCTCAAAATGACTCTCACATTCAAGAAAATGCACACAAATCATAAATACCTGAGAATTATAAAAAAAAAACTAGAAAAATGTGAGAAAAATATAAACTTTTTCAAACTTCAATATATCTTCCTCTTAATGTACAAATTTTCAATGCCTACTAATAATGTGCAAAAATGCTGCCACATATTCAGTTTCTGAACTGAACACTATATAAAATTTGACAGATTATTGACGTTATCTCCTTAATGAACAAACATTTTGAAAATATACACATATACGTATAAACACAGAGGGTCATGTATATGAATTGGCATCCAATTCTTATAAATTTTTTTATCACGTGATTTTGAAAACTCATTTAACTGATGTAAATGTTTAAATGAGAGTGAAATTGTCAAAGGGGCACAAGCATTTAAAATGAAAATGAAATCTTTATAAATTTCATAACAAAAATGGCACAAGCTTTGATATGAATGGCAACATAACATGCTTGATCAAAGATAAAAACATTTATAAAAAAAAATCAAAGAAGGTTTGAAAAGTTCTAATTACAAGGTCTAGAAATGAAAACTGAAATCATATTATACGTGAATTACAAGTAAATTTTTAGTACAGTGTGCATCTTATTTTGGCAGGAATGTAGAACATTTCTCATGGTTGAGTTTAAAATGAAAGTACACTAGTTCAGAATTATAATACAGGAATGGGATCTTTTATCCAGAAAGCATTGAATTACAAGAAGGCCATCTCCATAGACTTTATGGGGCAGATGTACTAAATTCACGTGAAGGATTTGAAGTTCGATCGAAGTTCGAATGTAGGATTTCTTCTTTTGGTCGAATATGTGAATTTTGGCATATTCAATCATCGAATAGGGAATAGTCGAATGGACGAATATTCGATCAGCGAAGGATTTAATTTTTTAAGTTTCTTCGATTGCCTACTTCGGCAGATTGGACCTACCGAATTGCAATAGAAGCCTATGGGAGCACTCCCATAGGCTTCTGAGACTAAGTCCTGATCGAATAGGATTCCTACGATCGAAGTGTTCGATCGTACGAATCATTCGAATGATTTCTACGTTCAGTCGACTGCTTTATTCAACTAATGGAATAGGTTTTTATTCGATCGTCGAATGATCGAATATCGAATAAAAGGTAGCCTAGAACTATCCGATTAACATTCGAAAATCGAATGCTAATCGAATATCGAATAGAAACGAATTCTTTTTGGGGAATAATAGTAAATTTGCTCCTATAGGTTCCATATCTTTACCAGAAAAACATACTAGAGTTTACTAGAGTCAGGGAAAGAGCCCCCTTACCACATTAGATGCTCCTGGCCCCATTAGATGCTCCACATACCTACTGAACAAAGATACAGGACAGTAACTTTTTTAATATTAATTAAAATAAACCACTGTCAAAGCACTTGGAGTGAAAGCTGTCAGCTAGGCTTAAAACATGTTTAGCAAATTTGAATTCTGTTTTTTTTATTTAAAAACAACAAAAACACAAAGTCTTTATGCAGAGGTAAAATAAAGTTTTGGTATAATATGCAGCTGACTGTTTGCTTAGGCTTTGATACTGACCCACAGAATCGTTATAAGGGTCCCATAAATTCATGTTTTCAGATAAACTTTTCTTCCCGTTTCTGTGTAAAGCAAACCTGCAGTCACTGCAGTTAAAATCAATAATGACGGCACAGTCCTCTTAAATCCATTTTGGCATTATGAGCTACCCCAGGAAATTTATTGGTTTTGTCAGGGTCTGTGGATTCATAGAATTCTGTCAACACCCTGAGAAAGAAGAAAAATGCATTAATTTTTGCAAGTTATAAAACACAGTCTGTATCAGCGAGACCCTTTGGAATTCACTTGTACATCCATCATTTTAATAATATATGAGTGAATAGTGTTATATTTCACACTGTTTAGAAAATAAAAGAATAAAGAAAAAAATTACCCCTGCCAATGTCAGTAACATTTTCTGGATACACTCAATAGAATCTGCACTCATCGAAGTAACCAAAGATCATCTACTGGCAAAAGATCACTATTCCACCATACTAATCTTTCTAGATCTCTCCATAGCCTTGGACACAATGCATCACCCACTCCTAGACATTTTGTACTTTGTTGGCATTCGTGACACTGCTCTTGCTTGGTTCAAAACTCTATCTATAGCCTTATACATTGGCTCCTGACCGTGTGATATGACAGGTGCCCCAAGTCATGTGACTTGTGCTCTGATAAACTTCAGTCACCCTTTACTGCTGTACTGCAAGTTGGAATGATGTCAACCTCCCCCACATAGTAGCCCATCAGCAGAACAATGGGAAGGTAACCAGATAATGGCCCACTGGCACAAGATAACAGCTTCCTGTTAGATATGAGGATAGCACTCCGAAGTAAAAATCCAAGTCCCACTGCGACTCTTCCAGTTACATTAAATATGAGGAATAATAGTCTGCCTGAAATCGTTCCATTGTGAAGAGCTGGTTCTATCTGAAAGCACAGAATCAGGCAAAATGAGCTGAGATGGCTGCCTACAGACTAATAGTACAAGTAAAAAAATATACTTAGTTCAGGAATAAAATTTTACATGGTAGAATTATTTGCAGCGTATAAAATGTAATTTAGAAATAAAAACATAATCAAATAAATCATGACAGTATCTCTTTAATTATATGTACTTGCAGCATTCTGGAACAGATTAATATATAGTAACTAAGTACAGACACAAAGACGAAGACAATTTTGTCCTGAAAACAAAGGCAAAACTATAGAGCATACATGTGAAAATAAAAATTTATGACTGTTATTGGCAAAATAAAAAGAAATGTACATACTTATCTTTTACGTCAAAGCGGATATATATATTCCTTTTGAATATCCTTTACTCTTAAAAATATGAATTTTGGACATTACTTACACACAAATTCTGTGAAAACATAAAATACAGATTCTCCTTAAAATACATCAATTACAGTAAAAGAAATCAATGGATATGTAACATATAAAGCTGGAGTGCAATATCAAAGCACTATACAAATACTAAATTCAGGTATGAGACTTGTTATCCAGAAAGCATTGAACCTGGCACATAATCTCAGTATATTTATTTATTATGAAGTAATAAGGGTATAGGGAGAGTTAGAAAGAAAAGAGAGAGAGAGAGGTTTCGCTTTCTTCATGTCCTAAAAAAAGATACAGGAACTATTGCATATTAAACTTGGTAACACATTTACTAGACATTATAGCTTTCTATAAAATGGTTTATTTTAATATCACTCCTACCAATGTTTTATTTTAATATCACTCCTTCCAATGTTTATTAAACTTGTTTGGACAGCCCCTAATTAAGTAGTTTTAAGGCCCATCCAGCACAGAACAATATAGGTATGGAATCCATTATCCATAAACTTAGTATCTGTAAATTACAGAAAGTCAATCTCCTACAGACTCCATTTTATCCAAAAAATTATTTCATTTTTTCTCTGTAATAATAACCTTTCACAATAAAATGCATAAATTCATATCTGTGTCAAAACAGTCCTATTGTTCAAATGGATGGCTGTAATCTTTCACAATAGGCAAAAGAATAATAGCCTAATTTGCTTGGAGATCAAAAAGTCACACATTGGTTTCACCAAACCAATTTTTTTTGAACTGCTATAAGAAGAGAATTTGGCTGCAAAGAATACAACCTTATAATTCCTTGTTCAGAATTTTATTATTTAGAAAACTCCACAAATTACATCTGTCAGAGTGTCAATTTTAAACAAATAATTAAAAAAAAATTGATTTCCTTTTTTGCAATAAAGCAGTAGTTTGTACTTGAGGGTAGACAAGGTACATAAATCCATATCGGTACCAAAACAATCCTGCTGTTTTTTTAACGTTTACATATTTTTTTAATAGCGGTATGCAGATCCAAATGATAGAAAGACCCCCCCAGCTCCCAAGCATTCCAGATAATAGATCCTATCTATGCCTGTGTGTGTTTTTTTTTCTGCAAAAAATATCATGTTGCTAGATCAAGCATCTGCTGGATACAGTGACCAAATTGTACAGTACAATATACAAGAATACTTTATTAAATTAGAGTAAATCAGAGAAGAAGAAATAAGTTATTAAAGTAGATGGAAAGGTAATGAAGAAGAGGCAATGGACTGAGCCACATAGTTGCAAATTGACTATGAGAAGAGGTTCATATCATTAAAGGACAAATGTCGCCAAAAAAACATTATCCCTAACTAAAGCTGCAGGCTAATAAAGCCACAGTCCGGTTGGGAGCTCCCAGTTCAAAAGGCCACTTTGGGGCATAATGAGCAAATGGCGTAACTTGCTCATTATGCAGACGTATGTGACATCAGAAGTGTGTTATGTGCTCTGACCAACATGGCAGCTCACACCAGGAGCTTCTTCCAGGTGCAAATGTCCTAGCGCTGGAGGGAGCAATTTAAAAAGAAATAAAACGTACCCACAAATGGAATGCAGACTATTGCCCGCACCTTTGGTTGGGGATAATTTTGGATAACGTGCCCTTTACCAGTACTAATTAAGTATATTTCTTAGGTTCTATTAGCCTCGTATAACACGGCAAATGCATAAGTACCGACAAGTGTAATCCGAAGACACCATTAATGTCAAGAAACTTATTACGAGTGTAGTAACTATTGAGAAGGGTCCCTGATTTATCTGGAGGCCAAAAAAATCTGTATGCAAGAGTCTATTGTGTGAAGAAAGGCACCCATGTTCACATAAACATACTGTATACAGAATTTATATTAATCAAGTTACAATATCCAGTGAAATATACTTACATTAGTTACTCTCTCAGAAAAAAAAACCCTTTCCTTTAACATCTTCTGTATCTTCTATATAATATGGATACATTTAATGGTTGAATTTCGAATGCATGTCAGTTTGCACTCCTTTATATTCGAATATACTCTAAATTCAAGAAATTTTTTTTAGAATATCTAAAACTTGCACTAATTTTACCTACTAGAAAACTCAAATCGAATTAGAAAAAAACGACTATCAGGAAATCTACGAACATGTCCAAATTGGTCCCTGGACCTGTCCTATTGACTTATACAGGAACTCGGTAGGTTTTATAGTAGATGGCAAATAGTCAAATTTGAGTTCTTAAAGGGGAATGAAACCCCCAGGCGCTAACTCAAACCCTCCACCTCCCATTGGCCCCCCTCCCTCCCCCCCCCGGCCTACCTCTCCACCCGAGCTATTGCCCCTAAATCCCTACTAACCCCTTCATGCAGGTCCCCTCCAGCGATGTTCACAGGTGTTCTTCTCTTCTAACCAATTCTTCCTGGAGCTGACGGCTATGGGCTGTGCATGCGCAGTAGGATGCTGGTACTACTGCACATGAGCACAAAGTTCACCAATTGAACTTCTTGAACTTTCGGCACATGCACAGTAGTACCAGCGCCCTACTGCGCATGGGCCGCCAACGGCGCCGGATCCAGGAAGAAGGCCCCTGTGAACATCGCTGGAGGGGACCTACATGAAGGGGTAAGTAGGGACTTAGAGGCAATAGCAGGGGGGGAGAGGTATGCTGGGGGGGTGGAAGAGGGAGGGGGGGAGAAGTTAGCACCTGGGGGGGGTTTCAGTCCCCTTTAAAGGGATACAGTATGATAAATCTCGAAATTCGAATTTAAACTGGAATTGAGTTTGGATAATTCCCAATTTCGAATTTGAGAGTTTTGACCATAAAAAATCAATTCTGCCCCTTAGCCTCAAATAATGCTTATGGGATCCCAACTGAAAACACTATTTGATATAGGCAAAAACGTCATATCTTTTAAAAAAATCTCTTACTTAATTTTTCTTTTTTCGACACAGGTTATATTGTATATATTTCAACATTAATACGTGCAATTCTACTATTAATGAGTTGGGAATGTTAGTATGGGAATACACAAATTACCATTTTAATGTAAATTTTAATGTATTCTGCCACTATTGTTGCCGGTCTTTTGTGATATTATTGTACTAATCATATAGTTTTATTATACATATTCCAGGATGTCCATATTTCAAAATGCTTTTCCACTGTATCTGTCAGTAAAGTTGTTCGATATAACATAGTCTATGTCAGAGTTAAGTTATTCTTTTAATCCATGTGTGGTGATAGAATTTTGTAGCCATTGCTTAACTTTATAACGTTTTGTAGGGATCTGTAATCAGTCTCTACTGTCTTCTTACTGATTGCCATTTCTGATGCCTTAACAGTTGTCTTTGCCTTCTTTTTTACTCTTTCAAGCTTACAGCACACATGCAAGTTTCCATAGCAATATGTTTTGTCATCTCACTACATGCTTGGGAAACTCTGAACTGCATGTGTTGCTCATCAACTACAGCATTTTATTGGATATACCAGAAGTCACAGTAAAAAATGACTCCCTCTATACTTTCTCATAATAATAGAGGCTCTGTTCTGCTAGGCCAGCCAAATTAACAGCAAGTGCAATCTGGGGTTATTTTTATTTTTGATATGATATTTAAAAAATAATTGTTGACCAGTATTATATACAAAAGCAGCTGCTTTGCAAATGATGGGACCTGCAGGAGTCATTGTACAATTCCCTTGTTAGACACTTTGGTATGGGTCATAACAAAATGACATTTAGGTAGCACAAACTTACAGATAAATGCTTTGTGATGCTGCAATCCTTGAGGAAAAATAAAGTATTCTAAGGGGCAGATTTACTTAGGATCAAATTTGAGGGTTAAAAAAACCCTCGAATTCGACCATGAGAATAGTTGGGAATTGTTGGGGATTTGAATTAAACTCCAGAATTGTCTTACTACTTAGAGGCTACAGTAATTCTGTAGAGACTACATAGGTCCTAATTTTCTAACTATGAATTATACCACGATTACCTTTTTGCAAAATAAGGCCAAATAAGAACATATATATTTTTTGAAATATAAATGGTAAATATTTGAGTGCGTTAAGAACATTATAAACATGTAAATGATATTTATATCTGTTTATGCTGAAAGTATTTCCCATATGTATAGCTGATGAAAATACCAAATGCCAACAAACACAAGCTAGAGTTTAACTGCAGCCCATAAATAAAGGAAAAACTTGGCAGAGGAGCACACATATACAAGAGAAAGACTTTAAAGTAAGCCAAAAAGTGTTGGTTCAACATGTTGTACAATGCAGCTTCATATAGCTAATAATTCAATTGATAAGTGCAGAAGTCATGTATGACTAAGTGTTTACTCTGGAGATACTTGGCAAGCATTCATGAAGTAAACAGCCAATTTTAAACAGTTGCAGTCTTCCCCCAATTTTTGGGTAACGCAAATGCAAATGGGACAGAAATGAAAAAGTACCTATCATAGAGGGAGCTTCTTTTCTTAATCCACCTTTGTCGACAGTCCCTTCATAAGCAACAGTTACATCATAAGCTGCATCTAGGTAATCTTGCATTACATCAGTTGCAACATGAGTTGCCTTTACACGTGGAGTCAGCACATGCTTTAACACTGGAGTGCTACAATATGACATGGCATATATTTAATATATATTTGAACAAGTAGAATATGAAAGGTAAACATGTAAAAACTGCAGACACGGACACGGTTCTTCCAACCGCACGTGACTTTAGGTATGGCTTTCAGGGGTCGCTCACTCAGTCTCTCACCCACCTTGCACACAGGTTAGACTAGCATAACAGCACCCCAAACACCAACCAACACCCACAAAACACATGCAACTTGCTGCCACCACTCTCAACTTGACACTGGTGTTTAGAGAAACCAGTTACTCTAGTAGTAGAATGGCTGATGGAAAGCAAACACACACTTCCCACCAGCACTCAAATGGTTAACTAGCATACAGACAGACTAGCATTTTCATTCAGCATGCAGAGGGCTAAGGCTCACAGTTACTCTCTTTCAAGCTAGGTTCCTAGAGCACAATAACAAGAGACAATCTTATTAGAGTCTCTTTAATATTGTAAAAGGTATAACAGTGCAATTAATATAATGATATTACAAAAAGAGACATACATTGAATAACAGTTACAAACAGTTTATAAAATTAAAAAGGGAAAACATGGAAAACCTATACTTAACTCGAAAGGTATAGAATTCCTGGTCCTGGAGGCAAGGGGAAACAAAACAAGATAACTTCCAATTGCAATTGGTCCTCCAAAGTAAATCCAACTCTTAGTCAGAAGAGCTGACTATTTATCAGTGATTTCAGGGCATCAGGTAACTGCACACTCCCCCCTCCCTCAGGAATGCAAGGGGCATGGCACAGACTGAGTTTTTATGACCTCCTGTGAGAAGCAACTGGACCAAGGAACATAGAAGTGATATGATATTATATGCATTGGTTATGAATTCTCTCCTGGACACACAATACTGTGTGTGACCTGCCCCGATATTCACATCTGATAAACAGAGTACCAAGCCTAGTCATGTTTGGACTCATCTGAAAGCTAATATTACTTTGAACCCATCACCAGTTTTTAATGCTGTTAATACAATAGGTCTGGGTTCTGTGAGGATGATCTCACCTGTGAGAAGCCTTGCTGTGAACTTTAAATTCTTCCTCCTTGGGCTTTCCCCCACTCCACATGTAATGGCCCTTATCAGCCAGGGCTTGGAGAAAGGAATAATAGTTTGTGACCCTGTTACACATGGACAGACAGACTTATCATGATCTTCTTCATGATAAATTGGCCTGTTTTATTAACTATTATAGGCCTGTATCATGACAAGATATGATGCAAAATCTTGAGGATATGTGAATATACGATTGCCAAGATTTGCTGTGTCCCATTTATATTGCAGCAAATAAATCAGTATGAATAAAGTAACACAATCTGAATGACCATAAGGTTAAAAGATGTTATAATTTATGTATAAAATAATCATTTCTTACAGTGTTTATAAACACTGGGCACATCTGCTCGTGGACAGTAACCCATAGGTACCAATCAGTGATTGCCTTTTTTCAGGCAGCTTAAACAATAAAAACAAACATTTGCTTAGTTGCTATGGGTTGCTGCCCACGTGCAAATTTGCCCAGTGTTTATAAATGAGCCCCAACTACGTTCAAGTTATTTGACAGCTGTGAATAGGGATAGATGATATTGAAATAGGTAGCAGATGTTCTGAACTATAAAAGGTTGGAACACATTACATTATTAAAAATATGATGCATTCTTAGAGGCTTTTATAGCATGGGAAATTAATGTATGCATGAAGGTAGCCATACAAAAATCATCCTTTACTTATAAACAGGTAGACTCAATTGAGACCTATTTGATAGCAGGAATGAAGATCATAACTTGTATATGGAACAACAAAATTAATAATTCATGACTAATCTGACAGGGATGTCTTGAACTAGAAGTAGCACATCATCAACAGAAATGCTTTGTGTTATAGTTACTTGAATGTACAAATACAGTATGTAAACATTTTTACGAATACAGTCTTTGTAGTTCTAAATATGTTTTGTTTTATACTCATTTCTTTTCACTTAAAGAAAGGACTATGGGGTGAATGCTTCACTGCTTGCTCTTTTTAAATCAGAGCTCAGAACAGATTCATAGTAAGCCCCAATAAGCAACATATTCTACAGTGATTATAGACAGATTATACATCATTCACATCGACCCCCTGCCCAGTGGAGCTTATAGTCTAAGATCCCTATCACATACACTCACATGTTGTCAATTTTATCAAGAGCCAATTAAGGAGGAGGAGCTGCTGTAAATTGCCACAGACAGTCACTATTTATTGGGCTGGTGGGGGACTGTTAGGGCCTCTGTGTACCCAAATTGCCAGAACCTATTTTGATTCTTTCTCCAGTCCTGGAAGAAACTGGAGTATTGGCGGCTGTATGTTTGTAATAAAACTGAACATTTGCTTTACTTTTCCATTAAATATTTATAGGATAAGTCAATGTTAGAATCTTGAGTTAAGCAAAAAGTAGAAAAATGTGAGGTAAAAACATGTTTTGTCCCCTATTGTATGACCTGTCACGCAGACAAAAAACTCTGTATAATAAGTCATTTTCAAACTAAACATGAAATCCAAAATGTACTCTTATTAAAGCATTCTTAGCTATTTTAAACTGATTTAAACATCTCTGCTGTCAATCAAATATTGTCTTCCCCTCCTCTATGCCTTAGGCATAGAGGTGGGGCAGGCAATTACTTTTACTTTCCATTCAGCACTTCTAGATGTTACTGTACTCCTCACATTCCCCCTTTCTCTTTACCATTTAATTGTGTAGCCAGTGCATTAGGATGGAAATGAGGTCCCCCATTCTGGTGCAAGATTCTGAGATGATGCAAAGCTTGTCTTAATAACAGTGTACACAGAATGACTCCTGTCTGCTTGCTATAATTATGAAGTCCCAGTCAGAAGGAAACAATGTTAAAATAATTTATACAGTGTTATTAAAGTTAATTTTGCTTGACTAATGTGAAAACATAGGATTTGGAATATTTTTTTAGGTGACAGGTCCCTTGAATAAGCTACATTATGAATTTCTTTTTACTTGTTTATAAAATGCTAGGCTCTTGCGCCTATTGTTATTCTATGGTTAGACAGAAAATGTCTGCCCGATAACAGACTGCTAATCCCCATGGATATGCTACTACCATTGAGAGAGGGATGAACAGGTGATAAGGAAAATGGAAGAAACAATTCAGTACTGAGAAGGCAGCTGACACAGGGGCTAAGATTTACACTGAGCTTTACTCCATTTTAAGGATGTCTTTCATGACATATTTAATCTACATCCTGCAGGAAGGAAGGGATATTCTTCAGCCAATGATACAGGAGACAGTCTGGGTCCTGCCCCCACAGCCAGGAACAGGAGGGGCTCAGCAGGAAGAGAGAAAGGGCCAGACAGCATGGAGAGAGGTGCTGGCAAATCTAGAGACTGGCAGTTTTGTGTCCAGTCTGCTGAGTGACCAGCCAGAGAGAGAGAGACTGCTATTAACCTGCAAGGGGAGAACACTACAGTGTACAGCCTGCTTGGAGTTGTTTGCTGCTGTTCCCTGGAGCAAGTTTGCTGTCAGCTGCCCATTGTGATTCAGGAGTACAGCAGTCAGCCATCTGGATAAGGTGAAAGCTACAGTGTGGAGAGAAGCACAGTTCAATCTCAACTGTAAGTTATTAACCCTTGTGTGACCAGCTTAAGGAACATTGGGAGTTATAGAAACAGACATAAATCTGCTAGTCCATTGGAGGGTGAGACATATTGTGCAAGGAGAGCTGATACCATTGCTGCACACTTCCAACAGCACCGTTTATAACTTTATACCCTTACCAAGAGACACATTGCCATCTTTTGTTATTACACCCAGGGAGATCATCCTATCTCCCAGTTCGGCCACAACCGGAAGTGGAGGTTGCTGTTTATTTAGGCTCCTGTGCCATTTGCAGCCCATCCAGTACTTTCAACCCAGTAAGGGGGCCCCCCACCGGTTCACAACCTATTGCAGGACTTAGGTGTGCACACCAGGGGTGACGGGTTTTTATAGGGGCTGTTTTGTTGAATTGTTATTGTCACTGCAGTGATAGCAGAGTAATAATTGTCCTACTATTGTTATGATCTAACCAACTCTTTCTTACAGTTCAGCTGTTTAATAAAGTTCAGGTTGTGCCTGTTGCACTGCCAAATTGTGTGCCTGGTTACTGGAGCCTTGGGGTGTCACCGGGTTAAGGAAAGCAGACTTATAGATATTACTGCCAACACCTACGGGTGCGCTACAATAAAATATTTTGTTGGTGCTTAGTTCTCTTTGTTGCCTATATTAAATTGATGCAGCCGCACTAAGATCTTGTAGCTATGGACTTTTAAATTTAAATGGGGGCAGAGTAAGAGGGATCAAAACGATAACCAAAGGGGTAATGTTGAGATAAAAATAAAATACAGTGGGGGTAATTTATAAAGTTCGCGCAGCGCATAATTGTTCGCAAATGGTAGTTTTGCCCATGCTTTTTCCTGAACACTACTATATTGCACTACTGTGCCCGTCTTTCCGGTTTTTGCGAATTCGCATTGTGAATGAATTTTTCGCAAACAAGACAGGTCTTTGCGTGAGTGCAGGCACTTTGCGAGGTTGTTTTGCGTGAAAATAGCGTTAACAGTAACTTAAATTCGCAATTTGCGAAACAGTTTTGCGAATATTTTCTCCGCCACCAAAGTTTTGGCGCAGAGTGTTCGCAATTTGTGATCTTAGCCATATTTAAAAAGCTCCTATAGATATTCGCAATGTGAAAAACAAATTTGCAAATCTGTTTGCACACTCTTATTCAGCTTTATAAATATAATCAGGCGCAGGGCAAATAGATTCACTCTGCGAACCAATCTGCCCTGCGTGAAGTTTATAAATGACCCCCAGTGTCTTGTTTTTACAGGTTTCTTATATAAAATGGGAGATGAGCAAAAAAAAAAAAGGATAAATAATAAATAGACTTTCCAAGTCACACATAAATAGTAAGAGAAATATGAAGATGTGATTCTGCAACATATGATTATTTAGTAGTATACAATATAATTTTAAAAAAAGGTTCAAAACTGAACAAAATAACACGGGTTTCATGTATCGAAGAGAGGAATATACAGTCATATGAAAAAGTTTGGGAACCCCTTGCATACTGCATAATAATTTATTCCACTTTCAACAAAAAAGTTAAGTGGTATGTGATATGTATTTCATTTACCAGGAACACTGGGGTGTTTTCTGAACAAAGATTTTTAGTGAAGCAGTATTCAGTTGTATGAAATTAAATCAATGTGAAAAACTGGCTGCGCAAAAATTTGGGTACCCTTGTAATTTTGCTAATTTAAATTCATGTAACCAGGCCCGGATTTGTGGAAAGGCTTGGGCCTAGGGTGACAGGATTTTAGGGGGCGGCATGCTGCCCAGCCACACCCACATTGGTTCAGAAACACTGGGAAAACACATGAGATACAATAGTTTTTTAAATTTCCCATGCACCAATCTCCATTGATCCAGTCCTGATGATGAAAATTTGTTAAAAAGGCAGAGTATGGGGGTGATGAATGGCAGGGGGCCTAGGAGCGCTCGCTATATAAATCCAGCCTTGCATGTAACTGCTCAATACTGATCACTGGCAAAACCAAATTGGTTGGATTAGCACGTCAAGTCTTGAACTTCATAGGCAGGTGTGTCCATTCATGGGAAAGGGTATTTAAGGTTGCCAATTGCAAGTTGTGCTTCTGTTGGACCCTCAACTTCCAAAAGATCTGAAAACAAAGATTGTTCAGTATCATGGTTTAGGGGAAGGCTACAAAAAGCTATCTCAGTGGTTTAATCTGTCAGTTTCAACTGTAAGGAATGTAATCAGGAAATGGAAGGCCACAGGCACAGTTGCTTTAAAAACCAGGTCTGGCAAACTAAGAAAAATAAAGGAGTGGCATATGTGGAGAATGATTACAGACAACCCAAAGATCACCTGCAAAAACCTACAAGAACATATTGCTGCAGATGGTGTATCTGTACATCGTTCTACAATTCAGTGCAATTTGCACAAAGAACATCTGTCAGTGGGATGAGAAAGAAGCCCTTTCTGCACCCTTTCTGCAAATGCTTTACATGATGAAAGAAGAACACTGCATTCCAAGAAAAACATTGCTACCTACTATCAAATTTGGTGGAGGCTCCATCATGCTGTGGGGTTGTGTAGTTAGTTCAGGGACTGCAGCCCTTGTTATAGTCGAGGGTCGGATGAATTCAACCCAATATCAGCAATTTATTCAGGATAATGTTCAAGCATCAGCCACATAGTTGAAGTTATGCAGGGGTTGGATATTACACAAGACAATGACCATAAACACACTTCGAAGTCTACAAAGGTATTTATGCAGAGGGAGAAGTACAATATTCTGGAGTGGCCGTCACAGACCCCCGACTTGAATATCATTGAAAATTTATGGGATGATTTGAAGCAGGCTGTCCATAAATGGCACCAATCAAATTTAACTAAACTGGAGAGATTTTGTATGGACGAATAGTCAACAATACCGCCATCCAGACACTCATCAAAGGCTATAGAAGGCGTCTAGAGGCTGTTACATTTCCAAAAGGCGGTGCCCAAATGTATGCACCTGTCTTTATTTTGTTATGATGCATATTGCATATTTTCTGTTAATCCAATAAACTTTGTCACTGCTGCACTACTACTGTTTCAATAAGGAATGTTGTATATTAAAAAGTTGCTACTTTGAAAGCTCAGCCAATGATAAACAAAACTCCAAAAAATTAAGAGGGGTTCCAAAACTTTTTCATATGACTACGATTCAGGAAATAAGTCACATTGCCCACATTCTACATGTGTGGAAACGTTGCTCTAAAATTTTCCATGCATTTCATGACAAACATATGTTATTTAGCAATTTAGGACTGGAATATTTCACTTTAATAATGTAGTTACAAACACAAATCGTCCCAGTGTGTGTGTGTGTGTATATATATATATATATATATATATATACACACACACTGTACCTTGCTCATTGGAAATTACCTTCTTTCCTCGCAAAAGCTTGACTGTCTGCAATAACCTTTGGGATGTTGGGATTATAATTTATGGAAATATTTAGTACAAAACATTATTTAACAGCATACTTAAGAGAGATTCAAGAGTCAACAACCTCATTTACTGGAAAAGGTTTTAATACTTACTGTACAGAGATTTTTTTTAGGCACCTGCACTTTCACTTTAATTTTTAAAGGAGAAGGAATAGCATTTGCACTTGGGGGTGCCAAAAGTTAGGCAGACACATGCACAGTAGAATGAAATAGGCGACTTTTTTTTTAAAGTTCGGCTTTTTGCTCCACTGCGCATGCACATCCTTGAGAAGTAAGAAGAAGCCAAAAGACGATCACTCAGTGGTGCTGACTGAAAGAACCCTAAGCCGGTGCAGTTTTCAGATGATAGGTGTAAGGGCCAAGGGTCTCAGGTAAGTAGATACTATCACTTGGGGTGCCTAACTTTTGGCACCCCAAGTACAAATAACTTTCCTTATTCTTTAAGATCGTATCATGTACTTGATATAAAGCTAGCATAAGTACATAATATTGGCAAAATCATGCTTGGCTTCTCAAAACATCAATATTTGTGTGGCATAGCTATTGATTAATAAATTGTAACGTGCGATTGCCAATTCTTCTTTAATAAAATGACTATGGCATGGCCTGGAATCTGCCCAAACTGAAATATAAATATCAATAAATATTGCCACAGTTTACATCTTTTACCTTGAGCCACTATTTCATTATATTCTCTGTGATGTCTCTGAGATCACCTGTCCAGAAATACCGCCGTCCTAACTGTAACAGGAAGAAATGTGTGAGTAAATGTCCATTCATTGGCTCAAGTGACCTAACGTATGGTTTTCTAGGTTTCTTTGTGTGCAACGTGAATCATATGGTCCTAGAGGGGGGCTCTTCGTTCTTTAAATGGCAAATTTATATTTAGGATTAACCAATGGCGAATACTACTAAAAAAGTATATTTTTATGACAATGATTTGTTTAGCTAAAGTTGGGATTTAAATATGAGCTGTTTGGAGGTATAGTTTTCCGTTAACATGTCAGCACTATATAATTAAAGATGTAAAAAAATTGCTTGCTGTCCATATATTGAGAGCTTTATTATAAAATACACTCAAATGTAATCATTTTGTAAAGAATAATTTAAGATATGGAATTAATTTACAAGGACATGTTAGAGAATTCTGGGACACCCATAAATTCACAGAAAATAGATTAAAGAACTGGAAATTATAAAACATTGTCAAGCAAACATACAGAAACAAGTTTACAAAGCAAAGAAAAAAAAAACAATCCCAACAATTTAGTAATAATCCATTAAAAGAGTCATGGGAAAAATGAATTGGAAAAAATTGGCACCAGATATTCTTTAAATGTACAGTGGTGTGAAAAACTATTTGCCCCCTTCCTGATTTCTTATTCTTTTG
>CM044440.1:80925126-80937927 GCA_024363595.1 Xenopus borealis
TAAGCTGGCCAACTACGTCAAGGTCATCCCATATCTGGCCAGTCCTACTCTCAAATTGCACTTGATTCCTTATGAATGCTATTGTTTCATTATACATTTTAAAAAGTGACTAAGTTTTACCTGCAACTTACTGTACCTGCTGCTTTCATAGTAAAACTCCCAAACTTGGTTGCCCTTCTATTAGACACCAATGGGATCACCTGACTATAGTTGGGAAGGGGTGGAAGCTACAGCAGGGAGGTGTAGTCAGGTGATCCCACTGGTATCTAATAAAAGGGCAACCAAGTTTGGGAGTTTTACTGTGAAAGCAGCAAGTAAGTTGCAGGTAAAACTTAGTCCCTTTGGGATGACTTTGATGTAGTTAGCCAGCTTAAATATATTGCACTATATGGACAAACAATCCCTGTTTTGTTTAAAGGGTAAGGCATTTTCTAGTAGCTGTATGCACAAAATGTCTCTTGTGTCTTCTGTACTCAACCCATTATCAATATATTAAAAACATGTTGTACATACAGCTACTAAAAAATGCCTTCTATTGCTTCATTATACATTTACAGGGGCAGATTTACTAAATTCACAAGAATTCGAAGTTCAATTGAATTTGCATAAAATTCAAATTCGAATCTTCTAATATGCAAATTAGGCAAATTCGACCAT
The DNA here is from genome assembly GCA_024363595.1 of Xenopus borealis. Lineage (NCBI taxonomy): Eukaryota > Metazoa > Chordata > Amphibia > Anura > Pipidae > Xenopus > Xenopus borealis. Next base: position 80,925,784 of record CM044440.1, read on the forward strand.
CAAATATTCGAATTCGAATATTTGAATAAAATTTAATTTGAATATTCGAATAAAATGTTATTCAATATTCGATGGTCGAATAACTTCCCCTTTAAAATTTTAATTGACCACCTACTTCGCCAGAATCAAGCTACCGAATTGGGAAGCATTAATTTTGATCGAATAAAAAAATTTGATCGATTAAATCGTTCGAATCGAATTCGAAGGTTTTAACTTCACATGGTCGAATTTCACATTTTTTTAAATTCGAAATTCGACGAATAGTAAATCTGCCCCTAAGTGCTATATATCTGTTGTTAGCCTGTAGAAATTTTATTGTCCTTAAAACTGACATGTCATGAACACTTTAGCACATTCCTCCACCCAACTCTTTTTTAGTTCAGTGTCAGAGAGGGAAATTCTAAACCAATGCACTTTTCATTCAAGTAAATGAGGAGGAGTTTTGTCCAGGAAGTGGGTGTCACTAGCGACAGACAATTCACCAGAAATATCATCCGTAGGGACATCGGCAATTTACTAATAGGCAGAGAGGACAATTCGCCTGCAAAGAGACCATTGCTAATGTAGTTTTTGCGCCTTATCACCAGGCAAATTTTCACTTAGCCGAACGATCATTACTCCGCAAATACAATGAAGTGAAAATTTTACAGAACATTACTTCTTTCGCCAGAGTTTCCTTCACCACCTTAGAGCAGGCGAACTGATAAGATGAAGCTACATCCTCCTCTATCTTATGTCAGTAACATCATATCCTGTACGCCTGAAAATCATAAAAGTTCTAAAAAATGCTGGTGTTTTTCATATTTTAAAGTGGGATTGATTTCAAAAGTCCTAACTATTAAAGATTTTTTTTCCAACCATTTGAAGGGCATGCGTCACAAAATTATCATTAAAGCGTTGTAGCGGAGCTCACCCAAAGTATCCGTGTTGCTTCTCTCCGTTCCAGGGTCTGCTCTCGCGGGATGTCGGCAACTTCTAGCCGACTCGTCAATTCATTCACCGTCTGCTTATCCCCAGGCGCCCGCCAGAATCATGGAAGAGGCTCACTTCTAAAAATTCATTGTGGCGTTATTGTGCACGCGTTTCGTGCCCCTAGCTCTCCTGGCACTTCGTCAGGGTCATTACCCTGACGAAGTGTCAGGAGAGCTAGGGGCACGAAAGGCGTAGGAAACTCTAACCATCCCACTGTCTGTAATTTTCAAATGTGCACAATAAAGCCACAATGAATTTTTAGAAGTGAGCCTCTTCCATGATTCCGGTGGGCGCCTGGGGATAAGCAGACGGTGAATGATTTGAAGGGCATGGCACATTTATTCTAGGGTGGGCTCATGTCTAGGGCCAGTGGTGTAACTAGATGTTACTGGCGCCACAGCAAATTAATTTTAGGGCCCCCAACATATCCAGAGGTTGCCCTATTTTACCAATATATGTTGAAATTGCCCATTATTTGGACCTCATGGGCCCCCTATACCTCCTGGACCCCCCTGCAGGATCTGCTTCATCTGTAGTTACACCACTCTCTAGGGCAGTGGTCCCCAACCCCTTGGATGTTGCTCCCAGTGACCACAAAGCAGGTGCTTATTTTGAATTCCTGGCTTAAAGGCGGGTTTTAGTGGCATACAAAACAGGTGTACTGCCAAACAGAGCCTCCTGCAGGCTACCAGTCCATATAGGGGCAACCAAACAGCCAATCACAGCTCTTATTTAACATTCTTGTGGACTTTTTCATGCTTGTGTTACTCTTCAACTCTTTTTTACATTTAAATGGGGCTCATGAGTAAAAAAGGTTGGGGACCCCTGCTCTATGTCATGAGAAGATCTCTTGTCTTTATTTTGCTTCCTTAGACATTTGTAATAATAAGTAGCCACTTCAAGCATTTGCACCACAATTTCTAATTAAGATGTCTATACAACTTATATGTACCCGCCCTATTCAAATTGACCTAAGCATAAGAGTTATAACAAAGTTTCTCTATTCAAAAATGAATGCTAGCGAAAATTTCCTATGAAATGCTCAGGCTGACAAATTAATGATAGCAAAACTTCGCTAGCATTCGGTTGCCGAGACGCAATTTCACATTTTTGTAAATTTTGCTTCTTTGGACTCATTTTTTTCTGTCTTCTGTAAGGCTGTTTAACATGCAGTATCTTTGATTTGTTACTGTTACTGCTAATTAATTTAAAGACAAAGCTACTTATATATATTGAGCTTAAAATTATAGTGTTTGAATAGAAACAAACTATATACAGTTGTACTTATAACTTTACATGCCCTGGCAGTATTTATGATTTTTTAAACATTTTTCAGAAAATATGAATGATAACACAAAAACTTTTATTTCACTCGTGGTTAGTGGTTGGCTGAAGCCATTTATTGTCAAACAACTGTGTTTACTCTTTTTAAATCATAATCACTACACAAACTACCCAAATGACCCTGAGCAGAAGTTTACATACCTTGGTGATTTGGCCTGATAACATGTACACAACTTGACACAAAAGGGTTAGAATGGCTATTAAAGGTAAACATCTTCACCTGTGATCTGTTTGCTTGTAATGAGTGGGTGTGTATAAAAGGTCAATGACTTTCTGGACTCCTGACAGACACTTGCATCTTTTATCCAGTGCTGCACTGATGTTTTTTGGACTCTAAGTCATGGGGAAAGCAAAAGAATTGTCAAAGGATCTGCCGGAAAAGGTAGTTGAACTCTATAAAACAGGAAAGGGATATAAGAAAATGTCAAAAGGATTGAGAATGCCAATCAGCAGTGTTTAAACTCTAATTAAGAAGTGGAAAATTAAGGGTTCTGTTGAAACCAAGCCAAATAAAACAAAATTTTCAGCCACAACCACCAGAAAAATAGTTTGGGATGCAAGGAAAAACCCACAAATAACTTCAGGTGAAATACAGTACTCTGAAAAAATGTGGTGTGGCTGTTTCAAGATGCAAAATAAGGAGGCACTAGAAGAAAGATGGGCTGCATGGTTGAGTTGCCAGAAGAAAGCTATTGCTACACAACTGCCACAAAGTATCCTGCTTACTATATGCCAAACAGCACAGAGACAAGCCTCAAACCTTCTGGCACAAAGTCATTTGGAGTAATGAGACTTAAATTTAACTTTTTGGCCGCAACCATAAATTCTACATTTTGAGAGGAATAGACAAGGCCTATGATGAAAGTTACACCATTCCTACTGTGAAACATGATGGTGGATCGCTAATGTTTTGGGGATGTGTGAGCTACAAAGGCACAGGAAATTTGATCAGAATTGATGGCAAAATGAATGCAGTAAGACAGTTATCAAAAAATACTGGAGGAAATTTGGCACTCATCAGCCTGGAAGCTGCGCATGGGACATTCCAACATGACAATGATCCAAAACACAAGGCCAAGTTGACCTGTCATTGGCTACAGCAAATCAAAGTGAAGGTTCTGGAGTGGCCAGACCTCAATATCACTGAGCCACTCTGGGGAGACCTCAAACATGTAGTTCATGGAACACAGCCCAATAATTTACAGGAACTGGAGGCTTTTTGCCAGGAATAATGGGCAGCTTTACCATCTGAGAAGATAAAGAGCTTCATCCACAGCTACCACAAAATACTTCAAGCTGTCATTGATGTTAAAGCGGCAATACACGGTATTAAGAACTGGGGCCTGTAAACTTTTGATCAGGGTCATTTGGATAGTTTGTGCAGTGATTATGATATAATAAGAGTATATTTGACAATAAATGGCTTCAGCCAACCGCTAACCATGAGTGAAAGAAAAGTTTTTTTGCTATTCATATTCTCTGAAAAATGGTTAAGAAATCATAAACTCTGCCAGGGTTTGTAAACTTATGAGCACAACTGTATGCTGAATAAAGGACTACCACCCACCTTCAGTAAAGCAATTTTTTTGTTTTACAGATACTTTGATTTTGTTGATGAAACAGCAGCTCAGGACCATGTTCTCAGAGGTAAGACAAAGACATTAGGGAGAGAAAGAGAGAGAAGTGCAATAATTCATTAAGCTTAACACAAACAATTTCTTCCAACATGATCAAGAAGCGTTTAGACAAAATTATTATTATTGTAAGCTCCACTGGACAGGAACTGATGAGAATGGTGTATAAAGTGCTCTGTAAAATGCATTAGCACTATATAAATAACAGATAATAAAATAATCAATAAGGTTTACATGAAAGAAGCTCCCGGGCCAAAGGGAATACACCCAGCCATCCTTTAGTACACAATAATACCATTATTTTCACATTAGTGCTTCAGATTTAATATATTTAATGGTTGAAACTTTATCTCATATGCTTCTATAAATAAATTTGACAGAGACCTTTTCCAGGCAGTTAGGCGGTAATTGATTTTGTACTGCACTTAAGTGCACTGTTATGTGTCGAATACCGATCGTACAAATTTTTCGTGAAATCGGATATGCAAATTTGGCTTCTTCGATCACCGAATATCGAATAGATATCAAATCGGATAATTCGATCATTGGATGATCGAAGGAATCAAAATTTTAACGTTATTTGACTGCCTACTTCGCCAGATTTAACCTACCCAATTGTAATAGAAGCCTATGGGAAGCTCCCCATAGGCTTCTGAGGCTAAGTCCTGCTCGAATACCATTCCTACGATCGTAGCGTTCGATCGTTCGAATCATACGAATTTTTCGGACGCTCGAAGGAAATACGATTTTTCCGATGGTCGAATGCTTATCGAATTACGAATTTGTTCAAGCTAATTTTGGGGAATAATAGTAAATTTGACCCTAAATGTACGTTTTGCTTTTAAATGAAAAATTTGCACTTTACTTGGGCCATGTGCACTAGTTTTTATGTGCCTTTGAGTGCAAGGAATAGTTCACTGTAAACATAAAACTGGTTAAATAGATAGGTAGGCTGTGCAAATTAGAAAAGGTTTCTAATATAACAAGTTAGTGAAAAATGTAATGGATAAAAAGGCTGGAGTGAACAAATGTCTAACATAATAGCCAGAACACTACTTCCTGCTTTGCAGCACTCTGAGTTAGTCAGCAACTATAAGGCTGGTAATATGGGACATAACAGTTCAGTTGGTTTGCAATTTATCCTGAGCAATGCAGGCCAGATTTAAAATAAACTAACTGAACAGTTATGTCCCATATCCCCACTAACACACAAATCAGTGTATCATTAATTTCAAGATACAGATTGGTTACTGACTGGTAACAGGTTAGAGCTGCAAAATAGGAAAGTAATGTTCTGCATCTTTTATTAGACATGAGCTCACTTCAGCCTTTATACAATAAATTGTGGGTACATTTCAGTTAGAGAAAGGCAGAATGAATCACATAATGAAAAAACCCACCAAGTAATACAAATTGCAAATGACTCATCTATACATTTAGATGCACTGGGAGCAGTTACATTATATGGAAATCTCCCTTGCAGCTGCAAACATGTTGGCATTATGGATAAAAAACGTGCTGTATTCCTGGTAGAAAAAGCACACTGTATTCTTGGTAGAAAAAACATGCCGCATTGTCTGAAATGGCATTTGCAAGTGTATAGCTAAATGCTTTTGTAAAATAAATATTTTCTATATCATTTTCCTTTTAAACAAACTACTCTTACTACTAAAAAAAAAACCCCAGTGACAGTATTTATAAGAAGTCAGTACATTTATTTTAATCTGATTTCTGCTTGACGTGTTTACATAGAAAAAGCTAATGAGAATTTGATTACTGACAACTGTATTGAAACTGCACACTGAGCAATGGGCCAGTCGGCATTGTTCCCATTGCAGTCACATATATGAGTGAAGGACAGCTTGGTTTCTCAGTTCCTGCTTCTGCGGCCTGGGTTGTACAGGTGGTATACACATGTGCTTGCAGGAGTAATAGTATAGATGCCTAACACGGTGTCAGGCAGTTTGATGATTTGCAAGGATGTACAATGAAACATGGCAGGGGAATATTTGTGCCATAAATAACTTTTTCTTAAAATGACTCCCCTGCAAGTAACATGCTGAATACAATGATACAGCTGCAGAGGTCTGTGCTTGGACCTCCAGTAAATAATCTATGTATATACAAAACACTGTGCCACACAGTGAGAAATGATTTAGGTTACTTTTAATTTGTCTCATCTGGAAACATTACGTAACCTAACCCAAAGCTATTGGTGCTATTTATCTACGTCAAGGGAGGTTTGGATTTAGGCAAACACAGTTTCACAGGAGACATTGGCCATAAAACCCAAAAATAAAATACTAATACATGTAAAGGTGTTGTTCACCTTTACATTTTAGTTATCTCCCTTTTTGCTTAGCAACTCTCTAGTTTGGAATTTCAGCAGCAATCTGGTTGATATAGTTCAAATGAGATACTGGTATATGACTAGGAGAGGACCTGAACAGAAAAATATATACAGGTATAGGATCCGTTATCTGGAAATTATTCAGAAAGCTCCCATTTACGGAAAGGCCATCTCCCATAAATTCCATTATAATCAAATCAGATTTAAAAAAAAAATAAATTCCTTTTTCCTTGTTGTAATGAAACAGTACCTTGTACTTCTTCCCATCTAAGATATAATTAATCCTTATTGGATGCAAAACAATCCTATTGGGTTTATTTCGATTTTAATTGATGCATTAGAAGACTTAGGGGCAGATTTATCAAATTCACACGAATGATTCGAAATTAGATCGAATTTTCGAAAAGATTCGAATTTTTGAAGGCCACTTCAACCACCGAATTTTGAAAATTCGACAGAATCGAATTATTCAAATAAAATTATATTCAAATGACTTGCCCTTTAAATTTTTATCCGACTGCCTAGATCGCCAGATTCAACCTACCGAATTGCTATTAAACCCAATGGGAAGCTCCCATAGGGTTTTTTTTAGCATTTTAATTATTTTTTTTTTATTCGATCGTTCGAATTGCGGTAAAATCCATCAAAATCGATATTCGATCGAATTCGAAGGATTTTAATTCCCCTTAAATTCGATGGTCGAATTTGAGGGTTTTTTAACCCTCGAATTCAACCCTTAGTAAATCTGCCCCTTGAGGTATGGAGATCTTAATTACAGAAAGATCCCTTATCTGAAAAACCCCATGTCCCGATCATTCTGGATAACAGGTCCCATACATGTAATAAAAATAACAATAAAATTATAGCCCCGCAAAGCAAAAGTTTTTTTTTGGCTGCTGGGGTCAGTGATCCCAGTTTGGACGTTGGAAAGACAATTTGCAACTGGTCTTCTATCATTTCTGCTTTTTTTAATGGTCTCACTTTTTGTTTAGCAACTCTCTAGTTTGGAATTTCAGCAGTCAACTGGTTGCTATGGTTCAAATTACCTTAGCAACCAGGGAGTGGTTTAAATGAGACACTGGTATATGACTAGGAGAGCTGAACTGAAAAATAAGTAACAATAACATTACAATTGTAGCCCCATAAAGCAACAGATTTTTGGCTGCTGGGGTCGGTGACCCCAGTTTGAAAGTTGGAAAGTCAGAAGAAGACAAATAACACACCGGGGGTCATTTATAAAGTTTGCGCAGCGTATAATTGTTCGCAAATGGTAGTTTTGCCCATGCTTTTTCCTGAACGCTACAATATTGCACTACTGTGCCCGTCTTTCTGGTTTTTGCAAATTCGCATTGTGAATGAATTTTCGCAAACAAGACGGGTCTTTGCGTGAGTACAGGCACTTTGCGAAGTTGTTTTGCACGAAAATATCGTTAACAGTAACTTAAATTCACAATTTGCGAAACAGTTTTGCAAATATTTTCTCCGCCACCAAAGTTGTGATTTTTGCTAGATTTAAAAAGCTCCTATAGACATTCTCAATGTGAAAAACAAATTCGCAAATCTGTTTGCGCACTCTTATTCAGCTTTATAAATATAACCAGGCGCAGGGCAAATATATTCACTCTGCGAACCAATCTGCCCTGCGCAAAGTTTATAAATGACCCCCACTGAGGTTTTTTACAGCTCCTCCTGTTAACAAATCCATCACTGTGGGCTATGTTTTGTGTTTCAGTAGGGCTTACAAACCTGTGTTGCTTCTGTTTCTTCATATATTTGTTCAATACAGAACTGAATATGCCCATAACTTTAATGTGCACTAGCACTGCCCAGCAGGGACACTTCACGCATCACAAGGAATATCCCTGGGTACTGGAATCATCAAATATTTTTTTTTGCTCAACACAAGAATCACAAGACTTTTCTAGAAATAGTAATGTATAACATATTGATGTATGGAGAATACATTCTTGGTGCATCTGAACTGTGATACAAACAAACCCCTTGATCTCACACCTGATCTGGTTCCTGGGAAATTGACAATATGTCTAGCCCCATGTCAGATTTCAAAATGAAATATTAAAAAATCTGTTTGCTCTTTTGAGAAATGGATTTCAATGCATAACTCTGCTGGAGCAGCACTATTAACTAATGCATTTTGGAAAAAAAAAAATTCCCATGACGGTATCCCTTTAACGAATCTGTGTCACTGTTCCCAGCTTGAGCAGCATGCTGATGGTCCTTGTCCCCTTAAAAGAAATTAATGACCTCCCAAATTTCCTTATTTGAATATTTATTTTTATGCACTTCCTGTGCACAAATGTCCGTTCCTAAATGTAATATAAATGTAAATGTTCTTCTATAAAGACATATTTCAAACCTCTGCGCTGTACATGGGCCTAGTAAGCTGGATGTGTATCCAATAACACACACAGAGCTGGATGGATAACAATTTCAGCAGTGTGCTTATTATTATTACTATTGAATAACGCACATTTCAATACTGTATCTGACCTGGTCAGACAGAATAACCAATCCTCCTGCTGCTTTGAATTGTTTTAAACTCTTGGCTCCGTCTTGTTACCGGAGCAAAGAGCCTTTTAATTTGTATCAAATCTCATTTTGTATTAAACACACCAAAAATCTCCAAGGTCAGCCCTTAGCCATGTGAGCTCGCAATTGATACCCATACTACATGTGACCTGTATTAGCCAGTGCCACCACCTTATTGATATTTGATCTAATTCAGAGGTGTGTCTAATTTACCAGCCATCCTAAACACAGCTGTGCAATATTTAACCTCTTAACTGCTGCTCCCCAGCTACAGTCCCATGTTACCTACTGCCCTAAAATAGGCCCCCCATTTTTAATGTTTGTGCTTCAAAATGAATCTGCCCTGGTGTATCTTAGAAAAGGATACGTACAGTGTAGGATACGTACAGTGTGTATATATATATAGATATATATATATATCTATATATATCCTCCCCTACAAAGCCATTTAACACTTTCAGCAAATGAAAGTTGGTGCATTTACACTGCAGGATTGTATTACACTTCTTGTTGGTTGTGTTAAGCAGCAGCAACAGACTTCCCAACATTACTGTATTTTTTTTTTCTCTCTTGCAAATTTGGGTAAAGTCTTCATTTGGAGGCATCGGCCAATTTATCTCATCTAATCACCAAGACCTGCTAAGGGCCCTTACACACGGGGGTTTTTACCTGCGCTCCCCTGTGTTCCGTTTTGCTGCGTTCAGCCGCAGGGGAGCGCAGGTATAGACGCACTCAATTATTTTCAATGGGGCTGTACTCATGCGAACGCGTGTAGGCGCCAAACGCAGGAAAAATGCAGCATGTTGCGTCTGAATCTGCGTTCGGCGCTTACACGCGTCTTGTGGGTACAACCTCATTGAACAAAATGAGGTGCGTCTAGACCTGCGCTCCCCTGCGGCTGAACGCAGCCAAATGCAACGCAGGGGAGCGCAGGTCCAAAACCCCGTGTGTATCGGCCCTAATGCTCTTATAAAACTGACATTTGGGTTGAACACTGACTTGCTTTTCTAATGATGATGTCCTGCTGCTCCTATAAAACAGCTAATATTCTACTAATTGTTGGTGTAAAATGAGCAATTATGGAACTGTCTTTAATAAAATGTTCAGATTTGCAGAATCACGTGGTGTAGCCATATGCACACACATGTTGTTTTATTCCCCTAGTTTAAGCAAAGGATAAAGTGTGTGGTGCCTGGAATATAATCTCTACTTTGCCTGAGCAACTTCCTGTAGATGTCAAGACGGTTAAATACTGTATATAGGAACACAATACCATGGATCAGTTTCAAAACATCAAAATACTTGAAGAGGTAATGTTGCCTTATGCAGAAGAGGAAATGTCCTTGACATTGGTGTTTCAACAAGACAATGAAACCAAATGCAAGAGTAAATGAGCAAAATCTCGGTTCCAGACCAACAAGATTGATGTTATGGAGTGGCCAGACCAATGCCCGGACCTTAGTCCAATAGAAAACTTGTGACATCAAAAATGCTGTTTCTGAGGCAAAAGGAATAACACAAATTTGATATTTTCTTTCCTCATGTCTTGATTTTGAATAGAATGTGCAGTGCTCCCAAAGCATTTGCATGTATGGAAATTGTTGGATCTGCTCTATTTTTGGGGTGCCAGGTTAATGACTTGAGACAGTCTGATCTTTAAATAAGTGGTATTTATTTACAAAGGGATTTAAAAGGTATAACATAAAAAGGGAACTAAATGGAGAAAGGAGGGAAGGGATAGGGAAAGGTGCAATGGAGGGGAGTGGAAAGTGTCTAAGTAACAAAGTACATACAATGCTCTTTATATACACATACAGAAGACCATTGAAACAAGCAAACTACCCTTTTCCCAGGGCAGTCACACCCAAAAGACAGTCCCAGCCAATCAAGTCGATGTCACATGATGAGCCATGGAAACCTCCAAGTTTGTAGTGTCCTGTAGATGGCAGTTTAGACCAACTAATGGTGTTTAAGGTTTCCTGTAGGTGGTAGTGTTGCGCAGACAGGGACTTCCATACCTGACCTTTATTCATAAGGTCTTAAACCTCTTCTGACACCCTGAGGGTGTAAACAACATATCATTTCATCCTTTATTGTTGGGATCCTCCCATGCCATTCATTGCCTGGACATTGCCTTTGTTGTCTCCTCAACAGATGCCGGTCTGTGGACTCCTCTGCTGTCCATGATACGTGTTCCTCAGGGTTAGTCGATAAGACATGAAAGCAATCGCATTTTATGACAGGATAGCCTTTGTTCAGTTGGTGCACTGTATTTATATTGTACACTGCCCTGAGCCCAGAGTCACAGTTAATTCTTTAACTCCCTCAGTTATGGGATATGACTGCTATTATTCTGACCACAACTGTATGTTTGATATTGTAGCCTACACAACAAAGATATAACATATCTCATATATCATTTATGATTTACCATAGCATCATTTGTTCAGCAGGCCGATCTTAGATAGAGTAATTTGTTCTAGCATTCCCAACTCACCACCAAGGACCAAGCAGAAGGTGCTGCACTTATATTTATCACCCTTTTGCATTCCAATGAACTAGTTCATAATTACAAGTACAAGTACAAGTATAATCTAGAGCCCAATTACAATAAACATAATTCACGTATCTTGGCTGTCTCATATTCACAAGTTCTCTCAGACACATTCATACTGATCATCCTAAACCCACTTTTGTGTCTGTGTAGTTGGCTGCCTATGTTCTGGTGAACTAATCTAAGAGAAACCATAATACTTGCAGCAGACAGCCATGAGGACAGAGCTTTAGCATGCTGCATGTTTATGGACTATACTAAGCCTTCCACGCTTCTTCGAACATACAACCATAAACATATGGTCCATGACAAAATGTTCTGACACAAACACATGTTTCTCTGGTCAGTGATAACAGAAGCATTTGTCTAATTTATTTTGTTTAACTTGAAATGTTTCAAACTTTCTGTTTATTTTAGTGGTCAGTTTCTCGGTACACTGCTATATAAAACACTGTTTGGATTTATTTGAGTAGCACGCCGTGCCAAATCTATTTTTTCATAAATCATTTGAAGGGTATGGGGACCTCACAGGCCAGCTATTTCAGATTAATAATACTGGTGGAAGTGATCCCTGAAACACACCACTGCAGGGTTGAAATACAGTAGAGGATGTATGTTACAGCTGCCCATTGTCAGGTCTTTATGACCTTGAACACGGCTCTCCCAGCTAATGAAGGTCAATCAAAGATAGCTATCTCAATGCAGAACTGCTGGATACCAACACTTCAAAGAGCAAATAA
>CM044440.1:80952579-81004270 GCA_024363595.1 Xenopus borealis
GTTCTTTCATTTAATAGCATTAGCAGAAAAGTCATTGTGGCCACACCCTTGTTGATACCATGCCAGGTACAGTATCTGGGGGCTCCATCACCTCTGCACACTTGATGCAAAAAAGGGTGTGCAGGAAATACTCAATACATTTGTCACCAAGTTATGCTAATAAGAAAGAGCCAGTGGCTCTCCTTTCTCTACTAGACATCCACAATAAGTGAAGGGAAGGGGTGGTCCCAGAATGTTTTTTTTTTTAATTTGAAAGGTATGCTAATAATTGTACTATATTCAATTTTAACATATATAATAATTTGATTGAAAAAGCAATGTATATACCATCTTTAATTGTCATTCTTAAGTATGCCGTACACCCACAAGCTCAGGAAGTGAAAGACTAATTACTTTGTCTCGTCCTCACTTTGTAGTTGACTTGCTTTCAACCAGTGTGGGGGCAGAATTCTTTTACATTAGAAAGAAAAACCTAAAATAAATCTAGGGTTAGTTAATTATTCATATGAAAAGTATAACACTGAAGTGATGGTTTATAAAATGTTTGAAGGCTACACTTATAGTTTGACATAAGTTCATTTGGAAGCATAAAACGGCCAGTTAGATACCTTAAAGAATTACATTTTCCTTTCTCAGATAAAGAAAATGTCCATTGTTAAAAGAAGGAAAGGCACACACAGGAAAACTGATAATAGCAGGGATTATCAAAAGGAAACCAGTACCTCATGTATAGCACATGAACCAGTATCAAATCAGTTAATATGGAGGCCTCTGAAAAAGTCTAATATTTTATGCAAGTGCTACCTACATTACTACACCTACAGTATATGTTAAAGCAGTGGCTAAAAAAGCCTTGTTATTCACTAAATACACATTTTAGCAATAGGGACCATACTACAGTATATGTTATAGGGACCATGACTACAGTATATGTTAAAGCAGTGGCTAAAAAAGCCTTGTTATTCACTAAATACACATTTTAGCAATAGGGACCATTTAACAAATACGGCTCCTTTTAAAGATATTTTCAAAGACAATGTTTAGATTAGCAATCTAGTTTTCAACTCAAACTCAAAAGGGACTGTAAACCAAATTATGGAAAAAATCCCTTATGCAGAAAACTCCAGATCCCAAGCATTCTAGATGACCGCCCCGATACCTGTAGATGTTCATTTCAGTCACTGCAAAATAATTTTTTGCAGGCACTCTGGTTTACAAAAACACACCGGAAGGGACCCACTGCATTAAATCCCCTACTGGATGAAGGAAGCCCTGGTTACTGTAACCTATGTCCTGTTGCTCAAGTGTGTTTTTGAAGGTATAGTTTTCCTTTAAGGAAACAAAGCCCTCAGCAAAATTATGGGGTACAGGGACCCTGTGAACAAGGTATTTAGATAGAAATAACACCTGTAATGTTACAGTGTAGAGTAGACAGGCAAGTAACAACTGAAAAAGCTTCTCCAACTAGGATTAATAGACTGGAGTTGGAATACTCTGAATAAAAGTGGATGGACACCCAACTAGAGAGAACACGAGGCTAGTATCTACTCCCTGAGGCATCCACTGGAGAGGATCCAGACCACTAAACGGTATCTCCACAAGGCAATTTTAAACCATCCCCACAGTTATAACAATGTATTTTTAGATAATGTGTTTAGAAGTTCAGTATTTTCAGAGATACCATTAGTGGAATGTTTGGATGTATTTTGTAACTGTATTTAAAAATGTATGTCTGACCTACCATTATAGACAGTAGTATTCTGCAATGTAGCAAAGGAATGTGGCCTTGGTGCTTAGTACAGAAGTTCTCCATTTAAAAATGACCCTAGTAAATTTATTTTGCTGGAAAGGGATGAACTCATAGAAGACTGGAATGCCTGTAATATATTTCTAAAACAATGCCCTAATTACTTTCAGGAACAGACCAACCAAGACATGATTATGTATTTTTCTATGCAATATTGCAAATATACTGAATATATATCTAAACTAAAGCCACATTTGTAGGATAGTTAAGATGTTAACAGCTGAATTAAGTGGGATGTGTATGCTTTAAAACACAAGGAAACACTTTCCAATAACTCTTAATGTTAAAGATGCACTTGCAGTCTTAAATTGCCCCTTAGATCATTTCATCAGCTGGACTGCAACATTGTTTTAGGAGTCAGGGCCAGGATCATTGACAATGTAAACAACCAGAAAAATGTGTGTTTTTATGCCAAATTTCAAACAACTTCAAAAACCACTGAAATCTGTGATCTACATATAATAGAAATTTGATTCACAATGTAAAAAACCCTTTAAACATGGTTATTAAAACTGCATAAAATATGTTATGTTTAAAGGGACAGCTTTATATTTTTGCCTATTGCCTATTGTATCAGTCAGTGTATGCATGGACTCTGAATATTTGATGCACACACCCTTCAGTCATAGAGTGCTGCAGAATTTATTGATGCGTTATAAACATGTTCTAGAGACATTTCCTTGTTTTAAACAGGGATGGAATTATATTTTTTAGCTATGACCAAAAGCGATACCGGCCATAGAGGGTTTATCATATTCGAAGCAAGAAATTGTATATTGTCATCAGTTGGTACCCAAGACTGTGGAGACATTGCAGACATTTGCTAAGTTTGATTTGTATATTTTAACTCTGTTTACATTTTTGTCAATTCGATTTTTTGATTCTGTAAAAAAAATGACCCTCGGGGGGGGAAAAGGGAGTTTGTTTACAGTGCTGCAACCAGGCTACTTTTTGGAGTGATTAAGACACACTCGCTCTCCCTTTTATGCAGAAAGCTCCAAATTGCAGGAGGTCATATCACTTAAACTCCATTTTAATCAAATACTTCAAAATTTTAAAACATTTCATTTTTCTCTGCAATAACAAAAGAGTACTTTATACTCGTTCCTAACTAAAATGGAATTAATGCTTATTGGGGCAAAACAATCCTACTGGGTATAATTAATGTTTAAATGATTTTTAGTAGATTTAAGGTATGGACAATTACGGTAAGACCCCTTAAGTCATACAGTGGCCATCTTCCTTATAAACTGAAAGCAGTAGGATTCCAGTGGAAAGTGAAATATTTAATTGGGGTTAGGGCTTTGATTAAACATGGGTGGGATAGCAAAGAAGTGAGGCAAGCAGAGAATGTAAATATCCTGATACAGGCCTGGACTGGGATTCATAATAAGCGTTGGCATTTTAAGTCCACAGAGGCCCAAACAGCCCCCACAGGCCCAATAAATACTGACTATGCCATCTTAGAGCAGCCCCTTTGGCATTTGCCACAATCCACACACTGCAGGTCCAGACCTACCCTGATACAAAGATATCCTAGCTACTTGTAATATTCTTGTGTATTTCTCACTAGTACATATATTCATAAAACATGGATACAAACATGCAATATAGACTTGATTCTATAAACTGACAAAAGGAAACATTTTAGTGACCTAGCTGAAACGTACATTGGAAAACAGGAAGAATGTAATCATCATACTGTTCCAGTACAGAGAGAAAACCTGTAACACACTACTTTGGTATTGCACCACAAGGTGTTTCTGTCCGCTTTGGAAGGAAAGGGTAAAGGATGCCAAATGGCTAAAGCAAAAAACTTCCTTTTCAATGAATAAAACTCTCAGCAAAGAGGTACCTGGCAGCATGCAGATGAATAGTGCACCAATAAGAAAAACAATTCTCATTCCAGCAAAAACAAAAAACAGCCATGCTGCTGAAAGGGAAAGTCTGGAAAACACACAAGGTCACACAGATAAAGACAGGAGGGGTCACGCACAGATAAAGATTGAGATAGTTTCCCAAGACACATTCTTTTCCTATCTACAAACTAATCTAGCACAAGACAAATACTCCTTCTTGATTTATCTGGCTGCACTTGTACAAAGCTGAGCTCTCATTATCCAAACACACACTAAGAATCCAGCTGAAGATATGGCACAGAAAACAAGTTTAATCAGTAGTAAAGACATCATGCAGTGCATCTAGCGTGTGCCAAAGACTATATTTTGGTATGAAAGCTGTATTAAGGGATGGGAATTATCGTCTTGAGTCCACAAATAACTTAAAAAGATCATAAATCTGGTTTCCAGGCGCAAGCTTTTCAACAACTGCACGAAATACGTCAATACTTGAATAAACAATCTTTCTTCAGCCTGACACTTGAAATAGGAGATCCAAAAAGAAATTAGAGAATGTACAGCACCAACTTGGCCTTTATCCTGTTGGGGGAAGGCGTTAATCTTGAGACCATCTGTGATAGGCTGAGCATAACCGGAGAGGCACAAAGACTCTCAATTAACTTAAAACGGAAATGTCAGCAGCAAACCTAATTGACACCTTTAAGGAAGTTGAATTATGACACCTTTAGTGGGAATTGAACATATAAGCAAACAATAATGTATTCATTAGGAAGAGATGAAGCCAGGAGCATTGGCAAGGTCTTGATTGGATTTAGCAGTTTGAAAGGAGATATATGTACAGATTTTACTGCATATAATAGAAGGCATTTCATACATTCACATGCACAGTTAAGACATATTATTTGAATTATGAGATGATTGAATCAGTGTCAATGGAAGTACTAAAATCCCAAGAATTGAACAATACATAAAGCATATGCAGCTTGAAGTGCATTCCTCCAGAATCCTTTATACATAGGGCCGCATAGTATATAAAGGCTGCATCCCACTAGATAGAAGTCTACTAAAAATAATGGTTGTTAGTATAACTATGTTACAAATAATTGTGGTTGAAGTATTAACTTTACATGTTGCTATGATGCTTCTTGTACAGTTTTCTGAATCTGACTGATCACTGACATAATAAATAGGGATGCACCAAATGCAGGATTCGGTTCGAGATTCTGCATTTTTCAGGAGGATTCGGCCAAATCCTTGCACCTGGCTGAACCAAATCTGAATTTGCATATGCAAATTAGGGTCGGGAAGGGAAATCCTGTAACCTTTTGTCACAAAACAAGGAAGGAAAATGTGTTTTTTCCACTTTTTAGGATTCAGATTTGGTTCGATATTTGTCATATTTTTAATATAATTAATATATATGTTTCATAAAGGATTCAGGGATTAGTGGATTTGGTGCATCCCTATTAATAAACACCGTAAATAGCTGGTCTGTAGCACCACAGCATCCTGAAGCACTGGGGTGCCAAAAAGGAACGCTGTATTTATAATAATGGGCAAAACAGTCACAATCACATATTCTCATAAGGTTTGTGACAAAATGAAACATTACTGTGTTTTGTATACAAAATCTTGTTGCAATTCGAATCTTTGTTTTTTAAGTTCTTCGTAATTTATAAACCGACCATAAAGTGAAACAATTAGAATCGTGATCAGGTCAGTCCAGATCTACCAAGATGTCACAAAGGTCAATGGAAAATGAATCTTCTGAATTTTAACAAGTAGTAATTCACATTTTTGTTGTTGAAACCATGAAAAGTGCATTCCTCCAATGGCTTGAAAATACATGTAAAATAGCCATTCACATAATACAGTGTTCTACAGTTCTGCAATTTAACAAGATTCTGCTTGGTCCAATTTTGTTCTTCATTTAAAAAAAACATAGAAAATCATGTTTTGCTTGCATTGTTGCAATGCAGATTAGTTGCAAATATGCAAGATTTTTGATAAATGCACCCTTGGGGCAGATTATCAAGGGTCGAATTTCGAGGTTATGGGAGTTATTTTAAACTCTCATCAACTCAAAATTCAAAATAAAAAAAGAACATTGAAATTTATTAAAAAAAAAAAAAAATTTTTCAACTTAGAGTGAATAGGCTGTATTCGGATCATAGTCGATCGAATTCGATTAGCAGTATTTTCCAAGAAAAAACTTGATTTTTTCAGAGTCCACCAAATGACTTTAACAGGGGATAGGTAAAAAGGGGGAAAAGAGTCCAGTGTAACAACAAAAGTAGAAAGAAAGGTAAATTTACCAGTACCATCAGGGGGTCCAGGTGCTCAAGCCCCAGACCTTCATCTCGGGGAGGCAATATTAGACATGTAGATTTCAGTGGAAGACTTGCACACAGACTAAACTTCACTTCAAAATTAGATTATTTATACAAAAAGGAACATCTCAGAGGGAGGCCTTACGCATTTCGTGCCTTCTGGGCACTAAATCACAGGCTATAGCCATTTGTCGATGCAGAATAATCGTCTAGACAATTTTCATACCATGGTGATTTGTTGTAGTCGATCAGATATGTTAGGAAATTTCTTTGCATGTATCACCTACCTGACAATATCCATGGGTGACTGTCACCACTATTTCTGGGACATAATTTTCATACAGTTGCTGTCTGTTTATTATGGCCACATCATCATCTGATTTGTTATGTTGCCTACTTTAATTCTACAATTTAACTCTGATGTTAGTTTTAGGTCGCTGCATAAAAGAAACTATCGATATCCAAACGTTCAACATACAAGAAATAAAATCTGAACATCTATGGGCAGCTTTAGTCTTCCCTGGTATAAATCCAACACTACCCACACCCCCCCCACATCCTTAAAACTGTCCAAACTATGGGAGCAATTTTGTGTCAAGGATTTTATTTTACCACAGACTTATCAAAGCAGACAGTAGAAAGATCCCTTAGAAAGTGGTATGTGCTGCCAAAGAACAAGGAGATATCTTATACACAAACACGAAAAAAGGCAAAACGCACAGCTGATGCAAAACATACATACAAACTGTGACGTAAATGGCCAATTTACCCTTGACTTTAAATGACAAGTGACTTATTGTGGTTGATTCTTTTTGAAAAGCAGGAGACAAGAGACTACCAAGCAGTTGTGTTCAGCCCCACACACATGGCTTTTATGTCGTTTTGTTATAAAAACTGCCTCCTATTCTGCAGACCCCTGACCACAACACCATCTCAGAAATGATACACCCTCTGTGGTTTTATGACCCCCTAGTTGCAGAAGATTTGCATTCTGGCAGGTTAATTCACAATCTTAGGGCCCTTACACACTGAATCTGCACAGTCCTGTCAGGCCAACTGCACCCATGGGAAAAACACTTAACACAGATAAAACTTTACTTGTCAAATTTTATTTGCAGTTGGTGTTTCAGTAGGCTCCTCTGGGCACAGTCCACATAGAGCAGCCTGGGGTCAATTAAATGCTATGTTTCATTTGGTGGAATGGCCAAAAGCCACCACAAGGGAACCAGTTTGAAACATCCTTACTGTTGTTCTGTGGACATGTAGCGGTAAGACTGGTCACTAATGTACCTGCCTGGTGGGCAAGAAGTAACAGGTTTCACCATTTAATAACATTAGACTAAGAAAGGGGAGCCGACTGTGTATGGTTACATGACCACAGAAACTTGTCATATTCACACACAAACAGGAAGGCCACAATGGTTTGAGACTAGGAAGTAATAAATTAGGCAGCGGGATGCCACCCACTGGCCATATCACTACTGGGGAGTGTGTATCTGTGTGTGGGGGGGAGGGGCAGCACCAGATGGGGGCTAGAGGCACACAAACTTGAAATTTGGATCTGTAGATGGACCGCTGTTTATTATTTGAATGGGATGGAGGCCAATGGCTGTGGCATGATGAGGGGTGGGGGGGAGTAACACCAGGTTAGGGTTAAAGACACCATGTAGAAAAGAGCAGAGGAATGCAGGACTTTGACAGACAGGGCAAAAGAGGGAATTGTTTTTGTAATGTTCTTTAAAAAGAAGCAGCATGTTCTGGTTAAGGATCCAATGTGGCTGAGAAAGTGGGGAAAGGGTTTACACTGACATCTAGAAACCTGTCTTGGGAAACTCGATGTTGGGTGATTTTGTTGAGTGGAATGTTAAATTAAGGGATAAGGCCTTTAGGTGGGAATATAAGTACTTAGGTATTAGATATGTTATGTTTCAGATGGAGAGCAATCATCCCAGATGCTTTGGCACTGAGGCTTTGGATGACTCTAGCATCAGCCGCAGGATTAAGATCAAGGCAGGATAAGTGTATCTGTCATCAGCATACAGGTTATACAATGATTCTTAGAATGTTATTTGAGAAAAAAAATCCTAAATCAGAACCTGTGCTCAGGATTGTGACTTAAAAAATATTTATCTTCAAGACAATGCAATTATTCTGTTTATTGTTCTATAGTGATGAGCGAAACGGGCACGTTTCGCTTCGCCGAAAAATTAGCGAATTTCGCGAATTCGCGAATTTTTCGCCGATTCGCGAAACGAGTCGCACGTCGTTTTTGACGCGCGTCGCGTCGTTTTTGACGCGCGTCGCATCGCTTTTGACGCGCGTCGCGTCGATTCCGACGCGTCGCGTCGTTTTCGGTGCGTCGCGTCAAAAACGCCGCGCGACTCGTTTTTGCGCGGCGAATTTTTGTTGTCGAATTTTTTTGCCCGTTTTGCGAATTTATTCGCCAGCGGCGAATCGCGGGAATTCGCCGCGAATTTGCCCCTGGCGAATAAATTCGCCCATCACTATTGTTCTACTCTATCAGTATTCTGATATTTGTACATACAGGAAAACTGATGCATAAAGTAAGCTGTATACAAAGCAGGAAAAAGTGGGTGTTAAACAGAGATACAAAAAAGCTAAGCAAAAAAATATAACAAACAAGAGCTTTAATTAAACTTCCATCTCTCAAGCCTTACACTTTATGTTCAAGAAACACTTAGGGGCAGATTTACTGAATTCGTGTGAGGGATTCGAATGGAAAAAAATTATAATTTCGAATTTTTTTGGGCTACTTCGACCATCAAATTTGCAAAATTGTAATAGCCCAAAATTCGATTCGAATTGTCGATTGTCGAAGTACTAGCCGTTTAAAAAAAATTTGATATAACAATTTGGCAGATTAAACCTACCGAATTGCTATATAACCCTATGGGAAGCTTCCCAAGTTTTTTTGATCTAATATAAAAAATTAGATCGAATGTTTAAAACCGAATTGTTCGATTGGAACGATTTTATCGATCAATTGAATTTTTCATATTCGATCGTTCAATATGTCGAATTGCATTAAAACCCTTCGAATTCGAAATTAAAATTTGAGGGGTTTTAGTTTGATACTAATTCGAGGGTTAATTAACCCTCGAATTCGACCCTTAGTACTTTAAATCTGCCCCTTAATTATGTAGCACCAAATTTTACATTTAAGCCTATGATTAAGTGTCTTTTGGAAATGGAATGCATAAGGCTTGAGAGATGAAAGTTTAAAGGTGTTTTTTTTTTTTTTTTACAATACATTTTTGCGGTTTATGTGGCCCCTGAAGCTGAGGGTCTGGGGTTGGAGCACCTGGACCACGGTGTCAAATTGGTGAGTTTTCTACTTTGGATTGTGCATCTGGTAATCATACATTATTTATCCTTAGGTAAGCTGTAGCCAACAACACAGCAGTAGACTTTTCTTACTAGGCCTTATGTTCACTCCCCAGTTACAGATACACTTATGGGGCAGATTTACTAAGGGTCAAACTGAATATTCAAATTAAATTCAAATTTTTAAAATTCTAATTTCGAAGTAATTTTTGGCTACTTCAACTATCAAATAGCCCATAATTTGATACGAATTGAAAAAATTTGAAAATTTGAATTTCAAACTACTGTCTCTTTAAAATCCTTTGAATTCAACACTTTGCCACCTTAAAGCTGCCGAATTGTCATTTTAGCCTATGGGAGACCTCCTGGAACCGATACTGTATTTTTTGAAGATACTAAAGATGCATTCGAATGATTCGAATGATTTTTATTCGATTGAAAACGGATCTATTCAATCCATTTTCAATTAAAAATGCCTTTACAAAAATGTGATGGTTGAATTTTTAAGTTTTTTAACTTCAAAATTCAACCCTTAGTAAATCTGCCCTTTGGTCTTAGAAACTTGAGTTGTCCTCATTTATAAACACTGGACAAATCAACACATGGACAGCAATGCACTGCAGCCAATCAACTATTTCTTTACTCGTTACCCAACCCACAACAGCCTTAACAGCCATCTGCTGGCCACCATTAAACATAAAGTTCTGTTGCTGAAAACTGGAATTGACATTATCAGAAGTTCAGAGCATAAGTGTTTTTAAAAATGTGCAACTGAGTAAAGCTTGCTATAGATATGAATCTATACCCCCTCTAAAAATCCTACCTGCAACCGCCAAGGTAGAGTCCTGCGCAGGTCCATTTTTTTCCAACCTGGACCCGTACCCACATTCTTACCCGGACCCGCGATCCGCTGACCATCAAGAATCAGGAAGTGTTGTCATTGTAACTGGAAGTGACATCATCAGAAGTAGGAGTGGTCAGAAAAAAAAATCACTATTGAGAAGACCCACGGCCCGACCCGCAGAACCACAGACCTGTGTCTATACCCACACCCGGAACTTCTACCTGAAACTCGCAGGGTACCACAAGTTTTTGTGGAAACTCGACCCACTTCATGGCTCTACACCGAAGTCCCTGACTTTATAGCTGAGAGGCATATTTACCAAGTTCTGGTAAATATGACCTACTCCAAGCTTCCTGTTAGAACAGACTAGCTCATCTTATTTTCATTAAATTCTATCTTCGAAATCTTTTTTTGTATCTCTATCTCTGTGCAAACATAGTTTGTACTGTATATCAATGTTTGTGCTTATATATATAACATTTGAAAGGGTTCAGCAGTACAAAAATGTAGTCAAACACGTGTTTATCAGGGAGAACTACTGTGATCAAAATGTCCTCCCCCAACAGCAGTTGCTTTTCGATTCTTTATTATACTCTGGCTCTTTCAGAATTTGACTATTCTCCACCTAAAACCGTTCGAATTACTGAATAAGTCTATGGGAGAGATCCATTTGGTGATGTTTGTAGCCTTGCTGACAGAGTTTTTTTTAGGAGAGTTTTGTATAGTTCTAATCAAATTTGATTCGAGTTTTCGGATCGGTAAAATTGGTCCGAGTTTTAACAATTTGATTTTTTAAATAAATTTCCCTCAATCATATATTGAATTTAAGGGAGTTTAAAAAAACAAAACAAAAAAAAAAACCATGAATTCGAAATTCGACCCTTGATGATTTATACCTCATATAAAAAAAGTAAACATAACAAATATTAACTAAGCAGACAATACAGGTTTGTAGTACTTATATAAAGTATCTGATATATAAAATATACTTTTATGAGTTCTAGTGCTTTTATTAGTACCGGGAATCAATTCCACCTGCTTAAAATTCAGATGTATAGTACACTGAACAAATGACTTTGTACATTACATAATTCAGTATGCCATCAGTTTCCTTCCGTTATTTACTTGTATTTTGCTTTCAGTTGGGATAACACGCAGCTTGAGAGGAAAATTTAAATTGCAGACTTCTAACAACACATGACTCAGTAGCACCTGAAAATATGTTCTACTGCCATTCTGAACTTCCTGCTTCAGTAAAATACCAAACAAGTTGTGTTTCCTTTACAAATAAGTTATTACATCAAACCTTGTCCCTATAACTTCCGTATGTGTCTCTGATCCAAAATTTTTGTTGGCAGGCTCATGGATATTCTAATAAAAGAGCAGAGGAAAACAAGCATCATTCATTGGCATCAGGTTAAAATAAAAAAAATAACTAGTTTCCGCATTAAGGTGAAAAGATACTTCAAAATAAGAAACTGCAGTACTGTGCCGGAAGAGAAGCATTCTACTAAGATCTGACTAATTCAGAGGGGTATTAAATAACATTTATTCCATTTTATTACAGATGCACCAAAGCCAAGATTTGGCTGTATACCAACAATGTTTTTTTTTACTACTTAGCCAAGTCAGATCTCAATGTCATATTACTTTAAAACACTGGACAGCTTAATACATATGTATATTGTTTGTGCTTCAATTTAAATAGGGGATAATTTATTGAGAGTTGTTTGTGGATTGTTCCATATTGGGGTGAAGAAAAAAAAAACAGATTCATTGTATCACATAGTTCTGGAAAATGTAATGCTAAAATACGTCGCTAGGGTTGACACCTTCCAGTTTTGAACCGGACAGCCTGTTTTTTTACATGGGCTGTCTGGTTCAAAACTGGCCCCCCAATTTTCAGCATTCTGCATCCAGCACAAAACTTTGATCCTGCGATTTGGCCAATCCCTACCTGTCACATAAGCACCCTGTTCATAGTTGTCACTACCCTGCCCAGGTAAGGGGGCATTCTTTTTCCAGCAAATCTCTTCCGCTGCATGATTTGGCTGCTTTGTTGTAAAACTGGCTAGCCAACCCTGTAAGAGTGTATTAAAAAAGGTTTAACTTTAAAAAAAAACATACAACTGAGTGGTAATGGAATAGTGTAATAACTGTAAGATATGATACATCACAATGAATTCATACCCTTTCCCTTGATTTGTGGCTCCGAACCCCCCCCCTGCATACATTTAAGCAACATAATATTATAATTATATAGGGATGCACCAAATCCATGATTCGGTTCAGTATTCAGCCAGGATTCGGCCATTTTCAGCAGGATTTGGTCGAATCCTTGTGCCTAGCTGGACCGAGTCCTTAAAATCATGTGACTTTTTGTCACAAAACAAGGAAGTAAAACATTTTTGCAGCGCACTTCATGAGCGGCTGGCTTTTACCCTTCCTCTCGCTAATTTGCATATGCAAATTCGGATTTGGTTTGTTATTCGTCCAAATCTTTCACAATGGATTCGGGGATTCAGCCGAATCCAAAATAGTGGATTCGGCGCAGCCCTATAATTATACGTATTTATAGAATTTTAAAAATATATGTGATTGTTCATAAGGTAAAAGTGTTAATGTATAGTAAAGTATAACTTTTTAAAAGCATATGGAAACATAGTGTTATTCCAATAATTAATATAGAGCTAGCTCAGTTCTTGGAAAAGAGTACAGTGCATAATAAACTCTGTTCAGACACATTTCTCCACACAGAAACCTTGTTTACAATAAGTCCTGTGAAGCACAAAAGTTCAGCACACAGCAGGACTTAGACAAAAAAAAATGTATTGCAAAATTATTAACTTGAGCACAAGTCACCGTTTTTTTTTACTGAAACCCTGAATTCAGCAACCAATGCTTTGTATTTTAAATCCTGTATATTGTTGTATTTTTGAGCTTTGCTTTACATTACATGCACCTGGGCAACAAGTTTCACAATACAATGCACCGCCTTGTATCTAATCTATAGACACAAACCCCTCATTTTTATGTACTATATTTAAATATGAAAAACTACAATTGTAATCTACCTTCAAATGAAATTCGTGCAATTTCCCTCAAGTACATTTCTTTCAACTTTTCTGCCCCCTGTTGTTCCCTCTGACCCTCGTTATACAAGTGTGTTTAGACTAATCATGCATTTCCTCTTCCTCAGTTTGTCCGTTTATTTAACCTCTAAAATTCTGGTCTAACATCTTTTATTTGTCTTACCTATTGGACTTAAAAGGGACAATATGAAATGTAATAAATGGGGCTTGTGCCGAACATAGCCTTTTTTTTTGTCATTAAAACCATAGGAAAAAAGTATGTTCTAATGAATTGCTTCACAAGGACCAAACATAGGGTAGCTTCGGTTTTTTTTTATTCAAGGTAAAATAGTACATAACAAAATGTTTTATGTTTATACTCATAACACATTTAAATACCTGTGTAACATCAAATCGACTTTTTTTGTTTTGTTATTTAGTAGGGGAGAAGGAAGGGTAGAAATAATGAGGTGGGGGAGGGGGTTGGAAAAGAAAAGGGAGGGGACGGTGGGGTATGTCGGGGGTTGTGCTTTACAGGCCTCCTGCTTCATATTGCTTACATATTCCTTCTGTAACATGGTGATTTGTAACAGTATGTCCATCAATTCTTCCAGCAATAGAGCCTCACGTTCCAAAACTAAAGTCAAAGTTATAATCAAAAACAAACATAAACAAATAAATAAGGTAGTGGCACCTTGAGTTCTGTCCTGGGTTCTTATTTGTGTGGTAGGTGTAGCGCTATAGTAAACTGGTGTGACTATAATCAGTTAAAGCTACCAAATGGTATTAAAACCACGAATGAAACTATTTCTCTCAGGGGTGAGCCCTCGCAGCGAGGTGGAGGAAGGATGTAGTTGAACTGTAACCATGTGCGATAAGCACAATAAAGTTGGGCGCCAGTAATTCTTTATAATGAACCAAAACAGCATTTATTCAACAGCAGAGCAATAGAGACAATTCCCACATTGGGATATAGAACAGTTACACAGCATGGATATAGAGTACACAGCAAGAATAGAGATACACACAGCATAAAGGAGCAAATACTCACAGCACCATACATGGGCTGGATCCCTTCAGGCAAGGGGTCATGTCAGCAGTAGTTGAGCGTTGAATATGAATAGAAATACACCAGAATTCAGCAGCTGTACCAAGTGGAACCTGAGGGGAAACCCTATCCCTGAGGTCTGTACACTTAGTCCCTATTTCTGGGTTATGAGTACCCGAGGATCTTAATCCCTCTAAGTCTCCTGTCGGAGCGTGAGCTGCTCAACTATCTACCTAGCTATCACTCCTAGAGTGATCTATGACAGAGTATGCTATTCTTTACTAGGGCCTCTGCGCCTAGGGATCATGCCCATTCCCTTCCAGCCTGCAAGGTTGGGCTAAAGCAATGAACACTGACCGCATGGTTCCCATGACCTTTATACTTTACACAGTGCCACCTTGTGTACACTGTGAGAACTGCAGGGGTTGCATAAGCACAAAAGGTCCCCATTAGGACCCATTAGGCGTCCATAATACTAGGGATGTGCCTGTCAGAAATATGTGAGGGTGTCTAATTTTCACATCCCTACATAGGTATGAGATGTGTCGATTTATTTGTTGATTTCTGTTTTCCCTTCTCTGATTTCTTTTAGCCTCTTTTCTTCTCTTTGTTCATTTCTGTCTTGTCACCTTCTCAAAAATGTGTTTTTGTAATACCCATTCTAGTCTAACCATTCAGCTGGAGAGCTTCAGTGTTTTGTTTGCCCTGTTTACCTCTAGAAATAACAATAACCAGGTATTTTGTTTTAAATTAAAACAATAGGAAAAAAGTATTTTCAGCAGATACAACCACATATTCATTGAACTCACACCGAACATGGGTGTCTACTGCCCTCTAAACTTAATACTTTACTGAGCTGAACTTAATTCTATTAAACTATACAATGGAAACCCCACCCCATCCCTCCCAAAACAAATAAATGCATAAATAGTCCAGTTTTGCAATTCTTAATGAATGCAGCCTCCACCTTTAAACATGTTGCTGTCCCTAAGAGGTCAGCCATGTGCTGGCCATGTGACCTGTGCATAATTGCTTAAGGCCAAAGCTGAGCATGCTTCATGCAATGGGAAGAGGTTCATCAGGATAGGGGCTGAAATAAGGCCACAATGGCAGGCAACTCAGATGTGGCATAAAAAAAGTTTTTCTGAAAGTGTTCGTAAGCGTTAGTGAGCAGAGTTTTCCTTTCCTATCATTATTCTGTAACCCCTATACTATTATTTAAAAAATTGTATGACAAACAGTTTTACAACAGTTGCTGATAAAGTAACTTCATTAGGATTTCCAGTGGACTTTTATGTTGCCCCTAAGTCTCAACTTTACTTGTCCTTAAAATAAGGCAGTGCAAAAGTACTAACTTGGCTGTTATAAAAAAAATTATAAAAGGCAACAAAAAAATAAAATAGAAAGGCAGATAAAGATCTAGAGATGCTTAGTTACAGGTATTATTTATGGAAAGTTCTGAACAACAAAATAAAAAAAGCAACAACATCCACAAACAAGTATGGCGTGTTGTTCTGGTAGCTGCTTTTCAAGTTAACACGTATCACATCCTGGAAAAGCCCATGAGACCTACTTCAGTCACCTCTGCTGTTCCACGAGGAAGCTGCTGCTTCATACAATAAGGAAGAGAAGTCACGTTTGGATACAGAAGGAATTCCAACATTCTTTTGAGGAGAAAAGAAATGTTCTAGGGGTTTACCACCTTTTTGATCACAAAGATCATTCTAATACCAAAGCAGGTTATTCAGAATTCTCATCATTAATATTATATACAGTTAGGTATTTGGACCTGTTTTGGTTCTGTACATTATCACAATTAATTTTAAATTAAACAACTCAGATGCAGTTGAACTGCAAACTTTGCATAAACAAAAAGATTGCATAAAAATGTGAGCAACTAAAGCCTTTTTCTAACACAATAACTTAATTTCAGGGGCTAAAAAGTAATTGGACTATTGACTCAAAGGCTGTTTCATGGGCAGGTGTGGCAATTCCTTTGTTATGTCATTATAAATTAAGCAGATAAAAGCCCTGGAGTTGATTTGAGGGTGGTGCTTGTATGTGGAAGATTTTGCTGTCAACATACAACATGCGGTCAAAGGAGCTCTCCATGCAGGTGAAACAAGCCATCCTTATGCTGCAAAAACAGGAAAAAAAACCCATCCGAGAAATGCTACAGTATTAGAAGTGGCAGAATCTACAGTTTGGTACATCCTGTGGATGATCTCAGTCATTTCCATGGTGAATAGAAACCCCTTCACAAAAGTGAACTATACTCTTCAGGCGTATCGATATCCAAGTCTACCATAAAGAGAAGCCTGATAACAGTAAACACAGACGATGCACTGCAAGGTGCATGTCACACATAAGCCTCAAGAATAGAAAGGCTAGATTGTACTTTGCTAAAAAAAAAATCTTTAAAAAGCCAGCACAGGAAAAATATACTTTGGACAGATGAAACCAAGATCAACCTCTATCAGAATGATGGCAAAAAAAGTATGGAGAAGGTATGGAACAGCTCATGATCCAAAGCATACCACATCATCTGTAAAACATGGTGGAGGCAGTGTGATGGGCAGCCATGCATCCCATACTAGTGGGACACTAGTGTTTATCCATGATGTGACACAGGACAGAAGCAGCCAAATGAATTCTGAGGTG
Source organism: Xenopus borealis (assembly GCA_024363595.1). Lineage (NCBI taxonomy): Eukaryota > Metazoa > Chordata > Amphibia > Anura > Pipidae > Xenopus > Xenopus borealis. Next base: position 80,969,545 of record CM044440.1, read on the forward strand.
TTCAGAGACATACTGTCTGCTCAAATCCAGCTAAATGTAGTCAAATTGATTGGGAGGCGTTTCATAATACAGATGGACAATGACCAAAACATACAGCCAAAGCAACCCAGGAGTTTATTAAAACAAAGAAGTGGAATATTCTTGAATGGCCAAGTCAGTCACCTGATCTGAAACCAATTAAGCATACATTTCACTTGTTGAAGACTAAACTTCAGACAGAAAGGCCATCAAACAAACAGCAACTGAAAGCCGCTGCAGTAAAGGCCTAGCAGAGCATTAAAATGGAGGAATACCAGAATTTGGTGATGTCCATGAGTTCAAGACTTCAGGCTATCATTGCCAGCAAAGGCTTTTCAACCAAGTATTAGAAATTAACATTTTATTTTCCATTTTTTTAATATGTCCAATTACTTTTGTGCCCCTGAAATGAAGTGATTGTGTTAAAAATGCTTTAGTTCCTCACATTTGTATGCAATCTTTTTGTTCAAGCCACTGAATTAAAGCTGAAAGTCTGCAGTTCAACTGCATCTGAGTTCTTTCAGATTTCATTTTTATAGGAGATTTTGTAGGATGGTGTTGGACCAATAGATCACATCCTACAAGTTGGATGTAGTTGCACAGGTGAAAATAAAATGGTGTTTAAAGGGATCCTGTCATGGGAAAGCTTTTTTTTCAAAATACATCAGTTAATAGTGCTGTTCCAGAAGAATTCTGCACTGAGAGAGCAAACAGATTTTTTTATATTTCATTTTGAAATCTGACATTGGGCTAGACATTTTGTCAATTTCCCAACTGCCCTTGGGGGTGGATGCTTGCTCAGATGTTTTTTTTACTATTGTTCCCTGCATTTGGGAAGGAAGGTGATTTTTATTGACAGGTGCCCTTTAAGGCCTGTTATGTATTGTTTTCTGTATACCAAATGCGGTCCTATACTCTATACAACACCTAGGGCCAAACTGAACAACATTGTCACTCATGTGGCTAAAACAAAGCACCTAGGGATTAAACTGGATTAAATGTACACTATATTTGAAATGATATGTTTTATTTATGGACAAAAAGTAACAGACTATAAATTGGGCAGAAATGTATAATGAGAGCCAGAAGAACCATGGGCGGTAAATAGTTTAGCCTAGAAGGTTCCAGTAAGTGTAAGCATAAAAAGGAATGCTATGAATGTAGAGAAGGCAAAACCATGGATGTTTGTGAACAATAGTTCCAAACATGTCTTTCCATATAATCAGGAAATTTAGCAGGATATTGTGACACACAGATGTAGCAGACAGCAAGTCATTAAGAATTTGTTAGCAACATCCTTTGGTGGTGGAATGTATAAGATAGAATTTTAAATGAAAAGCTAAAATGCAGAAAAGGAAGTGAGGCATGTGGATCTATAACATTCCAGAGTTGCTCAGGGATACAGACGTCCAATCGGCAGTCTTCATCAGCCGGGCAAAACTTCACATTTTAGTAAATTAGCGTTGTCTGAGTGAAATTTTGCCTACCGAAGTGTTGTGGTGTAGGAAGCCGTTGCTGGCGAATTATCGCCCTTTAGTGAATAAATGTGTGCATGCGAACATATGTGTATAGGCTTTTAGGACATTTATATTTTGTGGCATTATTGGCTGCTTAACATTTCTTCATTGCCAAATACATATATGGCTACATAAAAAAATGTATCAACTAACACAATATGCATACATCAATTTGTAGCTAATAGCTATATATGGAAATAGCAAGCACAATAAGCGCATACTAAAGTTAATGAAGGCAAATATTTCTGTAGTGAATTTACTGCACGCTGAGATTAAATTCTCAAATGGAATGCTGCCAAATGATCATTTCCATGTTGTGCATTTTTTTGCTGTAATATATGCATCCTGTCAAGCAATGCGGTGCTCAATACTGCAGGATCCAATATCAAACTAGGGGGACAGGGGGAGCTTGTTTCATATTGGGAACAGAAAGCTGTGAAATCCCATACAAAATACCAAAATAGTACAGGTATGGGACCTATTATCCAGAATCATTGGGACCTGGGGCTTGCAAGAAAATCATGTAAACATTAAATAAACCCAATAGGCTGGTTTTGCTTCCAATAAGGATTAATTATATTTTAGTTGGGATCAAGTACAAGCTACTGCTTTATTATAACAGAGAAAAAGGATTTTGGATTATATCATTATAATGGAGTCTATGGGAGAAGGCCTTTCCGTAATTCGGAACCGAAATAACGGGTTTCTGGATAACGAGCCCCATTCCTGTACTCAGAAATTTGTAAACACAAAGAGAATTGGAGCATTTTTGATATATATATATATATATATATATATATATATAAACATAAAAAAGAAACATTAAATAAACATAAAAGAAATGTAAAATCAATCAGTGTATCAGTGTGCTGACAGAATGTTATAGAAATTATATATTAGTTCTTCAAATGCTAATCTTATTAAAGGGCAGCTATGGGCTAAAAAAAATCTCCAAACTGCAGGTGCGGGCTGATAGAGCCCGTATTCCGGTTTGGGGTTCTATTAGTTAAAAAAAATTCCCCCTGCCTGCGCTGGCTTGCTCAGGCCGGAGGGAGCTCCCGGTGCGAGCCGCCATGACACCCCATGCGCATTCATCTGAATGAAAAGCTGCCGCAAGTTCAGGCAGCTTTTCATTCTGCGCATGCGCATGGGGTGTCATGGCTGCTCGCACTGGGAGCTCCCTCCCAGTGCGAGCAAGCCAGCGCAGGCAGGGGGATTTTTTTTTTTTTTTAAGTAATAGAACCCCAAATCGGAATGCAGGCTCTATCAACCCATAGGTGCCCTTTAAGTTGAAGTAGTTTTTTAGGGAGTATAAATTCTTTATAACCATCTGAGAAGGCAGCTTTAAATCCATAAGCAAAGGCTGCCGTTTGGGTGAACCCAGTGGTACCCAAGTAAACCTTTACACTGTTGTAGCTTTGTATCACAGTGATTTTAATGTTTATGGGGTAGATTCATCAAAGAGTGAAGTTAAGAGTGAAGTTCCGCCACTAGAGGGAAATTCCACAGCTCTCCATTCATTTCTATGGGATTTTTAAAGGCGTATTCATCAAAGGGTGAATTTTCACTTCACAAATTGATGAATACACCTTGCAAAATCCCATAGAAATTAATGGAGAGCTGTGGAATTTCCCTCTAGTGGCGGAACTTCACTCTTTGATTATTCTCCCCCTATGTCCTTTATTAGCCTATGTATATGTAACAGGTGGATGGGTCAGGGTTTGCCTTCCCTTGGGTTACTATCCACTGGTTTTGCTACCCAGCAAGGGGTCCAACTCCCAGTAAATTCATTTAGGCACAATATAGTTAGACTTTTTATCTTCAGTTGGGGTCCCCACTTATGTTATGGAGGAAGGGATTACCACTAAGCACACATCAATCACTCTTGATCAAATAAACTTTGGGCACTAGTGGTTCTTTAAAATAGCAGAACAATTATTGTACTGATGGTACACTTCTCGATAGTCTGTCACATATTCAAGATGTATGCACAGATGGTACACTTAATGAAGCAAGTAGTGCAGCAGGTCATTTATACACAATTTTATTACTTACGGATACTGTCTGATACTTTGTTAGTCAGTTTTGTGAATTGAGATGCCTTTTCCTGCCTCTGGTGCACCATCCCCATTGAAGGCAACCTCATAGGTGGTTGGACACTCCAAGGTTCTCTCTATCCCTGAGCTGGACCACTTGAGTCCCTAACCTGGCGGACTTGTCACACCACAGGATGCTAACCCTTCACTAAACTCTTTGTTGGAGCCTTAGCTGCTCACTAACTTTACTGAAGTAATCTGTCACTCTATAGTGACCTATTACAGCTTCTGACCTGAAACTCATTTGCTTCTATACTGAGGCCTACCTCCACATCAGGCCTTAGCAGCACACCCAACTTCCAATGGGTGCACTGGCAAAAGACAAAACTCATGGCAACATCCCTTTGTATAACCTCTGAGGAAATACTCCCCCTCCCCTATGGGAAAAAGGACCCAGCCTAGCTGGCTAAGACATTCACTGGGGCATAGAAACACCTTTACCCTTTTATATAGTGACATCTACTGGCCAGTCACTGAACTACCAGCAGAATACTTTACACTTCCTTTGTGTAACTGAGGACCCAATATAGGGGGCACCCTTAAAAAAGGGTTGAAGTAAAAATTTGAATTTAAAAAATTAGAATTTCACCGTAATTTTTGGCTACTTTGACTATCGAATAGGCTAAAATTCGATTCAAATGGAAAAATTTCAAAAATTCGAATTTCATGTACTGTCTCTTTAAAAAATTTCAAATTCGATACTTTGCCACCTTAAATTGATATTTTAGCCTATGGGGTACCTCCTGGAACATGTTTGAAATTTTTTTGAAATTCAAAGGATTCTTGACAAAATTGTTTGAATCGAACAATGTATTTGATCGAAAACTGACCTATTCGATCCAATTTCAAACGAAAAAGCCCTTAAAAATTTTTTTCAATTTTTTTTTTTTTTTTACTTTTTGAAATTCGACCCTTAGTTAATGTGCCCCCAAGTGTCTAAATTATGCCCAGGGAGACCTAAAGGTTAGCAAAACTTTTACCCTCATACATATAGATCATTGTTTAGGGTAACTATAGCAAACATACTTGAGTGGAGGGCCCATTATGACCTTTCCTCACATTTAACTTCTTATCTTTAGGGTATATATTAAGGGGGGGAGGGTAAACACATATGTTGATAGAACCTATTATCATTTCCTGTGCTGTATTGTTAAGATTAGCAATTCCCATACTGCACAATATTCCTCAATACCTTGCAAAATGGCATAAAGTAATATTTTTGTATTTAAGGGGTACTAGTGCAGTTATTCTTTATACCCAAACAGATGTTAGGCACCTCATACCTCCAGCAAGCTCTAAATGTATTAAGTGTATTATTTTAAAATAGACCAGCATGGGAAGAAGTGCAGGGCTCATGTAATATGGAAGGAGACTGGCTGTAATCTAGCCAACCTACAGTAACTTCTGTAATACCCAGGTTAGTGGAAAACAATGCTACATCTGTCATTCAAATAAACATATGCTCTAATGCAAGGCACCATGCCTAGTTTTGAGCCCTATGATCTTGTTTTGATGTGTACTAGCTGAATAATCCTATTTGTCCTGCAGCAACTTTTTATACATGCTTCTAGCTCCTCACAACCTATACATTACATTTGCAGCACAGCCAACATCAGATTTTTGTGCCAGAAGGTTTGAGGCTTATCTCTGTGCTGTTTGGCATAGTGTAAGCGGGATACTTTCTGGCATTTGTGTAGCAATGGCTTTCTTCTGGCAACTCGACCATGCAGCCCATCTTTCTTCTAGTGCCTCCTTATTGTGCATCTTGAAACAGCCACACCACATTTTTTCAGAGTCCTGTATTTCACCTGAAGTTATTTGTGGGTTTTTTCCTTGCATCCCAAACTATTTTTCTGGCTGAAATTTTAGTTTTATTTGGTTTGGTTTCAACAGAACCCCTAATTTTCCACTTCTTAATTAGAGTTTGAACACTGCTGATTGGAATTCTTAATTCCTTTGATATTTCTTATATATTTCTTATATATCCCTTTCCTGTATTATAGAGTTCAACTACCTTTTCCCGCAGATCCTTTGACAATTATTTTGCTTTCCCCATGACTTAGAATCCAGAAAACATCAACGCAGAACTGTCAGGAGTCCAGAAAGTCACTGACCTTTTATACACACCCACTAATTACAAGTAAAGAGATCACAGGTAATAATAGCCATTAATAGCCATTCTAACCCTTTTGTATCAAGTTGTGTGCATGTTATCAGGCCAAATCACACCAGTATGTAAACCTTTGATCAGGGTCATTTGTGTAGTTTATGTAGTGATTATAATTTCAAAAGAGTAAACACAGTTGTTTGACAATAAATGGCTTCAGTCAACCACTAACCATAAGTGAAAGAAACGTTTTTGTGTTATCATTCATATTCTCTGAAACATAGTTAAGAAATCATAAATTCTGCCAGGGTATGTAAACCTATGAGCACAACCGTATCACAGTTTCCTCTAAAAACAATTTGCAAAGTGCAAATGTGATACATTAATGTAAATGCATGTTGTGTATCTGTATATAGCATAAAAAGTGACAACAGTACTAAATATAACCCGCATCTGATGCAAAAACAGCACATTAAATAACATCTGTGATCAAATGCCGTCAAAGCAAGAAATTCTGTCTGGGAAAATTTCATGTTGAGGATGAAATTGCCACATTCAATTTGTGTTATGTAAATATACAGAGAGGGACTGCTGAGAGAATCTTTAAAAATGGGCTGTTGGGATTTGATAGTTAGAAAATGATAGCTGAGGTTAGGTTACACAACCCAACCGTCGCACGGAATTCACATGGGGACATTTAGGGCCATTTGACCTACACGATTAACAGCAGGAAGAGCCATGCTTATTGGAGCAGAGCAGCACAGTTGCTTTCTACTTGGACTGGTTACGCACTTCCACTGGGAAGAGCCAATTAGCTAAGGGGTAGGGGGTGCAAATTACATGCTCTGGCACATATTTCCTGAATCAAATAAGATGTGACAGGTTTATTAGGAAATACCTTAATTTAACCTTCAAACTATTAATGATTTCTGAGTGCGTTGAGCAAATCTCATTAAACCCAGGAAAGAGCAAGTACTCTCAATGTAATTGCAGTGCTTTATGGTACACTATGGGGTTATGTTTTAGAACAAATGAAGTGTAAAACAAACAGAAGTTGTTCTTCCATATATATATATATATATGTGTGTGTGTGTGTGTGTGTGTGTGTGTGTGTGTGTGTTTTTATACATATTTTCAAATTATGTAAACACTTGTACTGGCACAAATAAGCAGAAATAGGAACTTCCCTCTTAATCATTTATTTTCTTGTGTGGTTAACTGCAGGAACAGGGAGAAAAAAAATCCCATTAAATGATTTTGGCTTCCTAGCTGTTAAATATGGTGCTCAACCATGGCAACATAACACAGGATAGGGTGCAGATGCTCAGAGCCAGGGCTTTGTATTTATGAATATGTCTTTGTCAGATAAGGATATCTGCTGAAAAGAACCATAACTTATACACAAAGAAGCAAAATAGATTGTTTGAAAACAGGTATTGGATCTATTTTCTGGAGACCCATTCCAAAACTATGGCAATTCTGTTTAGCATGGTGTCCAAAGTTGTTTTGTCAGTTTAATAGGAAAAGTACAGTAAAGGTTTGGGATTTGTTGAATTCAGGAAAGGCTGTCCATATAGACTCAATTTTAACCAAATCTAATAAAAAAAAAAAAAAGATTTATTTTTTCTCTGTAATAATAAAACAGTAGCTTGTACTTGATCCAAACTAAGATATAACCAATCTGTATTGGAAGCAAAACCAGCCTATTAGGTTTATTTAATATTTACATAATTTTCTAGTAGACTTAAGATAGAAAATCAATTTACAAAAAGATCGATTATCTGGAAAACCCCAGGAATCCCTTACCCAGAAACCAGCTATCCAGAAAGCTAAACATTTACAGGAAGCAAATATTCTAATTTAAAAAAAAAAAGATTCCCTTTTATCTGTGATATTTAATCAATATTTTGTACTCCATGGTAACTAAGGTGCACAAATCCATATTCATTTTTAAATTCTTTTTAGTAGATGCCAGCTATCTTGATCCAATTTACAGAAACTTATTTAGAAAGTCCCAGGTCCCAAGCATTCTAGATAATACATTCTTTACTTGTATGAGATATAATAGCTTTTAAAAGTTACTTTGACCAGTCTTAATGAGTGGTGCTCATCCCTGGGGAAAGTACACTTCTTTGGAAAACCCCATGTCCCAAGCTTTTCAGATAACAGCTCCCATACAAGTTATAAAGAAAAAATATCTTCTTTTCAAAGAGGAATGTGAAATACAAGCCTTCAGATACATAATTATTTCGCAGGATATGTAACAAAAGTCAAAACAAATGACAAACCTTTATTAACACAATGCAAGAGAGAGCGTGCTTGAATAATTGAAAAACCTTAGAATGTAAACAGCCAGGGGCCATAAGGAACTTGAAGAAATCCAGGTCACATAAGTCAGATGGGCACAATGTTAACTAGCAAGATCATCAATTAAGGGCTACCTGCATGTCCTCCAATAGGAGCATATATATTTTAGTAATTCACACCTGTCCATTTACTGGTCTCACCTGCACTGCAAACGGAGAGTTGTCTAAAACATCTGCTTTTGTTAAAGAATTACTGCAATTGAACTATTTCAAAGACGACATATCCACCCATTTGCAGTTCATCACCAGCAAAACATATATATGGTAACCCATATCCTTGAGATAAAAGTACAGGCATGTGATTGATTATTCAGAAGGCTTGAGACATGTTGTTTCATAGATAAGGGGTTTTCTGTAATTAGAATCACTTCATAAGGAACTCAATGGGAGTCCCAAAGATATCCTGATCTGCGCTGGGTTTCATGCTATAATCCGAAGATTTCAAAGTCTATATAAACCAGTTAAACATTAAATAAACCCAATGGAATTGTTTTGCTGCCAATTTGGATTTATTGTAGTTTAGATACCATCAAGTACAGGGTAATATTTTGCTAAAGAGAATAAATAAATAATTTTAATTATTTGCTTAATAACACAATCACACTACAGGTATAGTATCAGTTATCAGGAAACCAGCAATTATTTTTATTATCAATTATGTATAGCACCAACATATTTTGCTGTGCTGAAAATTAAATTTTGTTTAAACAACTAAGTCAAACGAATTACATACATAGAACATATATACATCACAACCAATGCCGGCACAAAAGGTGAGGAAGGTCCTGTGCAATAGGGATGGCGCGAACCGCGGCAAAAAAGTTCGCGAACATGTTCGCGAACTTGCGACAAAACGCGCGAACAGTTCGCGAACGTCGCGAACCCCATAGACTTCAATGGGAAGGCGAACTTTAAAAGCTAAAAAAGACATTTCTGGCCAGAAAAATGATTTTAAAGTTGTTTAAAGGGTGCAACGACCTGGACAGTGGCATGCCAGAGGGGGATCAAGGGCAAAAATGTATCTGAAAAATCCATTGTATAAATCCATATAAATCCATATAAATGCTGAAAATAGTCGCAGCCACTGAAGCACAGAAAAAATATGCCATATAAATGCTGAAAATAGTCGCAGCCACTGAAGCACAGAAAAAATATGCCATATAAATGCTGAAAATAGTCGCAGCCACTGAAGCACAGAAAAAATATGCCATATAAATGCTGAAAATAGTCGCGCAACTATGCGCGAACCCAAAAGGCGAACGCCGCGCGACGTTCGCGAATATTCTGCGAGCGCGAACAGCGGATGTTCGCGCGAACAAGTTCGCGCGCAAACAGTTCGCGCCATCCCTACTGTGCAAAAAGCTACCCAGAAAGCTTCCAATTACAGAAAGGTCCCATAGACTCCATTTTAAAGGGTTGGTTCACCTGTGAGTTAACTTTTAATATGTTATATAAATGTTAATTTCTTAGCAACTTTGAAATCATTATGTATATATTTGAGTTATTTGCCTTGTTCTTTTGCCTAATTCAAATGGGGATGACACATCTAAAAAAATTTTGACAGTATGTTGCAAAGACGCAGGAATTACCTACAGTTCCAAATTTGTATGCCTACTTTATAATTTCTGTCCTTATTTCTACTGCAGAATCAGGGGGTTATTTATCAAGGTTAAAAGTCATCTCAATATTTCTAAAATCCAACAACGAGCAATTACCAAATGGACCTTATTTATGAAAAAAAAAGACTGAAAAAATGAAGTCGGCAAAACTCTGAAAACTATCAGTTTGCTCAAAGGAAAAGCTAAGACCGGTTAGAAATTTGATAAAAATGTCTGTTTGCTCTCCTGAATTGTGGTAAAATATTCTTCAAAATGGAATACTGCTAAATCAATGTTTTCTAAGTAACCGGATTATGGGCTAAATTGGGTCCTGATCAAAATGTTGGACCTTAAATGAATTGTTCCGTATAAAAACAAAAAAAAGCTGTGCAAAATAAAAAATGTTTGAGTATAGTTAGCCAAAAATATAATCTATAAATCTATAAATCTATGTTTAACATAATGACCAGAACACTACTTCCTGCTTAGCAGCTCTCTTGTTTTCCGCTGATTGGCTACCATGTGGTAACCATGGTAGCCAATCATGGGGGGGACAGGTGGGTCAGAATGGTTTGCTTTTGAACCTGCATGCTAAGGATCAGTTGCTAAAACACTTAAAAATACAGAGACTAGCTCTTAAAACACATAAATGAACCCACTTACTTTTCACTTTACATCTGTAACCTGCTCTCTTGCATGGGCCTTCTACTCTTCTTTCAGCTGCCTTATAACAATGCCACTATAACAAAACCTTTTTAACTTTTAAAATAAGACTTTGCAATTCCCAGACATCCTCTGTCTTCAAACTGTTCTAAAAAATGTCTCTTCTAAGAGAAGAATTTCAGCAGTAGCTGAGCAGTAGTTCAAACACAGTTTTGTTACTTTACTGTCTTAAAGGAAAAGTTTAGTGTAAAAATAAAAACTGGCTAAATATATATATATATATATATATAGTTAGGCAAAAATGTAATGTATAAATACTGGAGTGAATGGATGAATAACACAGAGTTAGTCAGTGACTTGAAGGGGGGCCACATGGGACATAAGTGTTCAGTGAGTTTGATTTTCATTTTTAGTATGCTGTTCAGATTCAAAAGCAAACAGTTATGACCCATGTGCCCCCTCAAGTCACTGATTGGTTACTGCTTGGAAACCAAGTGAGCTGCAACACAAGAAGTAGGGTTCTGTCATTTATGTTAGACATTTTATCCCTCCAGCCTTTATAGATGATTTTTGGATAACTACAGTATATTGAAAAGATTTTTTTTTTATTTTGCACAGTCAATCTAGTTACCCAATTTTATTTTTACACTGAAGAAATCCTTTATGTTTTGCCACTTTTAGTTTTACAGTAAGCTTTTTGGACCATTAACACCTTTCCTTCTGCATCCCTATTTAATGAATTGCTGCTATATTCCTACCTAGTTTTCTTAAGGGCTTAACCACACTAGTATAGTCATGTAAACTCTACAGTATTTGTAATTCATCTAGTCCTCATGGGAAAACTCTGATAAAATATAACATAAAAGCCATGATTATTTTGTAAATGATATCCTTATAAATGGTGGCTAGTGATGTCATCAGGTGAGTAGTGATGTAATTTCTGTCACGACTCACTAAAACTTGTGTATTGTAATAAATAAAGTACCTTCGGGCCTCGTGCTTTTATATGATCAAGGAACTGCTTGTGACTTATAATATGCTAATATTTTACAATAGGGGTACTTTATTCACTATATTCTGTCTTAAGTTTGAGAAACTGTATGCTGATAAAACACTAGTGCAAGCCATACAGTATGTTAAACAATTATTCCCAAAAGGCATAAAACCACCGTAACTATTGTGTTAATCTGCATATGCTGCACTGTGTCTGATTAAACAAAAGCAATTCACATTCAGCAGGTGTGTCTATTAAATCACAGCATTAAAGCAAATGCGACAATGTAGACCTGGATATATTGATAAACTACAAATATATATTCTTTGTGCATTTAACGTACATGCTGACACACAAACAAAAAAGTAACCTTCTTTTTTGCATCTAGAGTCCTACTGAATAGGGATGGCGCGAACTGTTCGCCGGCGAACTTGTTCGCGCGAACATCGGGTGTTCGCGCGAACATCGGGTGTTCGCGCTCGCCGGAAGTTCGCGAACGTCGTGCGACGTTCGCCAATTTGGGTTCGCCTTAGTTGGCGCTTTTATTTTGCCATTTTGCCATGGCAGCCAATCAGTAAGCTCTCCCTCCTGGACCACCCCCACACCCCCTGGACCACTCCCCTTCCCTATAAAAACCGAAGCCCTGCAGCGTTTTTTCACTCTGCCTGTGTGTGCTGAAGAGCTAGTGTAGGGAGAGAGCTGCCTGTTAGTGATTTCAGGGACAGTGGATAGTAAGTTTGCTGGCTAGTAATCTACTGTACTTCAAACAACTGCCATCTAGCTGTGTGAGCTTGTTCACATTCTGTCTAAATATCCATAATATTACCCTCTCCAGAAAAAGCACCTGAGTGACTTTTTTCAAGCAGCCATAATATATTTTACGTAATCCGTATCCACCGCTGTAGTAGTGTATACGTTGACCTTGTAGGCATTATTTGCCCTGTAGCCATTTTTTGCCCAGTGTGTTCTTCAAACAACTGCCATCTAGCTGTGTGAGCTTGTTCACATTCTGTCTAAATATCAATAATATTACAGTGTCCACAACCACCTGAGTGACTTTTTTCCCTTTACAGCACAAAACGCAGCGCTGTGTCAACAATGGATTTTTCAGATACATTTTTGCCCTTGATCCCCCTCTGGCATGCCACTGTCCAGGTCGTTGCACCCTTTAAACAACTTTAAAATCATTTTTCTGGCCAGAAATATATTTTTTAGCTGTTAAAGTTCGCCTTCCCATTGAAGTCTATGGGGTTCGCGAACCGTTCGCAAATTTCCGGAAGTTCGCGAACATGTTTGCAAACTTTTTTTCGGCGGTTCGCGCCATCCCTACTACTGAAGTGGCACAAAATCTACAGTGAAAAAAAGCCTAATATATTATGTTGGGACCAGAGTTTGCTCTGGAAGTGAGCTTCATTACGCAATATTTGGTTTAGCATTAATGATATATTTTCTTTCTATTGTCAACTTTTAATATATGTTGTTGAGCAGCATTTCACTTTATGAAAGGAGATCACAGTGACGCATTTGCTAAGAACCTTTTCCCATGAGAATGAAAAAGAGATGGAACATTATTAAACTTATCTAAACAACAAAACCAGCAAAACTTCTTGCAATATATTTTGTAAAACATTTATAGAAAAGTCTCCCGTTACTACAAGTAATAACCACTATGCAAAATGCAGAATGGCAACAGGAATAGACACAAAACCTTCAGGATGAAATTGAAATACAAAGGATTGTACAAAATGTACTGTACACTGTATATACATAATATGTTTGCATGGTCTCTGTTGATCACTACTGCTTACTACTTTTCTATCTTTCACAGACTTCTCAAGTCAACTGAGTCTCAATATCTGACTACTTATCTGTCTTTCACAAACTTCTCAAGTCAACTGAGACTCAATATCTGCCTAGTGATAAAATCCATATATATATATATTTATATCTCAGTCGCTGAATAATCCTCTCAGTTCCCAGGGGAATCTTTGCTGCCTGGATTCTTTCTCCAGTATCTGCTCCATGAAAAAAAAAATCTTTAAAACACATTAGATTTCATCATGTCCTATGGAGTCCAGGATTAACCTCTTTCACAAAGTTGTCTCCTGCCACAAAAGATGGTCAGCTATTGAGTTAGTAACTCATTCAAGGCAGAATAAATGGAAAATGTTTTGACCCAAACGTACTGGATTAAAAATGATCAGGATAGACAATTTTTAAGTTACAGTTATGGGATCTATTACAGTGAAACACTAAAATATGACATTCCTTCTTTACAGTAAAAAGAAGAAAAGAGTTACATATGAGATAAAAATTACTGACATATATTTGTGAAGTATATTATTGTTAATATAAATGTTATTAAAGTGCATGTGTATTGATGTGATATATGAGATAAATGAGATATATGAGAGAGAGTCCAGTCCTACACTTGGTTCAGGGACCAAATAGCTTGAGGGAACAAGCTCCTCCTCATTCTCTCTGTGTTGGCCTTAAGGGAGCGGAAGTGCTTCTCAGTCCTCATCAATGAGAATCTTCTTGGCTTTGGTTTTGCACTGCTTAGTGTAGATAGACAGCAGGTCAGGAAGCTCAGAGCGAATGATGCATTCAGCCGAGCACACCACTCTTTGAAGAGCTTGTCTGTCCTGCTTAGTGCTGTTCCCATACCAAGTACAGATGTTACCCATCAGGATGATTTAAATGGTAGATGTGTAAAAGTTCTTAAGCACCCTCAGAGGCAGATGGAAATCTTTTAATCTTCTGAGGAAGAAGAGACGTTGACGCCTTTCTTCACCAGGGTGTTCATGTGACAGGACCATGACAGGCCTTGTGTGATGTGAACACCCAGATACTGGAAGCTGTTCACTCTCTCCACTGGCGCTCCACTGATGTATAAGGGCTCGTAATTCCTCAGCTTGTGCTAAAGTCCACAATCAGCTCCTTAGTCTTTCTGATGTTTAGGAGGAGGTTGTTCTCCAGACACCAGTTCTCTAGGGTCATTATCTCCTCCAAGTAGGTCTTCTCGGAGTTGTCAGAGTTCAGGCCCATCAGAACAGTGTCATCAGCAAACTTGACAATGCAGGTGGTGTCTGATGGGGCAACACAGTCATAGGTATACAGTGAGTAAAGAAGGGGGCTTAAAACACAGCCCTGAGGGGCTCCAGTACTGAGTGAGATGGAGGGAGGGATGTGTTCCCCACCATCACTGATTGGGCTCTGACTGTGAGAAAGTTGAGGATCCACTGACACAGTAATGAGTTGAGTCCAAGGGGGAAATTCACTAAAGCGCAAAGCGTCTAACGCTAGCGCTAATTCACCAGCGTGACGTCAATTCGTAACTTCGCAAATTTACTAACACCAACTCTGGCGAATTTTCACTAGCGAAGTAGATAGACTAGCGCAACTTCGCACCCTTACGCCATGCGAAGTTGTACACTGACGAAGGATCTTAATTAAGCAAATTCACTAAGATGACCATTTTCCTGAACGTTACCACTTACGCTAGACTTTACTTCGCCAGGTCAGACCTGGCGAAGTTCAATACAATAGATAGGAGTTTGAAAAAAAAAATTGGAAATTTTTCTAAGTCCCAAAAAAACGATGGCGTGTTTTACCATTCTAGGGTGATAGTCTGAAAAAGATCAAATTTTTATGGGGGGCTAGCGCAACTACGCTACCATTCGGCGACCTTGATGTAACTTCGCACTTTAGTGCTGGCGGAAATTTGCCTGGCGAAGTGTGGCAAACGTTAGCGTAGGCAACGCTAGCGAATTTTCACTGCTTAGTGAATTTCCCCACTAGATCCATCAATTTAGGGGCAGATTTACTAAGGGTCGAAATTTTAAAAAATTCAAAATTCGACAAGGGAATAGTGGGAAATTAAAAATTTTTAATTCGAATATCGAATTTTTTTGCGCAATTCCATCGATTGAACGATCGAATAGGAAATAAATTTAAATTCGATCTTAGGGAATGATCCCCATTTCGGTAGGTTTAATCTGGCGAAGTAGGTGATCGAATTTAAATTTAATGGGGAAGTATTCGAACATTGAATTTTCGAATATTTGAATAAAATTAAAATTTGAATATTCGAATAATTCGAATTTGAATATTCGTGGGTCGAATTTGCCTAATTTGCATATTCGAAATTCGAATCTTTTTGAAAATTCGATCGAATATTCGAATCCCTCATGTGAATATATGTGAATTTAGTAAATCTGCCCCTTAGTGTAGAGATTTGAGGGAATTATTGCGTTGAATGCTGAACTATAATCTATGAACAGCATCCTACCATAATTCCCTCTGCCAGTGTCTAGGTGACTCAGGGAAATGTGTAGCAGGTGTGATATGGCATCACATGTGGACTTATTTGTCCGGTATGCAAACTGTAATGGGTCGATGGTGGCAGGAAGTGTGGAAGTGATGAAATCTCTGACTAGTCGCTCAAAACACTTTACTACTGAAGTCAGTGCTACTGGACGGTAATCATTGAGACAAGCTGGCTGTTGTTTCTTTGGAACAGGAAAAATAATGGACAGCTTGAAGCATGTGGGAACCACTGCCTGGGGAAGGGAGAGGTTGCAGATCACTGTGAACACCGGTGCTAGCTGGTCAGCGCAGACTCTCAGGACTCGACCTGGGATTGCGTCTGGTCCTGCTGCTTTCCTGGTGTTCACTCTCCTGAAAGCATTCCTCACAGCATGCTACATGATGATAAAAGCTTTGTCTTCACTGATGCACTCCGTATGCATGCAACTGTTTGTTGTGTTTTTTGCTGCGGCATTGAATCGAGCATAAAACGCGTTTAGCTCATCAGTCAGTGAAGCATCAGCATTCATCATCGAAGAGGCTGGTTGTTTATAGTCAGTTATTGTCCGCAGTCCCTTCCATAGGCTCCTAGAGTTACACTGTTGTAGCTGTAACCTTAGTTTTTCCCCATAGCTCCGCTTTGCCTTTTTTACCACGCTGTGCACATACGTAGTAAGACACAGTTTTGTATTGGTCCATATTACCGGAGATGAGTCCTGCTTTGTAGGCAGTGGTACGCGATCTCCAAGCATTGTAGATGTTTTTATCCACCCACGGCTTCTGATTCAGAAATGTTCGGATGATAGTTCTTTCCACTGTATCATCCATTAGTTTCCTGATAAATCCCACAACCACTTCCGTAAACATGTGGATGTCTTCTGAGCTGTGCTGAAACATCTCCCAGTCTGCTTCCTCCAGCGGATCCTGCAGCACGTCCACTGTATGGTCCTTCCAGCGTGCAACCTCCCTTGTGACTGGTGTTTTCTACTTTAGCCTTTGTTTGTAAACAGGCATGAGGAAAATGGTGGCGTGGTCTGATTTTCCAAATGCCGGCAGAGACTTTGCTTTGTAACAATCCTTAAAGGGAGTGTAGCAGTGGTCCAATGTCTTAGTGCCTCTGGCGGGGCAGGTAATGCGTTGGTGAAGGTTATGAAATGTACGTTTGAGATTTACTTAAAATCTCCTATAACAATAAGCGTGGCCTCCTGGTGAAGTGTTCGATGCTGTCTAAGAGCCTCATTTAGTTCACATAGGGCAGTGACCGAGTCTGCATGAGGCGGAATGTAAACAGCACATGCCATGACCATGGTGAATTCCCGAGGAAGATAGAAAGGGCGACATTTTATGATCAAGAGTTCAAGATGAACAGGAGGTGAGCAGGAGCGCGAGTTGAGTAATGCTCGCGCTGTTGCACCAGTTGTTGTTCATCATCAAACACACTCTACCAACTCTTTTCTTCCATGACTCCATTGTTCTATCCATGTGGTAAACCGAAAAGAACTCTGCTGGCTGTATAGCGTGGTCTGGTACTGCTCAGTTCAGCCACGTCTCGGTGAAGCAGAGAAGATTGCAATCCAGATTAAAATAAATAAATAAATTAGTGATAAATCATAAATTTGTGATGTTTCAAGCCCAGCCTGGGTCTTCCAAGAAACCATGTAAACAACAACTAAATTGCCCTTAAATCAATGCTATTTAAATTCCAATAACGTTGTTTTTTTTAATTATTATTAGTAATAACATGTATTTCTATAGCGCTAACATATTTAGTTGCGCTGTTCATTTTCTATGCTTTATGCCGGGTTCCATATATATATATATAATTATACACACACCATAATCCTTAGTTAGATCATTAGGGTGAAGGGAATACAACCTCGTTATCCACCATACCTCTCTTTTAAACTTACATTTCCGTTCACCTCCTATGTTAATTGGAAGGACCATTTCCAACACAGTACTTTTACATTGTTCCACAGTGTGTCACCAAGTTTAAAATGTTTCAATAGTGGCAACATCACATTTCCATCTTGACCGCAATTTGACTTTTTGTATGGTTTACCCCACATAAACCATCCCTTAGGGGCAAGCTATGGCAAAAACAACATATTAGGACAAAAATGTGACGTGCTCGTAATTTAAAGTGTTCCCCTGTAGTTGGGTGCTGGAAATGCTTCCCTTTAATAACATGTTTACAAAGTTTATAGCTCAAACAAGGATACATATCACATTGTGTAGATCTAAAAATTTTTGCACTACCTATGAAAGCATTGAACTTGGTGGACTATAGTCTATTGTCCAATACAAATGAACTACTGTATGTAGCAATCATTATAGGCTATGGCATAGGCTCACAACACGTATCATGCACTATATGGCCAGCGTTAGACATCTGCATGTGCAAAATGTAATTCCCATGGGTATAAAGATAATTGTCCATCTGCTACTGCTATAACAGCCTCTACAGTTCTGGGAAGGCCCTCTACTAGGTTTTGGAACATTACTGGTGGGATTTGCTTCTACTACAAGAGCATTAGTGAGATTGGTCACTAATGGTAGGGATTACGTCTGGCTCACAGCCAACATTCCAGTTCATTCCATATGCATTTAGTTGGATTGCAGTCAGGTTTCTATGAAATCTAGTCTAAATGGGTCCCTAGCTCAAACCACAGAAAACACTATTATATTATGTATTTCAGGCAGGTGGTGTTCTCCTGGCACCTGCGGAACCCTGGCTTTTTGGTTGAACACATCTAGGTGGTGCATGGCCTTGATACAGTTGTAAACATAAATACATTTTTATCATTGCATCTTAAAGACATAAGTGTGTTTCTCTCATCAAGAAAGCAGACAATACTATAAATGTATCACTACGAAAAAACAGTTTTAGGAATTTTGTGATATCTTAAGGAATAAAACACTATGAAAACTTGGTAGTGGAATGGCACAGATTTGGTTCAACTCGTCTTCAATGCTTAATATCCTTCTACACTTAGCATAAATATTTGCCTACATTGACAAAGTACATTGAATACTAATTACAGAAACCCTTACAACACAGCAGACACAGAAACATGGTGCCACAAGAACATATGAAACTTCACAGACACTCACTTTTTTCAAAGTAATGACTGGCAAATGACCTGCTAAATACAAGATGCAAAGCATACAGTTGTGAATTCTGTATGTACAGGGTATCAAAAAACATTCTGGCATCACAAAGCAATGCACATTGGCAGTTATGATTGTGTCACTATATGTTATGAAAATAGGATGCCACATGAACAAGCAGAGCATGCTATTAAGGAGCGGAGGGAGAAGAGCATTAAGGAAAGCATATATACAGTATGTTACACAAATGTGCACAAACTAATGAAAGCAAGTGATTTAAGACTCTCTGTTGTATGCTTGGGGGTTTATGGAGATGGAACTGTACTTTAAAATAACCCCTATATTAATTTTTTTTTTTTCTGTGAACAGAATGCACCTTATCAACTTGTTGGATTCGGCCGAATCCCCAAAACCTTCATGAAAAATTCAGCTAAATACTGAATCCTAATTTGCAAACGCTAATTAGGGTTGGGAAAGAAAAAAGTGGGGAAAATGTTTAACTTCCTTATTTGGTACAAAAAGTAATGTGATTTCCCTTCCCGACCCTAATTTGCAGTTTGGCCAGGCACAAGGATTCTGCAAACTCGAATCCTGCTGAAAAAGGCTGAATCCTGGCCGAATCCTGGATTTGGTGCATCCATATTAACAATATTACATCAATACAAGATAACTAACAAACAACCAAGATAGTTTTACATAATATTAGCATAACCTTAAAAGGACATTGAAAACAGTTTATCCAAAAGGAGTGCATGAAATGTTACCTTGCAAGTATTCAATAAAAGACAAGAATTTATGTGCTGATAGAATAGATAGATGCATCAGTCAAATATTGCTTTCCAGTCTACACTAAAAGACATCTAGGCAGACAAAAAGATAGATGTGCCTCTGTCTAACAGACCTTCTTTTCTTATCAACTCACTTGTGAATATGGGAACAATCACACTCACAATGTGTTTTCTCACCAAAATGCCAGGACAAGTAGAAGGGAAACATGTGTACAAGAGCATCACACATGCTGCAAATACTTACTAGAAAGATAATAATAATAATTTCAGGCATTCTGAAAAATTATGTTTCATTGTTTTAAAAAAGTCTTACAGTTTGTAGGTACACATCAATCTACTTTTTACATTAAAAAATAAATTCTTTATTATGTAATGATTAATTCAATATGGGTAATAGACTTCACATTTTCTATTGTGATTTTGCCATTGTGACTTCTAAATTTAGCAAGAAGCATTAAACAAACATTACCTCCAAATCTGAATATCTACAGCAAATATGTAGAATACATATAATTGCTTTTACAATAAACTATTTTTCTACCATTCATTCACATTCAACTCAAAGACACAGTACGGTGTGTGTTGTTCTATTTCAGCTAGACAATTTTATCCAGCATCCCAATCCAGTTCATTTAAAAAAAATAAAGAGATAGACTCCTGTTTTGTTCTCTGACATAGCTGAAAGCAGGAAAGCTTATGCATTAAAAAAATTCTAACTGCTCAGCACAGCTTCCCAAACTTTCTATCTGTTAGCTCCACCCCAGACACTGTACAGATTCAGAAACTGAGCACCAGACTGACCAGACGCCAAATGTCAACTGTTCACTGAGGAAGGGAGACTGCTGCAGCTTCACAACTTGTACAGAGAAGTACTAAAAAAACAGGAACTTTTACTTAGTTTTTATCACTACTGCAGCATTATGTTTCTCCCTGCTGTGGCTGCATTACTGATTGCATTCAGATTCTTTGATATTGGGCATGCGACAATTCGCAAACCTGTGGATAATTCGGGGAAGAAGCAGTACCAGGTCCAGCATGGAGCCTGCAGCTACACATTTTTACTGCCAGAGGTTGAAAATTGCCGCTCAGCCTCTACCAACTCCTATGTATCCAATTCAGTGCAGAGAGATGCTCCACTTGACTATGATGACTCAATGCAGAGGCTACAGGTTTTAGAGAATATCATGGAAAATAACACACAGTGGCTGATTAAGGTAAGAGAAAAGATGGATGTGGGGGTAAGAAAGATTATTCATTCATTCAATCAATCAATCACAATTACTGTAATGTATATACAGGCATGGGACCTGTTATCCAGAATGCTCAGAGACCTGGGATTTTCCGGATAATGGATCTTCATACCTTAAGTCTACTAGAAAATCATTTAAACATTAAATAAACCCAATAGGCTGGTTTTGCTTCCAACATGGATTAATTATATCTTAGTTTGGATCAAGTACAAGGTACTATTTTATTATTACAGAGTAAAATGAAATCCCTATTAAAGATCTGGATTATTTGATTATAATGAAGTCTATGGAGCTTTCTGGATAATGAGTTTCTGGATAATGGATCCCATACCTGTACATATATTGCTACTTACACATGCAGCGCTGTTATATGTAAGCCCTTATTACTTCCTTTTGCAGTTATCAAAACCTGCTGTTTCTAGAGGGCTAAATTACAAAGCCAGCACATTTTTCTAACAGGGTTGCAAAATTAAGTTTAATATCAAAATTCCTTTCAGGTCATAATGGTCTGTAGGATTAGATTAACTCTCAAAAGAAAGGAAGGTGCTAAGGTTTATGTATTTTGTTAAAATGCCCATAGTACAAAAACTAATAAAGAAGTTTGGTGTCTGTGGGATTTTTTTTTTATACTCCAAGATGCAAAGAAATAAAAATACAGCATGTACAGGACTTTAAAGCCATAGCAATAAATCAGATTTATGACTGCCACACTAGGGTTGTGTAAATGACTGTATGAACAGGGTTCACTGAAGGTCCACTGATGAAATGTTCTCATGGTGAGAAACTGGATAGAGTTCTCTTGCCAGCTCATAGCTGCACAATTTGGCTGAACACTACAACAAGATAAAAATTCCTTAGTTTGTTACCAGCAATGAATTTGCCAATTAATAAAGCACAATTTTACTAATATATTATTCTGTGCTGCTTAGTTATATTTAGTTGAACTTTACTAATCTCAATTACATTCATACATTATATTCCACATAAATCATTTATCTGAAATGCACCTTTAAACAAGGTATTGCTCTTATTATTCTATTATATGGTCAGTAACGGAGACATGTGTTTCCATTTTCTCACCTAATTTGCTTTAAGCCGGCATTTTATGCAGCTCATTATTTTTATTATAGCCCATGGCAGCTTACAATCTTCTCATGTTACTCTTGTAACCATAGGTCAAGTGGAATTTAGATGTAAGACAAGTTAAAGAGTAAGACGAATGTGCTTTACATACATAGATTAAGAGAATATTCAGTAGTTGCTCTTAGTATGACTCTGTGTATGTCACTTTTTATCTTTATTCCAAACACCTACAAAGAAAGCTTCGTTTATCAAGCAGGACTGCATTATGTTGCCTATCATTTCTGGAATGTAAACTGAACAAGAGATAAACTATGTACAAAGCAGGGAGAATATGAAGCTTGGAGATAACAATAATGGTTTATGAATTTAATTCTATTGTATTATTATCACATAGATTTTTAAATGTCTGGTAAGCTTAAAATCCAATTTACGATACCTAAATAATTTGAGGATGTTAGAATATAATGTTTACTACAGAAATGTTTGGAGTTGTGGAGTGTTTGGTATGCCTGGCTGTAATACATTCAGAAATACGATGTTCCTCCTGATAATTAGGTTCCACCATCTTGCCTTAATAATATCATCACCCATGAATAAACAATATAAATGAAAAGTAAGAATGAAGATATAAAATAACTTTTTCAAATTTATCATTGTTATACCTTACCTCTTCCTGCCCAGTGGAAAAGTGATGAAAAAGTTGGTCTTCTTGAAATCAAAGACCATAAAGCAACTCTACTCAAATCATTAATGCCAAACTGCACTCTACAACCTGACGGGTCACAAAGTGGCTTCAAAGGAGCTTTCAGGATTGATTGGTGATCTCACTCAAATGTTCTGTTAGGGTTCTCAAAAAGGGGTCCCCACATTAAACAATGAACAGGAAATACGGCCTAGCTGCCAGACCAACCAGATCACACTGTACATAACCAACTTTAAAAAAAGTAAGGGGTGCATTTACATCTAATAATTCTTCTATGAGACCTGTCTAATTAAGGGAGGCCTGCACTTTTACTTTTATTCTAAAGGTGAGAGTGGAGTTACAGTGGCACTCTCCCTACCTTGTGGTTCAAGGTAGAAGCAGCATTATGTACAGCCCACATCGGCAGTGACTTAAGTGATTTTGATTTTTCAGGATTCATTGTTTGGCATGGTGCAGAGAGACTGACAAATGGCTAATGTTGTGTGCTTTTCAAAAAGGAATCCCGTTCTCAGCCTCAAAACTATGGGCAAGATAGACTGACGTCAGTGGTAGGAAAGCTTTTCGAAGGGTTAATAAAGGATACGATACTAGACTTCATAGCAAATCAGAATACTATGAGTTTGTGCCAGCATGGTTTTATGCGTGATAGATCTTGCCAAATGACTAATTTAATTTCTTTTTATGAGAAGGTAAGCAGGAACCTCGATTCTGGGGTGGCAGTGGATGTTATTTACTTAGACTTTGCAAAAGCATTTGATACAGTGCCACACAGAAGTTTACTGGTTAAATTAATGTTGGCCTGGAACATAGTATTTGTACCTGGATAGAGAACTGGCTAAAAGATAGAATACAAAGAGTGGTGGTAAATTGAACATTTTCTAATTGGACCAGAGTTATAAGTGGAGTACCACAGGGCTCTGTACTGGGTCCTTTGCTTTTCAACTTGTTTATTAATGACCTGGAGGTGGGCATTGAAAGTACAGTATCTATTTTTTCTGATGATACTAAATTGTGCAGAACTATAGGTTCCATGCAGGATGCTGCCACTTTGCACAGTGATTTGTCTAAGTTGGGAAACTGGGCAGCAAACTGGAAAATGAGGTTCAATGTTGATAAATGCAAAGGTTATGTACTTTGGCAAAAATAATATGAATGCAAGTTATACACTAAATGGCAGTGTGCTGGGAGTTACCTAAAATGAGAAGGATCTAGGGTTTTTTGTAGATAACAAATTGTCTAATTTTGGGCAGTGTCATTCCATGGCCACTAAAGCAAATAAAGTTCTGTCTTTCATAAACTCAATGGATGAAAACATAATTATACCTCTTTATAGATCCCTGGTAAGGCCTCACCTGGAGTATGCAGTGCAGTTTTGGACTCCAGTCCTTAAGAGGGATATAATTGAACTGGAGAGAGAGTGCAGAGATGTGCAACTAAACTGGTTAGAGGGATGAAAGGCTTACATTATGAGGGTAGACTGTCACGGTTGGTGTCATTTTCTCTGAAGGCGCTTGAGAGGGGACATGATTACACTTTACAAGTACATTAGAGGACATTATAGACAAATAGCAGGAGTCCTTTTTACCCTTAAAAAGGATCACCGCACCAGAGTCCACCCATACAGACTAGAGGAAAAGAACTTTCATTTAAAGCAGCGTAAGTGGTTCTTCACAGTGAGGTTGTGGAATGCACTGCTGGGTGATGTTATGGCTGATCCTGTTTTAAGAGTGGCTTGGATGATTTCTTGGACATACATAATATCAAAGGCTATTGTGATACAAAACTCTATAGTTAATATAGATATGGTATATATAATTTATGTAAAGGAATGAAGGGGTGTGTGATTGGATACTTGGTTTTCATTTGGAGTGGATGAATTTAATAGTGTGTCTTTTTTCAAACCAGATTATCCTATGTATCTATGTAAGTGCTTTTGACCTTGCATCCCAGGGGTCATAAATGACATCTAAAGCCTTGTGGGATAAACATAACTGTTTATGGGGCAGATTTACTAAATTCACATGAAGGATACGAAGTTCGAATTTTCAAAAAGATTCGAATTCGAATTTTGTAATGTTTTTGAAGACTACTTGGACCAGTGAATTTAGAAAATTAGATTGAATTGAATGATTCGAATAAAAATCTATTAGACTATTCGACTGTCGAAGTACTTCCCCTTTAAATTTTTATTCGACTGCCTAGTTCGCCAGATCAAAGCTACCAAATGGGGTCTGGTTATTTTTGATAGAATAAAAATATTCGATCGAATGGTTAAAATCATTCGAATCGATCGATTCAAACGATTTTATCGATCGATCGAATATTTGCTATTCGATCGTTCGACCAATCGAATTGCGGTTAAACCCTTCGAATTTGATATTTGAAGGATTCTCATTCACCATCTATTCACATGGTCGAATTCAAGGGTTTTTAACCCTCAAATTCGACAAATAGTAAATCTGCCCCTATGTGTTCATATGTGTTTTATTAATTTATGCATAAATATGAAGAGATGAAATCTATGGGCAGTATGCTGGCCCACTGGTCCTATGTTTGATTCAAGCTAGGGCCAAGCTTGCATGGGTTCCCACCCACATGCCTAAAACATTTTTACTGGCTCCTGATAAAGCCGAGGTGGTAGAAAACCCTAAGACCCTAGATTTACTAGGGTAGAGAGTGAATAATGTGTAATCTCTGTAACGGCCTAATGATGCTATATAATGAATTGTAATACAGGTATTTGCTAAATTGCTTTTGAGAAAGAAAAAAATGTTTTGGATGCCTTCATTTCCCACTAGGTTAAAAGATCATTGTATGCAGGTGGTTACGGTGTTAATTCCCTACACAGGATACCCCTTAAATCAGAACATTCCACAGAAATGCCCTCCACCCAACCACTGTCTTGTAATTCCACTGAGTTTTGAAATAACACAATAGCACCTCTGACTAAGCATAGTACTGGCACCACAGATGCAGAACTTTCACTTCTATGTTGGTATCAATATCCCAGTCAAGAGTTACTCATACATTGCAGTATGGTACATCATTAAAAGTCTTTATGTACCTCATTGTGTCCCTGCTAGTTCACTGAGCCCAACACAGATCTGACTTGACTAGTCTCACAAGGTATAAAAGCAAGTGGTTTGCAGCAAATAATTCAGATGTATGGGGCAGGTAGAATAAGCAGCTCCAACCACGACACTATTTGCCAACTTACCTGGCAAGTTTGCTATAGTGGGATACAAAAGAAGCTGTCATTATTTTCTAACAGTGGAAATAGAGTGATCTTTCACAAAGCAATTTATTTTAAGCATCACTGTTTCTTTAAGTAAAGGGGGAAAAAAGTAACGGAAGAAGGGGTGGGCATTTCTTCAGAAATAGTCGCCATATAATCCTCATTACATTCTTGTGCTGCATGTTTTCACTGACAGGGTCAGAGTTAGTCTCAGAAATGGGAAATAGCAGTCATTATAAAATGTTACAAACAGAGAGGTGAGGTCACACAATAATTTGATGGATGTCACCCGGAATCCAAATGAAACTATTTATTCTTACTGTATAAGCTACACATGTGATGATAGAATGGGCTGATTTTAGGCACAAAGGAAAATAAAAAAAGAGAATAAACTTTCAAATCATAACATTAGATTACTACAGTGTTGCGAAATATGTTGGTGCTATATAAATACATAATAATAATAATAAAAATAATAATAATAATTACTTGAGAGTTGTTACTTTATAGCACATAATTCAATGTAATACATTGAATTATGTGCTATAAATACAATGTAGGCCTCTATATTTTGCATATATATTGCATAAAACCCTGCTTCATGTAACTAAACCATGCTATTTTTTACTAGCATGGGCCACTGGGTAGTCCTATAAAGTCCTTTTAAGAAATAAGGGCCACCCTCTGGGATCCTATGATTCATGGTGCACACAAATAAATTGAACAAACCATACCTTAGGTCACATGAGCCAATGAATGGACAAAGTTCTGTCTTTTGCTTCCACACTTCTTTCTGTTACAGTCAGAGCTGCAGTATTTCTGGTCAGGTGATCTCTTGCGGCAGAACAGAGTTTATCATAAAATGGGGGCTCAAGGGAAAAGATGTAAAAGGGCAATATTTTATGATATATATATATTCCAGTTTGGTAAGATTCTTTAACATGGCACTTAATATGATATAAAAAATTTGTTTCTTAAAGGAACAGTTCAGGGTAAAAATAAAAACTGGGTAAATAGATAGGCTGTGCAAAATAAACAATGGTTCTATATAGTTAGTTAGCCAAAAATGTAATGTGTTAAGGCTGGAGTGACTGGATGTGTAATATAACAGAATACAACACAACATCCTGCTTTTCAGCTCTCTAAATCTGAGTTAGTCAGCGACTTGAAGGGGGGTCACATGGGACATAACTGTTCAGTGAGTTTGCCATTGATCCTCATCATTCAGCTCAGATTCAAAAGCAACAGTTATGGCCTGTGTGGCCCTCCCTCAATTCACTGATTGGTTACTGCCTGGTAACCAGGGTAACCAGTCAGTGTAAACAAAAGAGAGCTGAAAAACAAGAAGCAGTGTTCTGTTCTGTTATGTTAGACTTACAGTCACTCCAGCCTTTATACATTACATTTTTGCATAACTAACTACAGTATATTGAAAACATTTTCTATTTTGCACAGCCTATCCATTTACCCAGTTTTTACTTTTATACTGAACAATTCCTTTAAGTACTAATTTTTGGGGGTATAGTTTTCCTTTTAGGTGGTGGCCCTTGAGTTGGTCATATAAAAATGTCAGAAAATGTTAAAATCTCCCAGCTGCCACCAGAGTTCTTCCTATAAATGCAGTGGTGGAAGCTTAGGTGGGGGTGGCAGAGGATCTGACCACCCACAATGACATATTGCTTAATTTAGATGTTATACGTTAGGTCAGGATATATGCAGCGAGAGTTCTACTAAAACACTATCATTCAAGATTCAGCTGTTAAAAGCATACTTGAGAACGCTGGCTTTTGCTGCTGTCAATGTAACAATGATATTACTGAAACTTTCTATTCACCTTGCACTATTCTTTCCAATAAAAATGTACAGTTAAACTATTGTGAAAAGTAGAAATGTAATATAAACGTCATCCCATGTATATAGGAAATGTTCCATATAATAATACAGATATGATTTTATAAGAAAATTTCTATACTATATCTAAAATAATCAAATTACTCCAAACTATCTCCCTCTCAGCAATCTATCTTGCTGTGTGTAGTTGGAATCAATTATTTTTAAGGACTGATATCTCTAAAACATTCTCTTGGGAAAGGGAGCTCGGGTGTATTTGAGCTAAATGTCAATTGAATTTGACTCCAACTACATAATGTGGAGAGACAAATTGCTGAGCAGGGGATACTGAAGAGAAATTCTACTATTTCAGAAATGGCTCCGAATTTTTAACTGATATTTAAAATTTCGGCATTGCACATAGAGGGAATATAAGATTGTACAATTAATGGTTCTGTCAATATTATTACAGTGAAAATGTACTTTAGAAAGAGCATAGTACATTTTAATATTGATATTTAACAATCATACATGTAATAGCAATTATATACTGTACATACATGTATGGGATCCATTATCCAGAAAGCTCCAAATTACACAAAGGCCATCTCCCATAGACTCAATTTTATCCAAATGATCCACATTTAAAAAAAAAAAAATTCTTTTTTTCTCTGTAATAATAAAACAGTAACTTGTACTTGACCCAAACTAAGATATCATTAATCCTTATTGGAAGCAAAACCAGCCTATTAGGTCAATTTAATGATTTTCTAGTAGTATGAAGATCCAAATGCAGACTAATCCATTATCCAGAAACCCTAGGCCCAGAAAATTCTGGATAACAGGCTCCATACAGTAGCTGTAGATGCATATTTAAAAGAAAAAAAAAATGATGCACAACAAGCCACGACTTGCTCTATACAGGCCCATGCAAATTACCAAGCTTATTCTAATGTAGAATGCATTTTCAATGCATTTCTAAGAAAAACATAATCACTATAAAAAGGCAACCATTCTATAATTGGAAACTAAATTTCACCATTCTTTAAAACACTGAAATCCTCAAGCTTCTTCCCCCATTCTCCTTTTGTAATCATTAACTTCAGAATGCAGTAGAATTTGTTTAGAAAATTACCTATTTTTAATGGATGGCATGGATAATCTTGTAGTAAGCATCATGCCCTTATGAGCAAACAGTCAA
This sequence comes from Xenopus borealis, assembly GCA_024363595.1. NCBI lineage: Eukaryota > Metazoa > Chordata > Amphibia > Anura > Pipidae > Xenopus > Xenopus borealis. The sequence continues at coordinate 80,998,413 of CM044440.1, forward strand.
AAGAAGGGAGGTACCCTTAAGCCATTTGATCTTTGACTTTTCATTCCTTATGGCTTTTTGCAAAGAGAGGTCAAAGTCTATTTAAATCATTGAATAAAGACTTTTTATCAGTTGTATCTTTCAGCCCATACCTCTTATTATTGTTAACATACTTTTTTCAAGCCATGAAGGCCAATAAGCTCTTTAGAAAAGCTGAATATGTGACCCCCCTTCACACACATACACATTCTTTGGTGGTTATTTATTACATGGATGCCTGACCTTGTTCACAGAACAAGACTTCGTCCCATGATGAATTTATCAAACATCAAGCTATAACCCAGCCATACTTGTCAACAATAAAATATAAACATCACAAAGGAGGGAAACAATGAAAACAAATTCTTACTTTCTTTAGGTGTTACCTACCATATTGGGAAAGTTAAGCATTCATCAGACTGCATGAATAAGACATTTGAAAAGTGTCTTCAGTTTTTAAGTATTTTCTTTAGATGCCACACACACAATGTTAGTATTGACTGTCAAACCTATTCTGCTTTGAAAATGACATCCTATTTTTACACAAGTTCATGCATTAACTAAACTTGCTTCTTAATATAACAATGAGAAACCACTCATAGTCACTTCAGGAGGAAGACTTTACATGGCAACCAACAAACACCAGGTTATGCATACGTTCAAAATAACCTGAATTAGTGGCCTGTTCAATTTTTTTAAATACACAGTACAATTTTCTCTTTAGAATTGGCTGGTAAGTTGTAGTTTTCATATTCGAGGCTGATAATCTTGGTTAAACCCCAGTCTGTCGTGTTGTGGGCTTTGACTTGACACAATGGTTCCTTATTTCTGTTGCTTTCTGTGGTGTGCCTAATGAGAGACAGAAATACAGAAATGCAAAAACGTACACTCAAAATCAAATAAGGGTGTGATTAAGGTAATGTACGGATACAATGGAATGGTGCAGCATTCAATTCTTTTTAAATGTCAATTGCAAAACATTTTCTACACTAGACATATAGTATCATAGTATTATTGGATTCTATTTTGAGTCTTTTTTAAATCCTGAAATGGATAATTGCCAGTACCCTACCACTCTGTCATGATCGTAGGGTTGGCAAAATCAAACTAAACTTTCAAAATATTCCAATCAAGTTTTTCCTATCAAAGTAACACACTATGTCAGATGTCATAGGTAAAACAGACCTGACTTTTAATGCAAAATATGCATATTTTTAAGTTTTCATGGTATGATGTCCCTGCTGACACATTTACTAATGGTCGAAGTAAATATTCAAATAAAATTCAAGTTAAAATAATTCAAATTTCAAAGTAATTTTGGGCTACTTCGACTATCGAATAGCCCAAAATTTGATTCGAAATTAAAAAATTTGAATATTCAACAAGTCGAATTTTTCAAAGTACTGGCCCTTTACAATCCTTCAACTTCGACACTTCACCACCTTAAAGCTGCCAAATTGCCATTTTAGCCTATGGGGGACCTCATAGAACCTGTCGTCAAAAATTATCTAAGTTCCAAGTTCAAATGATAGAATTGAACGATTGGAACTATTTTATTTTACCGAAAAGGGTCAATTTTCGATCGAAAAAGCCCTTTAAAAAAACTTTCAGGGCTGAATTTCGAAGTTTTTTCACTTCAAAAAATCGTCCCTTAGTAAATCTGCCCCTTAATCTCTGGGTGACCTACCTGCAAAGATCAATTTATAGGTCAGGAAAAGTGAATACTCAAGCCTATATTTACAAAATAACTTTAAGTAAAGTACAGGTATAGGAAAAGGTTCATTAGGTGAATTCACAAAAATAGTGCTTACTCTAAATATACATATTTATATTATACAACCTGTGATAACTAAGGATAGTTATTACATATGATTACCACAGTTAAAGTCCTAAGTCAGCTCAAATTCACTGAAATATGCATTTAGCTGAAAGATTGATTGAAGCCTGTGACGTGGCATTAAGCCTAAAATAAGAACGCTGCTGACACACAAAACTTACAGGGTAGCAATTTTCCTTTATAAAACGGATAATTTTCAAATTATTTTCCATTTCCTTTGTTGCCGTTTTTTTTCAATTGTATATGTATCAATTTCCATCCTATGGGACTAACTGCTTGTAGAAATAGTTTCAGCCTAAAAATGGCTATTTTAGCAAATTTTAAACTCTAGCAAGAATACATTACTAAAAAGATGTTCTAAAGGTTTACTTTACTTAAGTCTTAATATTAGAAGAGTAAAGGAAAATCAGGAAAACTGATATGATGGGCTCACAGTTATTGTAGAACTAAGAAAGAAGCCTGGAATTTATCAAACTCAGTTTTCTTAAACTTTCTTCAAAACCCGTAAGCCATTCCCAGCTGCTTCTCATACACGCCATATGTGTGAGTATACCAGGCCAAATTGGAAAAGCTTTAATTATCTTTAACATATCATCAATGTTTACTATAGTGTGGGGATGACCACTAAATTAAAAACACATGGTTAAAGGCAACTCATCTAATATAGCTGCCACTGATACCTCATAGAGAAGCCTGGTTTTGGACCATAACTGATCCAATTGGTGTTGGGCTTAAAACATTCAAGACACATTCTAATGATTTAAAACACTGGTCTGCTATGATAAAAGTGTAAGCTGTTTGCTGACTATTAGAAAAAATGTCAGTAATTTGTTAGTTGTGATTGGCTGTTTGGAATCATTTAGGACTGCCCAGTATGAATTGAAATAAGTCAACCACTTCAAATCTAAAAGTCTGGATTTTGTTTCAAAGAATTTTTCAATTGATGGTTTGGTTTATTTCTAAGATAAAACTGTGGATTTAACATGTAGTTATTGTATCAACTTGAAAATAAATTGCATGTGCATGCAATTCTTAGTGACCTTACCTATCAGCCGATAGATTTTTCTCTTACACTAACCAAATGGCACTATTAAGTATTTCATTTCTGATGAAAAAATGTACATTACCCTTCAACCTTCAATGTATAAACATACAGCGCTTATATTAGGTCAAACACAGCACAGCTTTAGAAAGACAACCTATTTTAACTTTTCTTGGCTAACAAGAAAAAAGTAGACATTACTGCAAAAACATATATTAATTCCAAATTGCTACGATCGTCTACTTTATAGAATAAAGAAAATGAATGCATCCCAATCTGCCATGATGTGTTTTTATTACAAGTTGTTGAGGTTAATGTAAAGGCATACATATAAAATTCATGTAAAAAAAATCTGTAATTTTGCTCTGTAAAGAATATGTCCTTTTATTAAAAAAAAAAAAAAAAAAAAAAAAAAAAAAAAAAAAGAAGCTTGACATTAGTAGGAGAGTGGTGATAAGAATGTTGACATTCTCCCATTTGTCCAAAGAGGATATTAAAGAAACAGATGCTCTTAATTTTGTAGTACTCACTGATATTTATAGATTTATGGGCCAGATATATTATCAGGCACTGGGTTTGGGGAATACAAATACAAAAATTTCCCTCAAACCAGATGTCTGAATTATAAATCTGCAACTATGAGTTGCATGGAGGAGTGAAATCTAGAATACCTGGTATCCACTGGTAAGCCAGTTCAATGTCTTAAAGAATTAAACACTCTAGAGTTTTCAATTTGAAAAAGCTGACAAACAGCATTTATTGATTTAATGTAATAAAAAATAAATAAAAGTATTATTTTTATATTGGCTACTATTGTAGAGATGCCAGTCCCTTTGACTATACACTTCTATATAATGTATTTGTATAGGAATTATAGGGACAAAGCATTGACAGTGTTAAAAAATCAATACATGACTAAACAGCGATAAAAACATTTTCACAGTAGACCACAGAGAGAATATTGTTGCCACGGCTCTTATTTGACAGAAGTAAAAAATATAGTCACAAATGCCTCGCTGTGTCTGAAAAATTCTTCAACGGGTCTGTATATAATAAATGGTAAATGTTATCATGGAACTATGTAGGAAAACAGACCATAGATGTGGCTGAACATAAATAGATCTGGGAATAATGCAGATAATGTATACCCTTGTTTTCTTGGTACACAAAAAGAACAGAGGTGTTTGCATGAAATATTCAGATTAATTTTAAAGCCAACACAACCTCTAATTTTCTATTTTTGTGCCATTTTTGGTTTCGAGTATGTAATGTATATTTTTGTTCTTTTATATAGCTTGAAAGTTATATCCAAGATAACATGAAGAAAGAAATGGTGGAGATACAGCAGCATGCTGTACAGAATCAGACCGCTGCAATGATTGAGATAGGTTCCAATCTTTTAAATCAGACGGTGGAGCAGTCAAAGAAGTTAACCCACGTCGAGACACAGGTAAAGAAATTGGATCACACAAAATATTTGGATACATTGTGCTAATATCTGGTATTAAACAGACTGTTGCTTGCACTGCCCAAGAAAATGAATTATGTGGCTTATCTTATCAGCTCTGTTTAAAGAGAGCCAGAAACAAACCATCAATTAATAGAGCATTTTGTACAGTCTGTTTATGTTGAATGATGTTTGAAAAAGGTCCATTTCAAATGTCTATTTTAAGTGAGATTTGCAACACCATGTTCATCGTATGCATTATGGGAAATTTGGCTGCATAGGCATTAGATCAGTTGTCACTTTAAAGGAATTAGTCAGTATACAAATAAAAACTAAGTAAATAGATAGGATGTGTGAAATAGTTATTCAAAAATGTAATGTATAAGGGCTGGAGTGACTGGATGTCTAACATAATAGCCAGAACACTACTTCCTGTTTGCAGCTCTCTTGGTTTCCCGATTGGTTACAAGGCAGTACCCACTGAGTGAATTGAGGGGGGCTACATGGCTCATAAATGGTTGTTTTTGAATCTGAGCTGAATGCTGAAGATCAATTGCCAACTCAATGAACAGTTATGCCCCATGCTGCCCCCCTTCCATTTGCTAACTCAGAGTTAGAGAACTGAAAAGCAGGAAATAGTGTTCTGTTCTGTTATATAAGACATCTACTAACTTCAGGCTTTTTAGATTAAATTTTTGGCTAACTAACGATATTAGAAACATTTTTATCCAGTTTTTATTTTTACACTGATCTGTTCCTTTAACATGCTGTATGTTCAGGTACACTGCTTAAATAAGAAAAAAAAAAAATACAGTACACATTTTCAGCAAGGATAATTGTGACTACATGTACAGTTATGTGAAAAAGTATGTACGCTCAGTGGGAATTTTTGACTTTTTCAACATTTTTCATTTCAGCAATATTGATATATAAAAGTGATATAACATACTGTATATCACACAATATGTACATTCTGTAGTCTATTGGAAGACAAAAGTTTGTTCATGAACACTTAAGCAAATACAGAAACTTCTAGAACAATGTGTTCTGAACAGTTGATGTAAGCATATAAGTTACTTGCCCACAGCATAAGAAAACAGCAAGGTTTGCCTTGGGGCTGCTTTGCTGACTTGGGCAGCATACTATCATAAAATCCACTTTAAATCCTTCATTGTACAAGAGGGTTATTGAGGATAATGCGAAACCATATGCCAGAAGACTTTGCAATGAGACAATGACCCTACACATTCCAGTGAATCCACCAAAGGAATGGCTGAAAACAATATAGGGTTGTGGAATCACCAAGTCAAATTCCAGGTCTAAAGCAAGATGCCAGGCGAGGGGGATTTCAAATGTTGGTGCAGGCAAAAAATCTCTTTTTTTGTTCAATCACCATTGTACTTCTTAAATGAAGATACAGATTGTTTCTTCAACATATTTTAATTAAAAAATTACAAAAGAATGTATTTACATATCAGTGTCTAAAATCCAAGTCCTTAAGGTGGCCATACACA
>CM044440.1:81007592-81032984 GCA_024363595.1 Xenopus borealis
GTTCTGGATGCATAGTTGGTCAAAGGGACATAAAGGAGTGAGTTGCATGTCTCCGCCCATGATGCCTTATGGGAGAATTAAAACTCAAATTTTTGGTGACTAGGCAATGCTATGTGTATGGCATGAGACAAGAAAATACCATTCATACAGGGCCATACTTCCAAAATTGCAGACCTTGTTAGATCTCATCAGTGCAAGATATTGGAACATGACTTTTGAGGGAGTAGGACTTGGAGAGAAACAAAAAGGAAAACTGAATTTGGTCACCTTCTGATTTCAAAAGGCTTCACTTTGCATGAAATTGCTTGTGAAGGACTTTTTGGCTCCTTTCAGTCCTCTTGGTTCGGTTTTCCTTTATACTACATACATACTAAGGTTCAAAGTGTATTATAAGGCATTTTTTTTTACTGCAGTAAAATTTATAACGATTCTTTTACTAATTAATAATAATGTTAGTACAGGTATGGGTATGTGATCTGTTATCCAGAATCCTCAAGACCTGGGGATTTCCACATAATGGATCTTTTTGCAATTTGGAACTTCATACCTTCAGTCTACTAGGAAATCATGTACATTAAATAAACCCAACAGACTGCTTCCAATAAGTATTAATTATATCTTAGTTTGGATCAAATACAATCTACTGTTTCATTATTAAAGAGAAAAAGGAAATTATTTTTAAAAATCTGGATTTTGATTATAATGGACTTATGGGAGATGTTCATTCCGTAATTCTGAACTTTCCAGATAAGGGGCTTCTGGATAACGGATCCCATACCTGTATTTTTTTTATATGACAAAAATAAATTATATTTCCTATGGAAAGGAATGATGCAAAACCATAAGGTAATAATAAATACAAATCCCAAAACTACCATCTAAGACAAAATACAAAAAGTATAATTATTTTCTAAGTACTGCACATGTTAAATAATTGCCCTGAAAGATAACTGCTATTTCAAGGAGACTTACCAGTGAAATCACATCCTCAAGCAAAAGATGGCATGACGGATGTGAGTAATGTGGTTTTCCTGTCAACAGGAGCAAGTCCAGATGAAAGAAGTATACTGTATGTATGCATTATATGGAGAGAAAAACATAACTTTTATTGTCAGAGTGTGCAGGCTGCATGATGAGGCAAAAGGCTATATCTGAAAGATTTTGTTTCCTCCTTGTAACATAATCAATTAAATTAAACTCCTGAGCATAATCTCAAGAGAAAGGAACTGGCAGCGGAAATGACTGAATCTTAGATTATGTAATCAAGCAGTATGTTTATCCTATGACATATCAACACAGATGTTTCAGGGCTCCACATCAGACAACACCTTGAGACCTCATGCAGTCTGTACTATTATATCAGAACCTGAAATGTTTGGTAAAACTACTGAAGGTGCTGTCTTATAACTGGCTTAAATAGCAACATTCTTAATTTTAGAATTCCTCAAGGGTATGTGAAAGGATTGCTGGACCAGTCTACCATACATGTAACATATATAATTAGTTTTTTTTTTTTAAACTATGTTCTGTATGTGTATACCTGCACAATGACTGACTAATATCTATGTACCATGGATATCTATTAACAATATAAAGCTAACCATACCATGTATGGTGCCTGGTAAAGCTTCTGTCCACAAATGGTATAGGGTTTACTCAAATCTGTACAAAGTAGTACCATAGGTGTACCTTTACCATTCTAAAATCACCCATTTCCTCCTCTACAGTTATATGCCAAATTCACTCTTTATATATATATATATATATATATATATATATATCACACAGTGTCCGCACTCTTACCGGATATATCAATAATTTCTTGAATACATTAGTAGAAGGACCAGCACTCCATGTCTCGTGAATAATCAACGTGTTTATTGATGCTCATCCTATATACATATATATATATGCTGTATATATGTACAAAATATCTTCCAACTGGCACACCTTTTGTAAAAAGTTAACTTTTTATTGCATTTTATCAGAGTCCAATGTTTCGGTCCTTATTAGGACCATTTTCAAGTTTTTCCTTGTCTTCCATGTTATAACTGAGCACCCCTACCCTCAAAGACATATAAGAGCCTTGGAGTGCAAATACTCACCTGGTTTACACTATAAATAAACTGGTTTGCCTGCTATGCATTGTTGTATGTTATGCAAATATATAATCTTACCACCAATCCTCATAACATAAACTAGATTAAACCTGCACACACAAACCACCATCCACGCTTTATGGCACATCAAATTAAACATAACCAAACTAATATACAGCATATAAACATTTTTTATTGATTTAATTGTAATTATATTTGGGTAATCTATCTTTCTACAGGTGTTTAACCAAACCACACGACTGGAGCTCCAGCTTATAAAAAATTCCCTCTCAACAAACAAATTAGAGAGACAAATTTCAGACCAGACTAGTGAAATAACAAAGCTGCAAGACAAGAACAGGTAAGTTACTCTGGAATGCAATAGTTGCAATTTTAGAAAGCCATGCACAAAATCATATGGGTCAACATCAGTTAGACTACCAGAGAGTACTCATATGGTCACCATGATAGCATATCCAATATCCCATATGATCTCACTTGGTCTGTCTGGATATCCTCCCATTGGCACACATTGGGGTATATTTATCAAAGAGTGAAGTTAAGAGTGAAGTTCCGCCACTAGAGTGAAATTCCGCCACTCTCCATTCATTTCTATGTGATTTTGAAAGGCGTATTTATCAATGGGTGAATGGGATTTTTAAAGGCGTATTTAGCAAAGGGTGAACTTTCACTTCACCCATTGATAAATACGCCTTTCAAAATCACATAGAAATGAATGGAGAGTGGCGGAATTTCACTCTAGTGGCGGAACTTCACTCTTTGATAAATTTACCCCATTGGGTGCATCTATGACCCAGATTGATCACTAGCCAACCCTTCCTTCTAATGCTACTGAGATCCACGTAACAGTAGCAAAAATCTGTTCTAACTTGTTTTCACACAAAGCAATACCAGAATTATTTATTTCAGGCAGTTTGCATCATAGACAAAAGAAGTGGAAGAAGATTCTTTTTGTTGACTTCTATATCCGTTCAGATACACTGACATTTATTACTTCAATTGCAGAGACACAGAGACAGAGACCCCCCTAGCTAGGGATCCATATGTCAAACACGAGCCTCAACTCTGTCAGACTTGCTTTAAAAAAATAAAGACACATTTGTTTTAAATGTTACAGCATAGCTTTAGGTTAGATATTTCCTTTTCATGCATCATTGCTGGTCTGCAAACAACCATAGAAAATGTTTTTCACCGCTAGGTGATTATTTCGGCAATAATATTCATTTCCCCAGTGATCAATGGAGGAAATACCATCTGTTTTCATAAAACAGCAATTGTGCCAAAGTTCATAGGTTCTTCCTCAGAACGGAGATAAAAAGCATTTCCACAGACACAATGACATAATATTCCTTTGCTGTCTAATACATTTGTTCCTGTGCATGGTATATTTATAAAGTCTGAAACAGAGAATTAATACTCTGAAACAGTGTTAGAAAATAATCTACACAATATTTTTTTTAAATCTGAGTGGAATAATTTACTATAATAAAATGAAGCAGCAAGCGTTACATACAAGCAAATGTACTAGTCAAAGGATTAGTTCCAGTATATAAGAGATTAGATGCTCTTCTTATTCTGGTCTTGCTAATTATTGATGAATGAAATATTTGAAAAATAAACAGCTTGAGGTAACCTCATTAAGAAGCAGTAATAGCTTAACCCAAACAGTATGAACACCACAAGAATTCTCACAATGCAACTCAGAAACACCGTAAAGTTAAACAAGCCGTTTTGTTGCTTTTAAAATTGTGTTAGTTTATATAGACAAGTTTATGGACACAGATGTACTTACATAAACACTTTAAAATCATGTTATTCTAGGTCGTGTGTAGCATTTTTCTTATTTTTAAGATGGTATCAAATATACACTGAAAAACTTTAAAAAAAAGTTTCTGCTTTACAAATAAAAAATATGGTGATATAACATTTGTGTGTGAAATATAACTTGCTTAACTTAAGTTTACCACAACATTTTATTTTACTCATATGTACTTACTAAGCTATATGTTTATAACATGGCATTGCCAGAATGAATGTGTAAAACTAACTTCAATTGAAATCTTTCAGCCAGCTAATGTGTTCCATATTAAAAGTTACCTACTGGTATTCACTACAATAGTTTTTTTCTATACCTCTTCCGTGTCATTTGATGCAACAGTTTTGCAGTTTTTAAAAAGAAAAACTGCCCTTTCAGACACCTTGCCAAGTCATCAATCTTCTTCAGTTTAACAATGGAAGACGCATACAGCACAAAAGTAGAATGGTGTATGTTGTTTTGACAAGGGTTGTAGTGATTTAAATTCACCCAAACTATTAAAAAGGCTAGCTTGTCCACCCAAGTAATCATACTGTGCATCGCTCTAATATACCCCCCTTTTTTCAGCTATTTAGAAACGAAAGTCCTAAGCATGGAGGACAAGCATACAGCACAACTCCAGACAATAAAAGAAGAAAAGGATAAACTTCAAACTTTGGTGCTGAAGCAAAATACTATAATTGAGGATCTAGAAAAGCAACTTGTTACAGCATCTGCAAATAACTCCCTTCTGCAAAAACAGCAGCATGATTTGATGGAAACAGTGCACAGTCTTCTGACTAGGATGACACCTCAAAATGGTAAGTATGGGTAAAACACTAAAGACTACATCATTGGCAAGGAGTGGGCTAGAACTATCGCAAATCATACACATTGTCATTACTTTTATTTTCAACAATTAAAGGGACCCTGTCATGCGAAAAAAAATTTTTTTTTCAAAATGCATCAGTTAATAGTGCTGTTCCAGAAGAATTCTGCATTGAAATCCATTTCTCAAAAGATCGAACAGATTTTTTAATATTTAATTTTGAAATCTGACATGGGGCTAGACATATTGTCAATTTCCCAGCTGCCCCAAGTCATGTGACTTGTGATCTGATAATCTTCAGTCACTCTTTACTGTTGTACTGCAAGTTGGAGTGATATCACCACCTCCCCCTTTCCCCTACAGCAGCCTAACAAAAGAACAATGAGAAGGTAACCAGATAACAGCTCCCTAACACAAGATAACAGCTGCCTGGTAGATCTAAGAACTGCACTCAATAGTAAAATCCCATGTCCCACTGCGTACTATTCAGTTACATTGAGAAGGAAAAACAACAGCCTGCCAGAAAGCAGTTCCCTCCTAAAGTGCTGGCACAAGTCACATGACTGGGGCAGCTGGGAAATTGACAAAATGGCTAGCCTCATGTCAGATTTCAAAACTGTAAATAAAAAAATCTGTTTTCTCTTTCAGTGCAGATGTCTGCTGGAGCAGCACTATTAACTGATGCATTTAAAAAAAAAAAAATGTTTTTCCATGACAGTTTCCCTTTAAGGAAAACGTATAATATATGTTATATGTATAGTTTATAAAAATGAACAATTAAAAGATTAAAAAAGCAATGAAGTGCTGATGCAAAAATATAGATTTTTACGTAACTTATAAGGTAGTCAAGTCAAGTTAATTTAGGCAAAGTGAATCAAGAAAAATACAGACATCAATAACAACATACATATAACATAAAACATACAGAAGAAAAAAGTTTAGTAGCTTGCTTAATACAAATATTCTTTGTAGGTGCTGTACATTCACTAAGTACAGGGGTTTCCTTATTGTGCTTCTTTGTAGTAGCCATTCAATAAAGTGACTTGCTAAAAACAATATTTTGGACAGAGCAGTGGTATTTTTCTGGAATAGTCCCAGGCTTGATTAGTTAAGCACAATAACAAAATTGTTATTACAAGTGTTTTTACATTTTCTTTGAAACACAAATTAAAGAACAAAATATCTTCCAGAAAATAAGGAAATGAAATTTAGCCATTGACTTTGTGCCCTTGAAGTCGATAATATTTATTTAAAGGTTAATACAAAAACAGGGCTGTTTCAAGATATAAGTGGAAAGATAAACTCACAGTAAACATGTAGGCAAAGAATAGAACACCCTTTTGACTTTCCTTTTCGGTTTGATGCACGACCAAAACACCAATTCTTCATTTTAAAACTTACATTTATCATATTACTTTATTGTAGTGATGGGTGAATTCCCACGATTCGCCGCTGGTGAATAAATTCGCGAAACGGCAGCGAAAATTCGCCAAAATAAATTCGGCGAAAAAAACGAGTCGCGCGTCATTTTTTGACGCAACGCAACGAAAACGATGCGCCGCGCGTAGAAAACGCTGCCACGAGAACGACATGACGCGCCTCAAAAACGCGACGGGGGAGATTCGCCCATAACTACTTTATTGTAAAGGGAACTAATGTTTTTTCTTTGGCAGATTGCAATTCAAAACACATACTTTTTAAATATTCTGCATCTTCAGACTCACATAATTATCTTTTTTTGCTTTTAAATATCCTTGATGCTTATTTTCCTTTGTTGTCCTCCTCAGCCTTCTTGTATTAGCCAGCATCAGTCTTAATAAACTGTATCACTCCCTCTGTGCTCGTCTCTCTTTAACTCACTTTACTGCAAAACACCTATTTGTTTCAAAACGAGTTTTAGTATCATATTTGGAAGACACACAAGTGAATTGGATACGCCAGTTCCAAACATGCTTTTGTTCACCTCCAAAAATCTATAGAATCTCAAATTAGAGCTAGAATATTGGGAGTTTAGGTTCACAGCAAATAGGGAGTTTATTTCATTGATGTACATGTTTCCACTGTGTACATTGAGATTCTAAACTTGCACAGATAGATCTCAAATATCAAAATATCTATTATTATTATTATTAACATGTATTTCTATAGCGCCAACTTGTTGCGTAGCGCTATCTATCTAATTGAATGATAAATGTATCTATATTCAAAAGTGGACTACTGATAAATACTTCAAATTATTGAATATATTTTGGTTCTAGCTCCAAGAAGTTCATTCGTGGCCAAAGAGGAGCAGATTGCTTTTAAAGACTGTGCGGAAGCATATAAATCAGGATTTACTGCAAATGGAATTTACACATTAACAATCCCTAATACTACAGACCAAGCAAAGGTAAGCGCATTGAGAAGAAAATAAACTCTTTATTCCCTTGGCAATATCCAGCTTAGAGCACAAACAAATAAGTATCTCTCAGACCACAGAAGTAATCTTCAACACAAGGCCCCCGGAAGAAACTTTACAATGGGTTATGGCCTGTAGAAGAAACCCCACAGTTCCTGAAATATGCAATCATGTTTAACTTGAGCAGTCCCACCAGCATGTGGGAGCAACAAAATATAGTCAACTATAAAACTGTCAAACATAGCATACATAATTTATCTTGTGTGTGAATGACCAACATTTGTTCTCTCACTTCAAACAATTAGGGGCAGATTAATCAAGGGTCAACTTCTGAAGTTTTTTTCAAATATTTTTTCGAAGTGTTATGTCGAACGAAAAAGGAACATTTCGAGCGATTTTCTCCAAAAAATTAGATTTTTCAAAAATTTCAAAAACACTCCTTATAGGTTATAGGAGGTCCCCCACAGGCTAAAACAGCAATTTGGCAGGTTTAGGGTGGCGAAGGGCCGAATTCTAATTTTTTAAAGAGACAGTACTTCAATTTTCGAATGGTTGAATTTTTCAATTTGAAACTGAATTTTACAATTCAAATGGAATTTTGGCCTATTCGATAGTCCAATTACCCAAAAATTACAATTTTTTTCAATTTGAATTTTCACTACGACCCTTGATAAATCTACCCCTTAATGTATTCAAACCTAACAAGAAGTTAGTCAGGATTTACTTGAAAAAAAAGTCAAAGCTGGCGGACACAGGTTCACCATGACCCCTTCCTTCTAAGCAACTATGCAGAAAATTGTCAGAGACCCTCTGACAATATACGGCAAATAGTTACATTTTCAGACTAACACAAATCTAACACTAGAAAGAGAAGTCATTGTTTTCTTTATAGTGACTGGTTTAGCGAACCTTTTAGATTCCAAATAAACTGTTTATTGTTTGTTTCTCTACTGATATGGGTCACAGGACAGACATATGATGGAACCTCAATTTTACATCTTGATTTTGAGTTTTCCCTCATTTTGCACTATTGTTTGTTACACCACTGATATATAATGTATTTCTCTGATTTTATATTTTTCTTTATAACACCATTTTTGGTCACCTAAAACAACATTAAACGGGGATTCTACTATATTGTGGATTTTCTGTTTTATGTCCACAGACATGAATGACGTATAGCCTTATGTCCATCAATTAATTGCCCTTCGCATATTCAAGAAAATTAGCAGAAACCTTAATAGGAATCAGATTTAAAAACTTTCCCTATAACCCTGCAGAATATGAGTGTTCTTAGATCATTAACCCTCTAGGGATAATCTAAGTTGGCGAGCATCTGTAACTCATTTACTTCCTATGCTGCTTTAGGGTTTTCAGAAAATAACCGGCTATTTGTTTGAGCTCTTTCTCTGTGAGTATAGCTGTGACTTTGAACAGATTTCATTGCATTAAGGGATTCATAAAGGGATTCTATCCTGATTTGTATGGTATAGTTCTTATCAAAAAATTACACTGTGTACATTTCAAGTAATTTATTCTACTATTTAAAATTGATTGAATTCTTGAATGAATAAGTGTATTTTTTTTTTAATTTTAATATCAGTGTTTGGGCAGCCATCTCAGATTATTGTGCCTGATCCTTTGACTTCCAGATATTAGGTATAAGGTGTTGTTTTGTCTACTCAGTGTAACTGAAGGAGTTGTGGACAGGCTTTGGTGTTTTACTATTAAGTCATAGTTTTGTATATACCACTAGGTGGGACACAGGAGCATTTTTAGCAATGCATGTGTCAGGGAGCTATCTTGTTGCCTTTCCACTGTTCTTTTGAACATGGCTAGCCCCAAGCCAAATTTCAAAATTATATATATATGTAAAACATTTTTGTTCTTTTGAGAAAAGGGTAATTCAATGCTAAATTCTTCTGGTGGAGCACCTTTAATGCATTCATAATGCATGCATTTTGTATAAAACATGTTTTCTCATGAAAGAATACCTTTAATGCTCTGAAAATGCAGATAATAATCTGAAATTAGACTTGCATTGATCTACCACTTTGCAATGTAGTTCAATGATTATTATGTTAGTCTTCCTGCTGTACTTAATATTGTTACCATAAAATTTATATATTCTATATTGTACAGAGCTGCATATACTATGAATGACAGTAAAAGTATAGTCACCAGCTGGAGCTCAAACTTCCAGTGTGCACCAACAGCAAATGTGAGACAATGGGAATTGTAGCGCAACAGCTAGAATGTTAAAGGGAAACAGTATACCTAAACAATGCAATTTTCTATTCAAATAGATAATATTAAAGGGGAACTTTGACCCTAAGAAATTATGCAAATTTCTTTTCTATCTTGTTAACTGAGCAAAATAAATTTTACTTACACTATAGTTATTGATTCAATTTTGTTTCCTTTAGTCTCAGAAGCAGGCAGGAGCCATTTATGGACACTGTTATTAAGACCAATAGTGTATCAACTCAAAATCTTGTGTATGCACCAGAATGGGGAACCTAATGCCAATGCACAGTGCCCTACATAATTATAGAGCCTGAGTAGGGAAGTGGTAATGTGAGGAGAGCAGTGACGTAGGAATTGCTGAATGGAAAGTAAAAGTAATTGACTGCCCCATTTGTATGCCTGAGGCATATCATCTTGACAGATTATGCATCAGAAATCACATTCTCCTGCTTTTTCTGGCACTAGCAAGATTCAAATGTTTTACTATCACCAATTCAGACTGAACCCAATGCAAGGGTATATTCTGACATTTGTTCATCTATGCTTGAGGAGATTAGATGCAAGCAACAAAATGTGTGCATACCACCACCCTTCATGGCATATATAGCTTGTCATAAATAGTCTGTCTGACAAAGCAGGTGGTCTAATGTCAGATAAGTTGCTTAGAATCTTATGGGTTTTAGCAGTTAAGATAAACAGTGAAGAGAACAGGGATAATAAACAGGGTTCATTCATAGCTCTCCAAACACATGCAGGAATTGTTCTATATAAAAATAAAAACTGGTTAAATAGGCTGTGCAAAATTTAAAAAAAAATCAATATAGTAAGTTAGCCAAAAATGTAATCTATAAATGCTGAAGTGACTGGATATCTAACATAACAGAACACTACTTCCTGCTTTGCAGTTCCCTTGGTCACCACTGATTGGTTACCAGGCACAAACCAATCAGTGATTTGAGGGGGGCATAACTATTTGATTTTGAATCTAAGCTGCATGCTGATGATCATATGCAAACAGTTATGACCCATGTGGCCCCCTTCAAGTTGCTGACAAACTCAGTTAGAATTAGAGAGCTAAAAAGCAGGAAGTTGTATTCTGTTCTGTTCTGTTAGACATCCAATCACAACAGATTTAAGATTTAATTTTGGCTAACTAACTATATTAGAAACATTTTTTATTTTGCACAGCCTATTTAACCAGTTTTTATTTTTACACTGAACTGTTCCTTTAAAGAATAAACACTTCTCATACAGAATAACAGTCCTGCTTCCAATAAATATAGATAACCTTTAAACATAAATCAAATATTTTTACTTTAGTGTATAACTTGCCCTTTAACGGTCATTTCATTAATGAACTCTGTACACTAGAGAAATGTAAAGTTTTAAAATATACCATAGGAATAAGGTTATTTTAAAGGCCATATAATAAGTCAAAACTAACTTACAGACCACCAACTGTTTAAAAGTCGACTTTATTTATAAGAGTTGGACCGTAGCTTCTAGAACTGCAGTTATACCAGTTACTTTTCAGATAGTTGACATGCTGAGAAAAAGATCATAAAAATTCCAACATTGCAAGTCTGTCCAAAGCTGTAAATCTGTTTAAAATTCAACCTTTTTTTTTGGAACTCAATACAAAAATCAATAAAAAATTCTTATATAAACAGCCAATTGAGAAACAAAATTAAATATATGCAAAAATATAGTGCTACCTGACATGCCAAGCACAATGTCATTAAATTATACAACATACAGTGCATAGATTTAGTGTATATAGTTTATTGGTGAAAACATTATATTGATTTTCTCATTACAGACTTACTGTGATATGAAAACAGATGGGGGAGGCTGGACTATTATTCAGAAACGTTTTGATGGCAGTGTGGACTTTCACAGGACATGGAAAGATTACAAAAAGGTAAATATAGTTTGAAAAAACTAAAACAAAATATAACTGAATGAATATATATAAATAATGGGAGTATGCATTATTTTTCCTTTAATAAACCCTATTCTGCACTGTAGCCCTCTGCTAGGGGCTCACTGAATGGATTTTCTATCAAAAACAAAAGAAAAAACAACCCTTTATAAACCTGTGTGCTGTTATAATAGCCCATCCAGCATGCCATAGCAAAGCAAGTATTGTGGTGGTTACCTATATAAAATTTAGTAAAAGTCTCAGCAAGTTGGGTTAGTCATTGCTCTGTAGCAATTGTAGTAGCCAGAAATGCCTCATTTATAGATATATACACCTATGCCAGTATTTATGTTTGAATGAGCCATCTGAATATCAGCTTTGCAGTTTAATAGGCAACGCAAAACCATGTGTTTTGTTACTGACACATGTGAGGCTCATACTGCATAATAACATGATCTGGTATATAGTCAGGGCTAAAAAAGAAAAAGTTTAGCTATCAAATGGTAGTATTGATGGGGAAGAAAAGTCTATATTACCTTATGTTTACTCTCTCTCTCTCATCTTCCAATCTAGCTAAGTTTGTTGGTTTGATAGACTTGTACTAAGATATAATTAATCCTTACACTAGCAGAACTAGCCTGTTGGGTTTATTTAATGTGTACAATGATTATCTAGTAGACTTAAGGTATGAAGTTACAAACAATGGAAAAATCTGTTATATGGAAACTCCAGGTCCTAAGCATTACGAACAACAGGTCCCATACCTGTATATATGTAAAAAACTGATTAATTTAAAAACTTTTCATGAAAAATATTTTTTTCTTATAGTACAGGTATGGGATCCCATAGCAATCCTATTGGGTTTATTTAATGTTAAATGATTTTTAGCACACACATTACCAGGCATCACTAAAAAACAAGCTGTGTATTTATTTTTGATGCTGTGTACAAAAAAAACTATTTAAACAGAAACATCCATCACATTTTTGTTTTTCCTGACCTTACTTGCTGCTTGAATTTTTCCCATTGACTTGAATGGATTACACATGGTCTGAAGTGGTGTACAATACTGTTCCAAGCATTCAAGCAGTGTAAAATAAAAACACACATCTTGATAAATCCACATTTATTTTACACAGCTTTTTACACTTTTTTTTCTGATTAATTAATTGTTTTACACAATATGATAAATAGTTCCCAATGGTGATTTAAATTACAGAAAAATCCCTTATCCAGAGAACCCTGGGCCCCCAGCATTCTGGATAGTAGATACTCTACCAGGATATGCCATTGGATAGTCTCTAATTACTATACAAATCACTTTAATTCATCCTCATGTAAGAGGCACTGTACTCACACACAAAACAAGGCCACACACATACATACTGTATTACATCAGCCAATGAATAGATAGAACTTGATTCGGTTAGAACCTGCATTCCTGCAAGGATAGCTCAATGAAAAGCTCAATTGGGAGGTTATTTATGAAAAAACTTGAACGTCTAATATTTGATCAGTTAGTTACAACCCTAAATTTTCCTCCGAAAAAAAACCTTGAATGTCAGGAAGGCAATTAACATCTTCAAACGGTTCAACGGACCTCTGCCATTGACATACTGTAAATTAACTCAGCAGATTTCAGGCGGTGAATATTCCAATTAGAACTGTTTCCATGGTCAAGGTGTCTCATCTCATCTCACCTTTAAATTTTAATTTAAATTCTAATTTCTGAGTTTCGACAAAAAAATTTAATTTGACCCTTAATAAATCTGCCCATAAATCAAAATTTTTTGAGAAAATGGTAAAAAATAGAAGATGAAAAGCAATTGAAAAAAGTCTATGTTTATGGTTAACAATTTGAAAAAAAAACTAAACTAAAAAAAGCGTTTGGAAGGTGAACAATACCTTTAATAGGACACGTTATCTGTTGGTTAAGTATTCATTGTAAAGGAATAGTAGATGAATAGCCCATTGTATTGTAAAATTAGATTGCAGCCATTGATTTTAAGGCATGTAGACAATAACAATTGTACATTGTAGTTTAGCAATACCAATAATATTGTATCAACAGTTGATTTTTTTATTCTGATCAGTTACAATATTTTCTTGTATTTTCATGTATAGGGATTTGGTGACCCAACTGGAGAATACTGGTTAGGAAATGAGCTAGTTTCTCAGATAACAAATCTACAGAAATATGTCCTTAAAATCCAGCTGAGAGATTGGGAAGGAAATCAGGCCTTTTCATTATATGAACACTTCTATTTGGGAAATGAAGTCCAGAAATACAGGTAAAGTGAAATTTACAAAATTTTATGAGCTGGTAATTATTTGAATAAAGTTGACAATTGTTTAAAGGGATACTTTCATGGGGAAATTTTTTATTTTTTTCTCAAAATGCATCAGTTAATAGTGCTACTCCAGAAGAATTCTGCACTAAAATCCATTTCTCAAAAGAGCAAATAGATTTTTTTATATTTAATTTTGAAATCTGACATAGGGCTAGATAGATTGTAATTTTCCCAGCTGCCCAAAGTCATGTGACTTGTGCCAGCACTTTAGCAGGGACCTGCTTTCTGGCAGGCTGTTGTTTGCTGGATTTCAGTGCAGAACTCTGCTGGAGTAGCACTAACTGATGTTTTTTGAAAAAAAAAAAGTTTTCCCATGACAGTATCCCTTTAAAGTAAAGCTAAGCAAAACATGTGGAATTGAAATGCTCTACACTGTGTTCCCTCACTTAAGGTAGGCAGTTGCACTAGGGAACAACAACATGTGTTTTGACATGCAGATATTTCAGCTTTCAAATGCAGTTATACGCTAAACCCTAGTTGTGCTTCTTCATATGGAAGGATGATGGGTGGTCCTCAACTGATTCACATTAAAGGCTTAGAAATTAACCATGTCATTTGACTTCAGGAAAGCATTCTGTATCAGTTATCATAGGCAAGACCTCAGCTCACCTTTCCCTGTCAACATATTTCCTGCTCTGTTTTGGAAAACTATTCACATACTGGTCCTATTGTTATTAGTAAAAAATGTTCCCACAAGATCTGTTAAAAAATGACTGTATTTTTATGTTAAACAATAAGAAAATTGAAAGTTACTTGAATAATTTGTTTGGCCCATGTTGTTAATACAATATTCAAGGAGTATTAATGCAGTAACCTTGGGAATTATTGTAGTCTGCATTTTTTCCAGGAAGTATGAGAATAGCATCTTGTTTTAATCCTAGTTTTACCAAGGATTGATTTTATTAAATCACCAAATGGTCAATCAAATCATTGCAATTAGAATATGTATTCCAATTAATTTAGCCACAGACATATATAATTTCGAATGAATTAAAGAGCAGTATAGTATCCTCCTTTCAAATGCAAGGAAGGCAAATGGACTCTGAATAATTAGTACATTACATGTATTCTGAATTACCAAAAGTATCTGCCTGTCCAACAATTATTCCTGAAACCTGAATTGTCCTTCTCTTTGCTCCCATAACAGCCTGTTCTGGGAACATTGTTTGTAGGATGCGTTTCTAGTTAGCTACAAGAGCATTATACTATATTATCACTTTAAGTTTTCTACCTGCTTAACATCTCAAAGTCCTCATTGCTGATCATTATCATATACTTATACTTGTAGAAGTAACTCTATCACAAGTACCCTACTAAAATACTCAAGTTATCACCATTTTACAGATATATAATTGCACAGTTGAAAATATTTTTCAAGTGAATAAAAAACATGTTTCAGGTTCAAGTTCTCTTTTTTTTTAACAACAGGATTAACCTCAAAGGATATACTGGGACTGCGGGAAAAATAAACAGCATAAGCCAACCAGGAAATGACTTTAGTACAAAGGATGCAGACAATGACAAATGTATTTGCAAGTGCTCACAAATGGCGACAGGAGGTAGGAACCGTTTTCTTTTTTACACCTTCCTATTTTTACTGGCATAAACAGGCAATTCTTATGTTAAATTTCCTAAAGCCTGCCAATAACTTGCTTTCCATGGTGTGTTGCAGGGTGATATTTTTTAGAAAGTAGATGTGCCATTCAGAAATGTACAGACTTGTTTATATGTGAGGCGACACCTTACTGTACAACAAAAGAAGGTGTTTGAAGCAATAAAATTATCATTTTATGAATATTTAATGGGAGAATTAGCTGGGAAAATGCTCATACCTCATGACAGGAATCAGTCTTTTTAGGCAATGGTTACTGGCATGCTCAATCAACCCAGCTATCCCTGTTAAGGAAAACATGAAACAATATGACAGTCTTCATAGCCACATTTCCCTAAGAGAAAAAAAATCACAGCACCATTTCACTCATATTTCAAAAGTTCTACTTAACTTTGTTTATACTATTGTCAAGCATAAATACAATCTTTCAATAGGTTGCTATGGGTTCCTGTCCATTTGCAAAGAGTTATAAATGAGCACCAGTGGTTCCAGCTACATTTAAATATTAGTGCATTACATTTAGAACAGATGTTGTTTCCCCTAATTTTAAGTGTAACTAAACTGGTGTTTACTATACCCAAAAGGTTTGAGGTGATACCGCTAGTACATATGTACTGTACAATCCCTCCCTTAGATTATTTAGTAATGCCACAAAAAAACATAGGAAAAGTAGATTACAAACAAAGCTCACTTAACAGTTAGTCCAATTTATCAATGTTATATTTTTTACAGGATGGTGGTTTGATGCTTGTGGACCTTCTAATCTGAATGGCATGTATTACACATTGGGGCAGAACACAAACAAGTTTAATGGGATCAAATGGTACTACTGGAAAGGGTCAGGTTACTCTCTAAAGGCAACAACAATGATGATTCGACCCGTTGACTTTTGAATATAATACAACTTTGGTTGGTGTTTACATTACAACGTGGAAAGCGGCAAACTCGTTGTATTCCTCTCTATGGAACCTGTGCAACAATGCTCAGAAATGGAGAAGTTTGGCTGCGTTATTTTATCACAAACGCCATTGATCCATTTTGTATTGCCGGCGGTTCAACAGATAAATAGAAACAAAGATGCAAATTGAACAGCAAGCTGCATAAGAGATTTGGATTGCATGTAAATAACTGGAATATTTGCAGAATTACAGTCAATGTTGCAAACCAATTTGTATTATATTATATATTGTACATAGAGATGTAAATAGCATGTAAACAGATTGTGTTAAAATGCTATACCCACAGCTGAGATGCAAGATTAAGTACTTTAAATATCTAGGTGTCTACCATGTTGTCATCTATCACTGTCAACTTAAAGAGGAAGCAACCACTACCATTACCCCTAGCTGTTTCCTGTGTCACATGCTTTTCCTGGCCTTCAGCTAAGATCCTCTCATTTTACATAGAATTATAGATGATTTACACTTCTGATAACATACAATACATTATTTATTTTAGTAGGTAGAGAGTGTGACTGTGCAAGTTTCTATGCAATAGCGTATAGTGTATATGCAACAGTTATTTGTCCTCACAATGATACAAAAACTGCACTTTTTTTAATACCTGCTGTATGTAAATATGTTTTAATGTAATTCATTAACTGGCACCCATACCAAAGCTCAGCTTTCAATATATTTTATTAAATAAATAAATGTGCTTTTGGAACACAAAAAAATCCTGCTTAATATAAGCTGCACACCCTTTCCACAACACAACCCTCCACATGGCAGGTATTTTATAGACATTATGTTTGTAGACATGTAGATTTTATAGACATGTATGTTTGTAGACATGTAGATTTTATAGACATGTATGTTTGTAGACATGTAGATTTTATAGACATGTATGTTTGCAGACATGTAGATTTTATAGACATGTATGTTTGTAGACATGTAGATTTTATAGACATGTATGTTTGTAGACATGTAGATTTTATAGACATGTATGTATGTAGGGTGCCAGAGACAAAAAAATCCCAAGTATTATTGTAATTATCTGATGGCGCAACACGATCAGATAATTATCTGATGACCTCTCTAGTTTTTATCATGCTAAAATGCAATATAATGAAAGGTACTTAATTTATTAAAATTAAATGATGTTCACCTTTGCTTTTACTTTTAGTATGGAAGATGGTGGTAGTGTAAATTGTCCTATGCATTTAACATCATTCCATACAGATTAAAGAGCCATAGCCTATAGCAGGATTCATAGATGTATGTTTTTTTGTTGTCCTGAATATTATCTACATCCCATCATTCAGGACTGGCTTTCTTTGTATATTTGCATGTTACTGCATATCATAGCTCTGCAAAAAGTAAATTCATGTTGTAAAACCACATCCCCAGAAAGGCACAAACCTTGTTTTGCATATTAACCCGTTTAGTTGTTACCACCCACTTTTCAGAAGTGTGCCAGGGAAGTTAATAATGCCAAACGTAGTGACTAGTAGATGTGGATATTTGTGTACATTGTTGGATAGATGGATAAATAAGCAAACACATCTGCAGATAGAGGTCACTTGATCTTACGTTCAGAGATCACAAATATAGAGAACTGTTGGTTGGATTTGACAGGTTAAAAAAGAACAAGATAATTCATTTAGCTTTTATGGGATCTATTCCATTTAGAACTCACAAAGAGTCCATTAATGCAACTGATTCATTGAAGAAAATGTGTTTGTGACTGATTCTGTATGAATTGTATCTATGCAATAATGCCTTGGTTTGCTGGTATGAAAAATTACAAGAGTAAATAAAAAAAATATACTTACATGCAAAAAGTGTGTTATTAAAATGTGTCCGGGACATTCTGTGGTGGTATTCATCATACAGAATTTCAGCAAGCATTCCTAGAAAAACCGTTTTGTTTATGTATGTATAAATAAATGCACAACTAAACTTTATACATTTAACAACCTACTAATACCTACGGCCTGGTATAAAAGAAACAGCCTTTAAAAGCAATTACAATTATCACAGATTCTGACTTCCCCATAAACATAAAATTCAGTAAATGTGTTGATTTTGCAGTACCTGAATGTCAGTAATGATAGATCATACGGGGGAATTTTAATTTTGGTGCCCTTACATGCCACATACTTGGGTAAACCTGTACACAATGACCAAACTGTTCAGTGGACCCCTGCTATTCATAATTAGCATCCCTTTTCTGGTTACCTAATAAATTGTAGGAAATAAGATGCTGCAGAATAGAAGGTCACTTTTCAAAATGTTCACTTTTTTAATTTAAAGATACATTTAGGAATGCATTGTAACTTGATGGTTTGGAGTAGAAAGCCATTCATATTCAGTTGTATTTTGCGCATTAAGTAAAATATGTTAAAATGTGTTTTTTCCATTGTTCAGACATTTAGAAGCATATATCTTGTTACAAAAGTAAAATGACACCACCATTCTAGTATATACTGAAATCTTAGGTTATCCTGAAAAAAAAAAATACATTGTTTTTTTGGGTAAACTAAAAGTCACCCTTGAGAAAAGCCCCTAATGTGAATGAGTTAAAAATCGGCAACAAAAGCACTGCAAGGGACCAATTAGCTGTCAGTAAAAGGGTTAATTGTACTTATCGTATTGAAGCTGCACTTTCCTTACAAAATTAAACCAATTATGCCTACATGGTGCTCTTTTTTTTAAATAACACAGAAATATGAAATTAGTAGCATAAAACAAGCAATGCGATTCTCACAATGAACTACTGATATCCTGCTGGTGACCATATTTGAAATGCAGCAGCTATCCACTAGCTTCTTCAGCCCCTTTCATTATGTGGACTCTGTTTACTTAATGGACCATAAACACATCCATTTTAGATTGCAGAAATATTTCACCCATCACTGAACACAGAGAACATAATTATTGAAAAAATAAGAACAAACCAACTCTTGCCAATAATACTTTGAAAACAAATAAACACATCTTCAATTACATAAACATGGATTTGAAGTTATTTTGTATAAAGATAGTTTTGCATTTTTAAAGGAGACCTATAACCCATAATTTCAAATCCTATGTTAGTCGAACAAAAACTTTATTTTCACCATATTATAAACAATTTAAAATGTTTCCTTCATTCTTTCGGAATACACAGAGTCCAGAGGAATTTTGTGGGAACTATTATCACGGCTTTGCATCACCTCAAAATCTCATGTAAGGGGGACCTGATGCACATGCCCAGGCTATTTAATTATAGACAGATAGGAGATTAGCCACCAATGATATATTTTGTATTCTGCAGGCAACCAATCTCCTCCAAATGCTTCCCCAATGGGAATATTGTATATTGTATGGTTTTTATTATGAGCTTTTTATGTCTGGGTGAGACATGTAAATTGGTATTTCCCAAAAAAGAGTTTATATTCATTTTGCTGCAACTTTATGGAGACCTCAAAAATTCTGTAACTACTATATTAGAAATGCCCTATTATATTTTACAAGTGTAGGAAAAGGGGTAGTACGGCAAAATATTTTGAGCAACCATGGTTTAGATTAAAAAAACAAAAGATACAAACTATCTTTATTAAAAAAAGACGTACATTATACACTTTTGAATATAGAAGTAATGCACTGAAAAAAGTAGTGTTTTGGTCTGATTAATTGAACATTTCTGCAAACACCCTGCTAGTCCTGCCCATCTCTTTCACTTCCTGCTTCCTCCTTTCCCAGGCTGTGTAGG
Source organism: Xenopus borealis (assembly GCA_024363595.1). Classification (NCBI taxonomy): domain Eukaryota; kingdom Metazoa; phylum Chordata; class Amphibia; order Anura; family Pipidae; genus Xenopus; species Xenopus borealis. The sequence goes on from CM044440.1 coordinate 81,027,561, forward strand.
GGAGCAGCACATTGTACTGAAGGGTAGGATCCGATTAGCAGCTAGGTTGACCTGGAAGGTAACTGAAGGGACTGTTAGGACACAGCAACCTATCATTTGAAAAGCAAACAGGGACTGTATTAAAATTATAGGGAGCTCCAATAAAGGAGCTGTTTGTAAATAAAATAATAATTTTTAGTTCTGTGTGAGACCAGTACCATACGGTATATTAACAAATGCTTACAAGACTGGGGATTTTTTTAAATTATCTTATATGTATCCTTTAATATATATGCTTGCTATCACACTACTGGCCTGAAGGTTTATTCTTCTATGGAGATAATATGAATGGTTTGTAGAACAGCATATGTTATAGTTATTTCAAATTCCCCGTCTAGCACAGCTAAAAATATAGTAAACGGGTTGTTCACCTTCCAAACACTTTTTTCTGTTCAGTTGTTTTCAAATTGTTCCCCAGAAATAAAGACTTTTTTCATACAGCTACTAAAAAATGCCTTACCCTTTAAACAACAGGGATATTGCAATATATTTAAGATGGACAACTTTTTTTTTCCCTGAGGAAGATCACTATGATGTGATCGAAACATTGGAATATCTTTTATTTTTCTATTAAAATCAGTTATCCTAACTGAGCCTGTTGAGTGCGGTATTTTTTTCCCCATTATATACATATAATACAAAATTTTGAACACCAAATATAGGTATCATAATGCTCCACAATAGCCAAACCAAGGAAGTCTTGGTTATGCGGAAGACGACAGTTTAACGGAATTACCAAGGTCTATGCATATAAACCTTTTTATCATGTAGGGTTTCTAATGCATTAGAAGGAAAATGTATTTGAATGCATGTTTCTCACAGGTGACAAAGTGGCCCATCTGTTGCCCTAAGGCAGTGGTCCCCAACCTTTTTTTAACCACGGATCAGTTTAAAGAAAGATAATTTCACAGGACCAGGTGGGGGAAGGATGATGATTGTCCAAACACTGTTGCGATCAGTACAAAGCTTCTTGGGCTTTGCACAGCTGTTGCTACCGCATCAGGAGCTGACATTGCAGTTAACTGGGACCTTTTTAATTGCAGCTATTATAGACAGCAGCCAGGACCAGGGGAGGCCAGGTTAGGCACAGCCAATGACCCGGCGATTGGAGACACCTGCCCTAAGGAACACAAGTATTACGATCTATAGACCTAAGGGAACAAAGTAATTAGGTTGAAAAAAGACACATATCCATCAAGTTCAACCTTTTAAATCTAAATATAACTTGCCTAACTGCTAGTTGATCCACAGGAAGCCCACAAAAACCTGAAGCCTCTACAATTTGCCTCAAAAGGGGAAAAAATTTATTTGGATCAGTCCCTGGTATCTTTCATACCCTGAATTCCCGCACTTGATAAAAAGCCATCCAACCCCTTCTTAAAGCTATCTCGTGTATCAGCCAGTTGACGGATTCAGGGAGAGAATTCCACATTTTCACAGCTCTCACTGTAATAAACCCCTTAATTTCTTCTACTTAGAATGGGTGCCCTTGTGTCAGCTGGAAGGACTTACTGATAAATAACGCATTAGAGAGATTATTAAATTACCTCCTTATATGTTAATACATAGCTACCATTTCACCCCTTATGTGACTCCTCTCCAGCGTGAACAACCCCAATATGGTGAATCGTTCTTATATCTGAGATTTTCCAGCTTAGTTGCCCTTCTCTAGACCCCCTCCAATCCGATAATGTCCCGTTTGAGCACTTGAGCCTTACGAGCACTCTGTACAGTGGAAGAATGAGCCTCTCCTCCCACAAATATATGCCCCTTAATACAGCACAAGACCTTGTTTGCCCTTGAAGCTGCTGAATGTCATTGCTTGCTACAGCCACATTTATTATATACAAGGACTCCAAGGTCCTTTTCCATTATGGATTTGCCTAGTGCAGTCCCATTAAGGGTATAGGTAGCTTCCATATTTTACATTCCAGGTGAATGACATTTATCAGCAGTGAATTTCATCTGCCACTTATCTGCCCAGATTTCCAGTTTGCCAAATCCTGGATGGAATTAATTGGGCTTGTGTCATCTGCACTAATAAATGTCCCCTAAGTCATCAATGAATGAGTTAAATAAAAGTGGACATTATATTGAGCCCTAATGGACCCCACTAAGAATCATACTCCAAGTCAAGTATGTACCGTTAACAACCACCCTCTGTGTTTGATTCTAGGGATGGGCGACTCTGGGGGGAAATTTTGCGAATTTCAAGTAGAAATTTGGATGCCGGCATCCGTTTTTCAACGCTGGAAATGGGCGCCGGTGTCCAAAAACTGATGCCCACATCCAAAAACGTATGCCCATGTCCAAAACAAGACAAATATCCCCTGGCGTTTCACGAATCGAATCGCCCCAGGCTAATAAATTCACCCATCACTACTTGATTCTCTACCCAGTTTCCCCCAGTGTAAATGACTTCATTAAGCCCAACAGACCTTAATTTAGAAAGATGTTGTTAGAGGGGCACTGCATCAGCATTGTGCAGCAATTCCTTGGCGATAAGTTAAAACAGTTTGAGGTAAAACCTAATGTGTAATTTACAATAACATATCAGCTACAATTGAACCACACACTGCACATTTACTTCAGTTATCCTTTAATTACCACATGTAATGGATTAGTAATGGACTCTGGAGTAGTTAGGAATATTTGTTCATTAGTGTCCCCAAACAGGGGGCTGTGGCTTCACAAATGAATATATAGAAAAAATGTTTATCACAAAAATGTTTACCCTCAGCCCATATTGAGAGATACTCAGTATATATTCCTTTTTGCCAGGCACAATTTTCGAAAAGCTATGTGCATCATGAACTTTTCAGTAGAACACATTTTGAGAAAAGAGTTCTGTCCATATATGTCCCTAAAACCCTCTCAATAGTACTAAGTTAATATAACAGTGATAATTTATATAATTCACTTCAATCTATTGCTGTCCCATTCTAACAACAGTAAACATGGGAAGGGTGTGGAGGGTAATAATCTTATGTACAGTACCTTAACCTAAAAAGTTTATGATCTTATTAGAGAATTCCTACATATATTTATGTTCGGGATAAATATACTGTTCACAGGTACAACACTTCTGCATACTGATAGACTATTTATGGACTGCAAAATTATTTGTATGAAAACTTATTTTGAAGAGTTTTTCTATGTTATATAACAAGGTATATAACATTCTGTGGGTTCGGTATGTTAAGTGTCCTGTAGGCAGAAGTTAAAATCAAAAAGCTTTATTTCAAAGTTTATTTTAAAACAGGCATCAGATTACAGTTGTGCTTCCTACTCTATGACATGTATAATCACCTGACGCGTTTCGGTTAGAGCAGAGTTCTCCAAAAATGCTTTTTTAAAACAGAAAGAATCCCATGTGCATATTTTAAAACAAAATGCTTTTAATTTCACACATGAAAGTGAAACTTATTTCTAAGTGCAACATGTACATGCAGAATTGTACAATTTTACAGGTACAGGTATGAAACCTCAGGACTTGGGGATTTCCAGATAATGGATCTTTCTGTAATTTGGATCTTAATACCTAAAGTCTCCTAGAAAATCATGCAAATAATAAATAAACCCAATAGTCTGGTTTTGCTTCCAATTTGGATTGAGTCTATTTTAGTAACATACAAACACTAGAAAGGAAGACAGCAGCTTAAGAAGCTGAAATTGTGGGAAGACTGTAAAGCTAGGAGGCATCTACTATAATTTAATGTGCACACTGGCCTCAAAAGTTGTGTTGGCTTGCACAAACACGATACTTAGATGGAATATTAACAACAGAGGTCGGTTTGCCAATGACCAGATACATTTTATGAAAATGCCAGATTTAGCAGAGTTGTACATCTCTTTAGTTTTAAAAAAAGTGAAACGCAAAGTAAGCAAATGAACATAACACCATGTCAAAACTTATCAAGCAGCAGCTATACAAATACTAACCAAATATGGTTTATGGCTTGTAAGTTGTAAGTTCAAAATGGTATGTAACATCATGCTGTTTCATGTATTTATTTCAAGAAATACTTTAATTATCACAATCTAGCCTACCCCAAAATAGAATTTGTATGTAAAATATATATTTTTTTTTATGCATACACACACACACACTAAAAATCGGCTTATTTTACTTTAATCTAACATCTCTACAGCAGCACATAAAGTAACCTAAACATTCATGAAAAAGGAGGAAAAAAGCAAAAACAGAATTATTTTACTATCTATAGCACTCATCATTGTGTAGGTGTAAAGGTTTTTGTAGTCTTGCTGTTTTGTACATTTTTTTTAAGGTTGCTCTTTGGTAATTTGAAGTTCTGTATTTGCTGCCAGTAATTAAATTACTACTGGCATTCTAAAGACCTTTATTTTTTAATTTGTTCACAACATGAACTGATTGAGAAGGCCTATAAATCTAGTATCAATGCCCCTTTTTTTGCAAAGCTTACAAACTGACCTTTAACACCTCCATTACACAAGCCATCACTTCCCATAACATATCAGCTTCCACACATAGAATTCTGCTGACCCACTATGTGCTCACTATTGTCATGACAGTGCCAATATTTATCCTACATACACTACCCCCAAAGTTACAAACTTATACTTTGTGTTTCATTTATCCCTACCCCTTTACATTATAAGGCCATTGGGGGCTGGGTCTGCATTGCTGTCATATATCAACCACCTGGACCAACCGCACAATTTTTGGACAACTTAGCTGCCTGGCTTCCTTACTTTTGTCATGTAACACCCCATCCATGCTATTAGGTGACTTTAATTTACTGTACCTGTTAACAACATTAAAAGCCCTTCTGCCTATCGTTGTGTTCAGACTCCCACACCAATGGTAATGCTCTGGATCTCATATTTACCAATTTTACTAACTCTGATCACAATATGCTCGCATTTCAACTCTCACTAACTCTCTCCTTACCCCCTGCTAATCACCAAACATGTACCTACTGTGACTTGCAAGCACTGGATGTGTCGAATCTCTCTTCTTCCTTTGACTCTCTTGACTCTAATATCTCAGCTATCACTTGTCCTAATGTGGCTACCTCTGTCTACTATAACACACTCACCACAGCCCTTAATGAGCTTGCTCATGTAAAAACTAAACGTGCTAGACCCAAACCACCTCAACTTTGGCACACTGCTCATACTAAAGCGCTCCAAAGAAACTCATGGGCACTTGAGCGTTGCTGCTGCAAATTCTGCTCAGAATCAGACTTTGGAGCTACAAATCTGCCCTACGTTCCCATACCACCAGCCTTTCCCAAGCCAAACAAACTTTAATTCACTCATTAACTTCCTTTCCAAAAAACCAAAAAAAGAAGAAAGAAAAGTTGTGGGAGCACTCCATAGCTAAATAAAAATGTACTAAAA
>CM044440.1:81073589-81088618 GCA_024363595.1 Xenopus borealis
CCTAATGTCACAGGCTACCTAAAAGGGTCACCTCCATGACATGGCCTCATAAGAAAAACAGAGCAAGGAAGTCTCTGTCTTTATCTATCTGTCCCAGGCCAGACATAAGAAGAAAGGAAGGAAGAAAGACTCTCATGCCCACTTCACCTCAGGAAGTTTACAACCTGTCTAGGGAATTAAACCAACTAGAAGGAAACCTCCGGGTCAGGAAGGACAGAAAGAAAAAAGACAAGGTAGGTGGTCTCTGGGATTGCCTTTAAAGATTGAGAGGGAGAGACGTTCTGGTCTATGGGTGGGGATGGGAGGAGCTCCCGGTTGTTATGCTGATATGGAGTGGCCAGGAAAGCTCTAAGTTTGATAGAATTAGGAAGGTGGGTTTTATGTACAGTGCTTGTATCCAGGTTAGAAAGTAGGTAAATAATTCTATAACAACCAGAAACACAACCCTACATTTTGGGGCTGATTTACTAAAGGTCGAATTTCAAAGTGGAAAATACTTCGATATTCTACCCTCAAATTTTTTTTGGAGGGTTATTTTCGATCGAATAAGGCTGTTTTCAATGGAAATACAGCCTTATTTGATCGAATGAAAATCATTCGATTCGATCAAACGATTTTCACCAAAATTCTTTGAATTCTCAGAGCTTGGCAAAATGTTCTGTTCTGTGAGGTCCCCATAGGCTAAAATGGCAATTCGGATGCTTTAAGCTGGGGAATAGTCGAATTTTAAGGATTTTTAAAGGGCCAGTACTTAGAAATTCGATTTTTTTTTTCAATTCAAAACTTTGGGCTATTCTATAGTTGAAGTATCCCCAAATTAATTCGAAAGTCGAATTTTAATTCGACCCTTAGTAAATCAGCCCCTATCTGTAAAAGTGTCTGTCTTCTTCTTTACCAGCTCAAACATTAACTGTATAAACCAAATGTTTCAAGATTGTGCTTTCCTTTGAATGACAACTATCTAGTTGTATAAACATATTCTGAGAACGGTTTTGGTGTTGCATGGAGTCAACCTACTTTCTGGCACCTGTTGCATTTCACAATTTTTCGGCATTACTTGGTTTAGAAACAGCATTTTGAAAGTTTTCCCACAAGTCAGGGGATTGGCAGGCTACTCCATAATGTCAATCTTGTTGGCCTGGAACCAAGATGTTGCTAGTTTACTGGTGTGTTTTGGGTTACTGGTGTGTTTGGGGTGCATTTCCTCTTGACATAAGGCAACATGACCTCAAAGTATTTTGATGTATTGAAACTAATCCATGAGTACTGTGGGTCGCTGCCAAATTGTTTGCAGCTCCCTGCTTTCATCAGCCAACAAAGTGGTGTGCCATTTCTCTGTAGGTCAGTCAGTGGGTTCTTAGGCAAATAGTAACCTCTTTAGCATGTTTTTTTTTCAACAATGTGACTTTGTGGGGGCTTGTTTCCAATAGCTTGACTTCACAGAGGCGTCTTTTTATTGCAACAGTACTCACAGGCAACTGTAGACCTTCTTTGATCTTCCTGGTGCTGATCATTGGCGGAGTCTTTGCCATTTTGATTAACTTCTATCCATTCGAATGGTGATTTTCCATTTTCTTACACAAGTTTCAGGTTTTTGTGGACCTCACTAATTGAACTGTGCACTGCTACTATTTGAAACAAGTTATTTTAAACAAGCCTTCAATTACACAGAATCAGAAGCATGCATGTCATTACTGATGGGTCTGTTGGTTTTCTATTACACATAATATATATATAATAAATACGTATATATTTTATGCAAACCAGATATTTCAGGTTTCTCGTCAGTTCAGGTCAGTCAATAAGCTGCAGGTGTACATGTGAGCTACTAGCATATTCAGCTGTCAGCTTCCCAGTACTTTAGCAATTTATACAGATTTGTAGTTCTCATTCTAAAAAAAAGACCGCTGGGCAAAACACTATAAAAAGGACAAATCAAAGTAATTTGCAGTTCAACTGACCTTTCTGGTTTTCTCTATTTTATTCAATTCCTCATTGTTACTGCATTTATTTCTCTGTTTGTTAAGAACTTTAGAAAGACAATTACTAGCTGGATATTTACTTTCAGCATCTAAATACAAATTAGATAAGAATCTTAACAAAGTAGTACAATGTATACTAACTAAAATAAAATTTAAAAATGCATTTTCCCACTTTGTCAGAAATCAGCTCAAGGTACCATTTGAATGCAAAAAAAAATAAAATCTTTTTGTGCCCATCACCTAGGGCCTAGATCTTATTCAGCATATACATGTGATAAAAATACAATTAGTTTTGCTTGAAAATGTAGATCCTGCAGCTAAAATCAGACTGACGCACGAAGACGTGACTTTTTTTTTTGATTCCACGTTCATTTAGGCCTACCAAAAACTTCCAACAAAAATGACCAAGCACTAGGGATTTGGGGGCCTCATCAGCGGCATAACTAGATGTTACTGGGCCCCACAGCGAATAAATTTTAGGGCCCCCAACATATCCAAAGGCTGTCCTGTTTTACCAGTATGTATTGATATTGTATATGAATGAGAGCCTCCTGGGCCCCCCTGCGGCCGCAGGGTCTGCTTCCTCTGTAGTTACACCCCTGGGCCTCATTTAAACAAGACTATTAGTGTTCCTACACCATATAAAGTGCAGGAACACTAATATGGAGAAAGGACAAAAAGCACATCCTTTAAATTAATGCCCATATTCTTAAGAATAATATTGTATTATTGTTTGTGTTTCCCATGACAGGGATACAGTCATGGGAAAACTTTTTTTTCCCCCCAAAATGCATCAGTTAGGAGAATTGCTACAGCAGACTTTTGCACTGAAATCATTCTTTCAAACCAGCAAACAGATTTCATGTTGAAATTTAACATGGAGTGAGACATATTGCCAGCTTCCCAGGTGGCCCCAGTCATGTACTCTTGTGAATTTGGTCACTCTTTTCTGCTGCACTGCAAGTTTGGAGTGATATGATCACACTCCTCCCTTCATCCTCCCCCAGAAGAACAATGGGAAGGCAACCAGATAGCTCCCATGTAGAGATTCTTTTCTATAGCGCAGCACTGGCTCTTTCTGAAACCACATGACTAGGCAAAATGATCCAAAATGGCTGCCTACACACCAATATTACAACGAAAAAAGATACACTTGTTGGATCAGGAATTAAATTTTACATGGTAGAGTTAATTATTTGCAGTGAAAAATTTGTAATTTAGAAGTAAAAACTACACCATAATAATCATGACATGTTTCTCTATACATCTGAATTACAAATGTTCCCAGCCAGCTAAGGTCTCCATAAATTTCCTTGTACAACATTTTGCTAGTATATTGTGAACCAATAAGATGTGGTATAACATCAGATCAGACTAAATACTTTGTCATCTTAGATGTGCCTAACCAACAAAATAATTCAATAGCTATTGGTCTACCATGTATATACAAACACAATATAAATGAATTAACCATAAAACAGATTCTTAGAAATGATTTGTCATATGATAATTATGCATTACAGAAAAAAACATAGCCCCTTGTTCTAAAAAGTTATTGGCCTCGTCACAACTCAGCACTATAATGGTTATGGCACATGGGCTGAATCTGCCACTGCCATTTACTTTAAGGGCAAACTTGACGCCACTTTTATCCTGGAAAAATCAGTCATAACATGACCTTCTCTCAGCTGGCCAAAACTGGACATGATAAAAATGCAGTCTAAACTGAAAGCTGTCCAGCTGATGAGGAAATTATGAAGAAAGACTATTGAAGTTGCGTCTGTTTTGTTTTCAGAAACAAAATATTAGGGATGCACCGAATCCAGGATTCGGTTCGGGATTCGGCCTTTATCAGCAGGATTCGGACAAATCCTTCTGCCTGGCCAAACCGAATCCTAATTTGCATATGCAAATTAGGGCCAGGGAGCTAAATCACGTGACTTTTTGGCACAAAACAAGGAAGTAAAAAATGTTTTCCCCTTCCCACCCATAATTTTCATATGCAAATTAGGGTTCGGATTCGGTATTCGGCCCAATCTTTCGGGAAGGATTCGGGGGTTCGGCCGAATCCAAAATAGTGGATTCGGTGCATCCCTACAAAATATAGCATCATTTTATAACCATAATTTTTTTTTAAAAAGGCCGTTTCGGTCCATGCCTAGGACCTTATCAAGACCATGGTCTTGATAAAGGTCCTAGACATGGACTGAAACGCTGGCCTGTTTTTTTAATTAACAATAAAATTATCGTTTTAAAATAACCATGGAAAGGTTCCCAGTGTGAACTCATTTTCCTTGGACTTATATTTATATTGTTTACTTGAGTAGCAATGAATGGATTTGACGGTTGGCCTGTTTCAATCTAGATAATGTAGCTATATAGATATTCAAGCAAAAATGGTCTCAATGTGATAAACGTTAACCTCACTTAATGAGATTTCAAATAAATACTTGTTTCACTTTAAAAGCAAATTCAAATATGTTCCATCCTTTACAAGTGAGGCAGTTATCATTGCATCTAAAAGCAATATAGAAAATATATGAAGGATGTCATAAAACACACATCTGTAACCAAGGGGTTTTACACAAAATATTAATTATCCTGTATAAAATATTTGTTTTTTACATACAATAAGGGGGCAAGGAAAATACACAGAGGTCTTTATATGACTCTCTAGTTTACTATAGATCCAGGCCCACTAGTCTAAATAGACACAGATATAAATTCATATGCATAGCCCATTGGTCAACTTGAAGTGTCTTGTTTTGATCACTAAAACAGCTGGCCAGGGCACAAATTACTCAGGAACTACACATTTATCCCCTTGGGCAAGAGGGGACATGTGAGGTTGGAGTGCAAAAGAGCCATTTCCTGTTTTGTGTGTTTTCAGCAGCAACAAAGACATTATGTGTTCCTAAATACCAGATGGCATATTTTGAATCTTATGGCACTTTTGTTGTTTTGGCTTCTGAAGTCTTCACAGGAGAGTGGTGAAAGATTGATACTCTTTTTTTTTCATAATTTCAGTATACATAATACAAACACAATGTTTTTTTTGCCCATGAGCCACATTCAAACAGAGAGTTGGGGAGCAAAAGATTTTTATCACAGCTTATATAAATAAATGGAACTACAAACACTTAAGAGCAGCTAAACACTGGAGCAAGCTCCACTGGAGACCAGGGGTTCCATTTATACAGGTTGTTCAGGTGCAACTAATCAAACCCCACCCCCTCAAATTGAGGGGAAACTAAGTGCAAAGTAAAGCAAAGTTGTAACAAACTTGGTTTAAGCAAAATAGCACACCAAACTTTGCTATTTAGCACCAAATACAGAAAAAATATAAAAACTATAAAAGAACAGTTAAGCAAATCAACTGAAAATTATTTCTTATTGCTTTTTCTAGTCATCAGCCTGTTTGAAGCCTCAAAACTATAGGCCAGTTAGTCATACATCTGTGGTAGGACAGCTTTTCAAAGGATTAATATATATAGGATACTGGACTTCACAGCAAACTAAAAAAATAGAGAACTGGCTAAAAGATAGAAAATGTTCCATTTACCACCACTCTGTAGTCTAATTGGACCGGTGTTGTTAGCGTGGGACCACAGGGCTCTGTACTGGGTCCCTTGCTTTTCAACTTGTTTATTAATGACCTGGATGTGGGCATTGAAAGTACGGTTTCTATTTTTGTAGATGATACTAAATTGTGCAGAGCTATAAGGTTCCATTCAGGATGCTGCCACTCTGCAGAGTGATTTGTCTTAAGTTGGCAAACTGGGCAGCAAACTGTAAAATGAGGTTCAATGTTGATAAATGCAAGGTTATGCACTATGGCAAAAATAATATAAATGCAAGTTATATACTAAATGATGTTGGGAGATTCCTTAAATGAGAAGGATCTTGGGTTTTTTTTATAGATAAGTTGTCTAATTCTGGGCAGTGTCTTTCTGTAGCTACTAAAGCAAATGAAGTTTAGTCTTGCATAAAAAAGGGCATAAATTAAAGGGATGAAAACATAAATATACCACTTGATAGATCCCTACTAGTAAGACCTCATCTGGAGTATGCAGTGCAGTTTTGGACTCCGGTCCTTAGGAGGGATATAAATGAGCTGGACAGAGTGCAGAGACGTGCAACTAAACTGGTCAGTGGGATGGAAGACTTAAATTGTGATGGTAGACTGTCGAGGTTGGGATTGTTTTCTCTAGAAAAAAAGGCACTTGCGAGGGGACATGATTACACTTTTCAAGTACATTAGAGGACATTATAGACATATAGCAGGTGACCTTTTTACCCATAAAGAGGATCACTGCACCAGAGGCCACCCCTTCAGACTAGAGGAAAAGAACTTTCATTTGAAGCAGTGTAGGTGGTTCTTCACAGGGAGGACAGAGTATTTGTGGAATGCACTGCCGGGTGATGTTGTGATGGCGGATTCTGTTGATGCTTTTAAGAGGGGCTTGGATGATTTTTTGGACAGACATAATATCAAAGGCTATTGTGATACAAAACTCTACAGTTAGTATAGCTATGGGATTTTATGGTTTGTGTGAAAATGTGGAGGGGTGTGTGTGTATGGATCTGGAGGGGTTGAACTTGATGGACTTTTTATTTTTTCAACCCAATTTAACTATGTAATTATACAAGAAACCAACTATTCTTAAAGGAAAAACCCTACCCCAAACAATGTAGGTCTCTAGAAAAATATATTACACAGAACGCTGCTTCATCTAAATCCATTTTCATAAATATTTACTTTTTTAGTACTATGCCCACTGGGCAATCCTATGCAATAAAGACCATCCCCTGGGATCCTCAGCTGTGGAGTCAGAAACAATTTAGGATATCTGGAGTCGGAGTTGCCAAAAATGTACAACTCAGTTTTTAAAGTAACATATAAGATACTGTTAGTATGCACTAGTAAAAGCGGTGTGTTTACTTAAGAAAAACTACTATAGTTTATATAAACAAGCTGCTGTTTAGACATTGCACCTGCTGGCAAAAAGAGAGTAAAGACACAGGTTACATGATAATATATTTTACATAGCAGATAACAGATAAAACACAATTGTATTGGACAGGCCTCATCTGTTATCTGCTATGTAAATGTGTGCCTTTGCTCAATATTTTAGCCGCAGGGGCCCAGAATCAGCAAACATTAAAATATCTTATCTCCTGATATGCACATCCATTGTATCCATATACAAGCTATTGCAAGATTACTAGTACATCATTGTAAATCAGTATCAGTGTAATAGTGCATTTCAGTGTCTAGCATTCTAACAAAGTTTTGATTTAAAAAATTTTAATGTAAAAATAAAAATCAGTGCAAAAAACCTGGTTACATAATTTAAAACATTCAAACCAATGTTATGCAGTAAACGTTACAATTCACAAAAACAAGAATTTTTTTTTATATAATTGTTCACATTCATTTCTGAAAACTTTTTCGTTCACCTTCTTGCTTTTCATAACCGTGGAATTTATCACAGCTTGATTTGGTGATTTTTTACATGCCATCAATTCAGATATTTTTTTCCCAAAAAAAATTTCAATAACCAGACATATCTCTTCCATTTTAGTTATTTTGGAAGACTAAAATAATGTATCTTTGATATTTAAATTTTTTCACAAGTTGGTGAACTGGTTGAAGCAGTTTCTTTATTGTTTACTTGATCAGACCTAACAGTTTTAATTTTTGTAACATTTATAGGTTCCTTTTGACACAATTGGCCACAGGTGACACTGTCTTGGCATTGTGTTTGGATTCTGCTGTCTCTGAATCCACTAGTTTATTGTTGCTACTTATTGACTTTTTCCTTCTTTTACTACAAGAAGAATTCAAAGGATCTAGAGCAGACCTCCTTTTTTGAGAAGAAACCTTTTTGTTGACAATCAATAAAGGTGAGGTTGGTGACTTTGGAGGCAGTGTTCCTAAAGAAAATCTAGAAACTTGTCTTCTCTGAACTTTCTTATCTGCAGAAAAAAAGTCTTCAAAACTAGAACATGTTCCCTCTGAATCAGAGCCATTTGTTAATTCACTAAATTTGGCTCTCTCAGGCACCACAATCTTTTTGGTAGATGGTTCGGATTTCAGGCTGGATGACCTTGCTTTCTTAGTGCTTACACTTTCTTCACACTTTACAGTAGGTTTGTTTGCCAGGGCTCCATAATACACACTGGAATCCAATGCATTTTCTGTACCGCAATTCAGAGCAGATTCACCTGGATCTTCAATGATTTTTGATCTTGCAAGTGACTTTCTGCTTTTCTTTTGAGAAGCTGTGATTGCATGATTATTCTTTTTGCCTTTAGTTGATGAAATGCCAGAATTTATTAGGCAGTTTGAATCTTCTAGTTTTGTAGCACCTATCATAGATCCTTTACTTGTTACTTTGTTCTTACAATCATTAGAAATGCGGTGTTTCTTTTCTAGACTGCCCCAAAGTTCATCATAACTAGTGTCAAGATCAGTAGAACCATTGTCTGAAAGAGAGAATATTATTTTTAAGCAGATTTTAATACAACAATTTAAAATAAATCATATTGTTTAAAGATCGAATACATTGTCCTCTTAGGCATTTAATGAATTAAGCAGACACTTTACTTGGTTTTTCCGACAGCCTACAAGATGTTATAACTGGTCTACACTGCTAAGTAAAATGTATTGATGGACCAGATAAAAGTAAAAAATGTTTTTTCTTAAAAAAAAAAAAAATTCTGTGCCAGGTGAAGTTACTTTATTACTTTGCTACTTTCTTATTTAGTAAATTAAATTCTGACCCTGCACACCATTTAGCTCACATTTCCATCTAGACCCCCTTACCTTCATGAATGATCAATTAAAGCCAGGGGCATATCAATGCTGTTTCATTACCATAACATTTACGGAAGCAAATAAGATCTTTCAAGAATAGGCATAAAATGGGTCAAGGGGCATTTAAGTCACATTTGATCTGAGAGACATTGACAGTGCACATATAAGTAGTTTGTTGAGAATTAATGTTTAAACATTTTCTAGTTTGTTGTGTAAGTGCAGTCAGAAAACATAAGTAAAAAGGTAGACTTCATGAGTGTATTAATGTAACCGAACCACTTAATAAAATTACACTGTACAAGATCTACCACACTTAAAAAACAAGGAAAAGTGCGGGAATTTGTTTAGAAACCCCCAGTGACTTTAATCACCAACCTAACTCTGGGTCTGTACTTCAATTATTAAAGGTTAATGATTCAAGAGGTTTGGACTCTGCAAGGAAGTAGCAGTCTGTTAATACTTTGTTGTCAGAAAGGAGCAAGATTTCCCATTTGAATCAAAGCTCCCCGTTTGCCATTACCCTAATATTTGCAATGGCAGGCAATTCTCCAGGTCAGGTCAGACTTTGGACATGTGCAGAGAAACTCTCTGGAGTCTGTGCATGGGTTAATCTGTCCAAGGCAGTGTGATTGGAGTGTTAGCTTATGGTATAGGGTAAACATGCACTAACAAACTGTACCATTCCCACTTTATTACAAATTGTCCATGTCCTTTGAAAAAAGTGTGCAGACATGCCAGGTTGCTTCTGCCTGGACTCCTAATGTCCAAAAAGGAAGTACATGCTGCCATTCTAGTTAAAGGAGTGTGAGAAAAATGTAGCTTCTGTCTCTGCGAGAAGTAAGCCTGATGGTGTTTCACACCAAAAAGATAGGAAGCTACGAGGTACAGTCTCGGGAGGCTATGGATTACAGGAAATCTGGTTCTAATAGAGGAAAACTTGCATAGAAAGGGAAGTAATTCCGTGTAATAGACGAACAGGTATTTCTTTTGGAAACAGGATATGCTTTGGGTGAAATGTGCAATATTTATGCAAAATGATTTTCACAAATAAAGGACAGTCTGGGTTTTTAAAAAGAATATGGTGTTCCCGACCCATAAACTGTTCATTAACCCACAAGAATTGGATAGACATAGGGGCATATTTATCACAGAGTTAAGTTACAGATCACCACAGTCAGACTGAAATTCTGCCACTCTCCATTCATTTCTATAGGATTTTTAGAAGGGTATTTATCAGTGGGTTTAAGTGAAGGTTTATCCTTTGATAAATACACCTTTCAAAATCCCATAGAAATGAATTAAGTATGGCGGAATTTCAGTCTAGAGGACTGTGGTGATCTCTAACTTCACTCTTTGACAAATATACCTCAAAGAGTCTAAACAAAGTGTTTAAACAAACATGTCTAAAGAAACAAAATGTTTTCACAAAAACACATTTAGCTATAATCCCCACTAAACTTTTTTTATACATACCAAGTGGAGAGCTCAAAGCAGGAGGACTATAACCAAGTGACGGATTAAGTGGAGGGAAACCAAATGTCTGTGATATTTGGGAGGCTAAAAAAAATATATATATAAGTCATTATATTAGGATGATATGTAAATATACAGAACAGTGTAGCATTTAAATAGGAACAGGTTGTGACTACTTGCAAAATGCACAAATATGCCCCCCCTCCACACCATTGGTTACCTATACCTATAATAAAATGAATCTGCTTCCATTTTAAAGAACTTTGAACTGTTTCCAATTAATGCAAATTACATGGTTTAACTATACCTGTAGGAGACAAATTCTCGCTCTTGTGTTTAATTTCTTTTATTCTTTTTCCCATTGCATTGCAACGGTCAGTAGCCACAGCCTTTGGACTGTACATTAATTTTCCATATTCATCAAATGATAAAACAGGATCATCTGTAGGTGGTTACAAAGTATAACTTATTTTCCATGAATGAGAGAAACAATATTTCTAAACTTCAGTTTCCCAGTTAGAGCAAATTTTTCCAAACAGATCGAATATAATCATAAGTGGGAATAATTCCTCAAATCATCGTGGATCAGAATGATCAACCAATAATGAATGTTGATCAATCATGGATGATCACGGTTGGAGTGACTAACAAGCCATATAAACCCATGAAGAGATTCCAATCAACCCAACCGTAAAATACAAAAGCCCAAGCACTGTTTATTAGTGGTGCAAAGGCTGCAATGTGCATTTATCAACCAGCATTCAACAAGGTTGATAACTCGGTGTAGTAGTATTACATTACAACTAACAGCTCAGAGCATAAGTCAACAAAAAAAGAACAAACCCCACAGAATTCATAAGGGTCTCTCAAATTGGATTGTGTGCAGTAGATTGTCTACAGAAAAGTTTTTAAAATAAAAAAAATGTAACTCCAGTAAGGTTTTCCATTGTCCTTTAAGTGCAAGAAAGCTGCAAAATGAGTGCACAGATGAGAAACGTATAAAAAAGTTCTGCTTTCTATTTACAAAGTGTAAACTTGCACATACTCAAATATCTGAAAAAAGACTTTTCTATTTACTATTTTATTCATGTGGTATATATATGCCTTAGTGTCTAAAAAAAATACATGTAGATTCAAAAGCATCATGTGCTGCAAACTTACCCACAGCAGCTTTTTGCACTTTTAGTTCTTTAGACATTTTATCAAATTTTCTTTGCAATCGTCTATCATTTTCTGGTGTTTTCTCAACAAAATCCTTTGGTTGCATACACTTGTGCTAAGGGAGTCAAAGCAGATAAGCCTCTTTATTAGTTAAAAAAAAAATATATATATATATATATTGCTTTATTTTGATGATCTTTTTAATGCTTAAATATAAACTTAAAAAAATCTTACTTTCTTTTTAACAATCTGTGGCAATCCATCATTAGTGTTAATTGCTGGAAATTCAGATTCATCAATATGTACTGCAGCCTCTCTGCATCTGATTTAAAAAAAATAAAAAATTTAAAGTAAGCATAAAAATGGCCAACTATATCACTGACCAAGAGTTTAATCTGATAATATGCGCAGGAATCAGTCTTTAATAAGAGTTAAATGTGATATTAGATTGTACAGGTATGGAATCTGTTATCCGGAAACCGGTTATCCGGAAACCGGTTATCCAGAACGTTTTGAATTATGGAAAGGTTGTCTTCCATAGGGTCTATTTTATCAAATGTTTAAAAAGGATTTCCTTTTTCTCTGTAATAATCAAACAGCACCTTGTATTTGATTCAAACTAAAATATACTTAATCCTTATTAGAAGCAAAACTAGCCTAGTGGGTTTATTTAATGTTTACATGATTTTATAGTAGACAATGCATGAAGATCTAAATATAATTATGGAAAGATCTGTTACTCAGAAAACTCCAGGTCCCGAGCATTCTGGATAATAGGTCCCATGCATGTACTTTAGTCTATCTTGCTGTGTGGATAAACTTCATAAGCAGATGCCTAGTACACAATACCACCACAGCATTATATCTGCTTTATAAACTTTGATCCTGCTGTAAATACAATAGATTAACAGCAATGTTATAAATAGTTAGCAACTCAGATAAAGGACAAAATTAACCATGTGTGTTTGGTTCATCATTGCCTTTATATCAGAGAGTTGTAGGGAATCCTGTCAAATAAAATAAATACCGTAAGCCTCAATTACCAATACAGAGAAAATTGCTAAGGGTAATTTTTGGAAGCAAATCACCATGCTTTTTACAAACGGCCCTGTCACCGTTTCAGAAGAGGAGCGATTAGAGTAATTTCTTAATAAAAGCTTTGTGAATTTAAAGTTTAAACTGTGTTGGTGTTTTTATTTCGTAAAAAACAAACAAATTAAAAAAAAATACTGTTACTGGTCCTTTTGTTTCTAGAATCATGTATTGTATTTAAAAAGTGTGGTGATTTGCATCCAAAAATTACCCTTAGCTTACGGTATTTATTTTATTTGACAGCAAGCTGCAGTAAGTTCTCTTGCATCAATGCATGCATTTGCGAAAAATTAATCCAAGCAGGCTTGGTAAATTCTGGCATCAGCCTAAAGTTGCCAAGTGTATTTATGGGCACAAATACCTTTGTAAAAAAATAAGGCTCAGTTTTGCATCAATTTAGCTTTATGCACTTGAAATCATAAATCAAGCTTTGTTCTCATTTGGTAAAACACTAATACTTGGAGTGGAATATTCTAAGTTACAGAGTAGTACCAAAATGAAGGAGCAGGCCATAAATGCAGGAGCCACAAGACACAAAACAGGGGAATAATAAAAGGGAAAATAAAAGACTAACCAACAAAATAAGATGTGGAATGAAAGGGCAAAGAAGAGAATAGGAATAAAGTAGAAAGAATGGGGAGTGAAGGAAAATTAGAAGACTGAGCATGAAAAAAAAAAAACAGAAGGGGAAAAAAAGCACCACAGCGACATATATAAACGGAAAACTAGGTCCCTGACATTCAAAACAGCAGAGAAGGCAGGGAGGGGCTATTGTACATGTGAAAGAGTGTTCCTTTGTGCTGTCTGAGGCTAGGAAAGGCAGCAAAATTACATAAAAGGTTGGTAAAACAATAAGGATATTAACAATCCAAAACATTTAGAGCACATTCATGTAATGAGAACAACTTGAATAGCTCATATACTATTTAACATTTGAAGTTTTAAAAGGAACCAGAAAAAAAGTATGTAAAATCCAGGAAACGTAAAATCAAGGAAATGTATTATACATAATATATAGGTGGGACCACAAAAAAAATGTAAAAAAACCTCTTCCCTGCAACTTTTTGTAATAATCCTAATAAAATTTTCATACCTTGCCACAACAGCAGCCCTCAATCTGGGAGACTACTGCAAACTTCAGTTCAGTGTCAGCCAGACATGCTTTCTTTATGCTTACATGTTTATTAAAGCAAGGCACAGTTTTTGGTCACAGTCTCCCACATAGATGGCACTGTCAATTTTACTTCAAGCTTTTGTTCTCTTCTGTATCTGTATTTATAGTCTTTTTTTTTTTAATTCTTCAATAAGCACAACTAACATTTCAAATGAATGCGGAGTGCAATTGTTATGCATTGCATTTATTATAGTTAGGCTTGTTGAATACGAAATAAGTTTTTCTTTTGGTACTAGTTAGACAGAAGTCTGATGTACAACAATTTAGAGAAACTTTTGCAATTATATCTGTAATAATAAGCAACACAATCTAAAATTATTTATAAATACAGCTTTGGATATCGCATTAGTGACACCTAGGGGCAGATTTACTAAATTCACATATATTCACATGAGGGATTCGAATATTCGATTGCATTTTCCAAAAGATTCGAATTTCGAATATGCAAATTAGCCAAATTCGACCATCGAATATTCGTATTCAAATGATTTGAATATTCAAATTTAATTTTATTCGAATATTTGAAAATTCAATGGTCGGATACTTCCCCTTTAAATTTAAATTCGATCACCTACTTCGCCAGATTAAACCTACCGAAATGGGGATCATTCCCTAAGATCGATCACTAAAAATTGTTCGAATATTCGATTTCGATCAAATTTTCCCTATTCGATCGTTCGAATTGCGCTAAAAAATTTTTTAATTCGATATTCGAATTTTTTTGATTCCCCACTATTTCCTGGTGGAATTTCAAATTTTTTTTCATTCGAAATTCGACACTTAGTAAATCTGCCCCCTAGTGTTGAGTAAAATATAAACTAGATGGTCAGGTGCAAGTCACAGTGTATAGGAATTCATTCTAAGGTGTAGCAATATGAGGAAGGCGTTACATTTACATGTGAGCCATGTGAGCAAGGGTTCATAAATAATAACGACATCCATGTTACATTAAAGCAGTTAACATTTTAGTAAAGCATTTCATGTAACCAAAAAGTATGACACGAAGTTCCACATTCATTTCTCATTAATAAAATAAATTGCTGTATTTGGTTTAACAGCTATATATTGTTTCCATAAATCACTACACAAATAATATAATCCTTGAACTTAAAGTAGTGCTCATCAATTCTACTCTGTTTTGATGAATAAAACAAAGTACATTTACCAAATACTGTAGAAAATATTAAGGAAATGTACAAGTAACTAATGTAACTTTAAAAGCTGCACAAAACCAAAGTTAACTCAGTTAACTGCTAAGGCATTATATATAAACTTTGGAGCAATTACTAAAGGAAGCACCACCCAGTATCTTATGTGTTTCTCCAGT
>CM044440.1:81098057-81123961 GCA_024363595.1 Xenopus borealis
CATTTGTTTCTCATATAACATCAGCTACAGTAATAACATTTCTGTCTACAGTCTTCAGTAAAGAAGGCAATCCAAATGAGTTAATATCAGACAACGTACCACAGTTTGTCTCATCTGAGGTTGAATTCTTTCTGAGAGAGAGGAATATTGTGCATAGGAAATATTCTGAAATAAGTCTGAAAGAAGCACTACAGACAGCAAACCTTACTGGGAAATCTTGGAAAGTATTTACAATAGAGTTTCTACATAACTACAGATCAAAGTGCCATGCAACAACCCAATCATTTCCAGCAGAATCACTACATGGCAGACAGACTTGCACTAAGTTACACGTTGCAGACATCAAACTTCCACAAAATACTGTTCCAACAAAATCATCTACTGTAGACATTGTCAAACGTAAACAAGCCAAATGCAAGGCTTATAATGACAGAAAACATGGTGCAAGAGAAGTGCCAGCCTGGATCTTTAGTCAGAATTAAGAAACCAGGACTACTGAAACAAGGACAATCTAAATTTACTACACAACTTAAAGTGAGACACCAGTGAGGACCTTACACATATGAACTATTTGATGGACACATATGAAATGCAAGCCATCTTGTGCCTGCTAGATACAGTTGTGTTCATGAGTTTACATACCCTGGCAGAATTTATGATTTGTTAACCATTTTTCAGAGAATATGAATGATAACGCAAAAACTTTTCTTTCGCTCGTGGTTAGTGGTTGGCTCAAGCCATATATTGTCAAACAACTGTGTTTACTCTTTCTGAATCATAATCTCTACACAAACTACCTAAATGACCCTGATCAAAGGTTCACATACCCTGGTGATTTG
Organism: Xenopus borealis; assembly: GCA_024363595.1. NCBI lineage: Eukaryota > Metazoa > Chordata > Amphibia > Anura > Pipidae > Xenopus > Xenopus borealis. Next base: position 81,098,897 of record CM044440.1, read on the forward strand.
GCCTGATAACTTGCACACAACTTGACACAAAAGGGTTAGAATGCCTATTAAAGGTATCCATCTTCACATATGATCTGTTTGCTTGTAATTAGTGGGTGCATAAAAGGTCAATGACTTTCTAGACTCCTGACAGACCCTTTCATCCAGTGCTACACTGATATTTTTTTGTATTCAAAGTCATGGGGAAAGCAAAAGAATTGTCAAAGCATCTGTGGAAAAGGTAGTTGAACCTATAAAACAGGAAAGAGATATAAGAAAATATAAAAGGAATTGAGCAGTGTTCAAACTCAATTAAGAAGTGGAAAATTAGGGGTTCTGTTGAAACCAAACCAAATAAAAGTAAAATTTCAGCTACAACTGCCAGAAGAATTGTTTGGGATGCAAGGAAAAACCCACAAATAACTTCAGGTGAAATACAGGACTCTCTGAAAAAATATGGTGTGGCTGTTTCAAGATGCACAATAAGGAGGCACTTGAAGAAAGATGGGCATCATGGTCGAGTTCCAAGATGAAAGCCATTGCTATTTAAATGCCACAAAGTATCCTGCTTACAGCATAGCAAACAGCACAGAGACAAGCCTCAAACCTTCTGGCACAAAGTCATTTGGAGTGATGAGACTAAAATTGACCTTTTTGGCCACAACCATAAACGCTACATTTGGAGAGGAATCAACAAGGTGGATCGCTGATGTTTTGGGGATGTGTTAGCTACAAAGACACAGGAAATTTGGTCAGAATTGATGGTAAAATTAATGCAGTAAGTTATCAAAAAATACGGGAGGAAAATTTGCACTCGTCACCCCGGAAGCTGTGCATGGGATGTACTTGGACATTCCAACATGACAATGATCTAAAACACAAGGCCAAGTTGACCTATCATTAGCTACAGCAAAATAAAGTGAGGGTTCTGGAGAAGCCATCTCAGTCTCCTGACCTCAATATCATTGAGCCACTCTGGGGAGACCTCAAATGTACAGTTCATGCAAGACAGCCCTAGAATTTATGGAGACTTTTTGCCAGGAAGAATGGGCAGCTTTGCCATCTGAGAAGATAAAGAGCCTCATCCACAACTGCCACAAAAGACTTCAAGCTGTAATTGATGTTAAAGGGGAATTCAACCCCCCCAGGCACTAAACCCCGCCACCCACCATAGGCCCCCGCCTCCCGCCGGATTACCTCTGCCCCCGGGCTATTGCCCCTAAGTTGCTACTTACCCCTCTGTGTAAGTCCCCTCCAGTGAAGTTCACAGGGGCCATCTTCTCTTCCAACCGCTTCTTCCTTTATGCTACTCCCTCGGCAACGCATGTGCAGTAGGATGCTGGTACTACTGCTCATGCGCACATAGTCCACGAAGTTCAATCGTCAAACTTCGTCAACTTTGTGCGCATGCGCAGTAGTGCCAGCTTCCTACTGCACATGCGCCGCCTAGCGCCATAGGATTCAGGAAGAAGCAGCTGGATGAGAAGATGGCCCCTCTCCCGGGGGGAGAGGTAGGTGGAGGGAAAGGGGACCACGGGGTGGGGGGAGGGATATAGCGCCAGGGGGTTGAATTCCCCTTTAAAGGGGGCAATACCTGGTATTAAGAACTGGGGTATGTAAACTTTTGATCAGGGTCATTTGGGTAGTTTGTATAGTGATTATGATTTAAAAGAATAAACACAGTTGTTTGACAATAAATGGCTTCAGCCAACCACTAACCATGAGTGAAAGAAAAGTTTTTGTGTTATTATTCATATTCTCTGAAAAATTATTTAGAAATCAGAAATTCTGCCAGGGTATGTAAACTTATGAGCACAACTGTATGACTTTGGAGAAGCTCCATTTGATGAAGGACATTTCCTACTCCTGATGCCAACTGCAATAGGCCTGAAGAAAGTGAACCTATAAGACGTAATGAGAGAATCAGAAAACTACCTGCATGGACCAAGGACTATGTCATGTGAAGAATGTATATTATTGCTTTAAGATGAATTGTTGTTGTTTATTACATTTGCCCAAATGCTTTCCTACTATAGGGGGAATATGTGGTCATTATACAACTGGCTTGTAGATGTCACTGTGCACACACTTTACCTTCTATACTGTTTAAGGTGCTAGAGTTTATGTTACTGTTGTGTAATGGCTGCATGAACCTGCTAATAAAGCACTGTTTTACTCCATCCTTGGCTTTCAAAACACAACACCACCTATATCAGGGTTGCCAGGTCTAATTTTCAAAACCAGCCAAATCAGTGACAAAACCAGCCCAAAACTAGCCAAGAGGCACTTCAAAAGTAGCCGAACAATCACCCAATTTGTGCAGTGAAAAAAGTCGCAAATTTTTCAGACAGAGGGGAGCCCCATAAGGCCATAATACATATACAATAAATATTGGTAAAACAGGTCAACCTCTAAACATTTTGGTGGACAGCAGATTTTATCCCCAAAATTGTCTGAAATTGAGGAATGTCACTGGAAAAGGCTTAAACTTGACTGGAGCCCAACATCTGGTAACTACTGACTTCTACAGAAATCAGTCTACTTTGTAATGACTAGGCTTTAAACTAGTAGCCCAATTTGGCTGGAAACCTGGCAACCCTGACCTGTATGGTTTTGACCCAGATATCGATGCAATGATCAGCCAATCATCATTTGCCATGTCATCAACTTGCAACATCACAGCCATGCCCCTTATTATGACAGCTTCCTCCCCCCCCATCTGAAAAGGTTGACAGGAAAAGATGGCAACACTAATTTTGAACATTAATTAATATAAATAACAAACTGTTGATTGTCAGGACTTTCTAACCTGTTAACTGCCCAAAACTACTAATGTCTCAGAATCCACATAAAGTAGAAAAAAATCAGTAGTTCTCAGATGAAAATATCCTCTAAAGACAACTGATGTATATATTTGATTTTCTAGATTTTCTAAGAGATGCTATATCCAAATCTATTGCAAATGAAAAGGCTAATGTTGGGTCCAATATCTGTTCATGATGCGGCGAAGCTACTGTATAGCCCCATTTTTAGGCAGATATCAGCTGGGTAGTTCCTTCGGTGGGCCTCATACACTCTGTGTCTGTTTACTGATGTATATCTGACTTTGGAACTCAGCCCAGTGTGTCCCAGATTAAGGAAATACCATTGTTTATTGCAGATGCCAATTCACAGCATTGTTATGTGTTATTGGCATTAGTGCAAGTAATGAAATATGTTGTCCATGCTCTTGAGCTTTAGGTCATCACACCCTTTTCATAATTGTATTTCTTTATTCAGGTTATAATGGGTGTATTATTGTGTAATCTGTTGCCTTCTGCAAAACTTTGATAATTCCCACTGATATACTGAAAAGTTGTTGCTCATGTTCCCTTACTTCCATCAATTATAGTTTTCAAAACTTTTTTGAAATTACTTTTTCCAATTACATGTAGAAAGTCGAATTGAGGAAATTAAAGAGCTTCATATAAAATAAAGTTTAAGCATTTGCTGCATAAAACTAGTTTAGCTTTGTAAGCGATGAAAACTGTGGTACCAAGAGACTATGTAAGCCAGCTAAAATTGTTTAAATCATAATATCATAGACTGTGACATTTCCATTAGCAACTAGTGTTTCTTGATATAATCTAGTAGAAATTTTAGGCAATGAAAATGTATGTAAACATTAAACTTTGTCGTTTTTACTGATAAATTGTTTTAATAATGAAATGATAACCAACATCGGGCCTTTTAGAACACAATATTATGCTTTTTGTAAATGAAATGTGGCATAATAACATTTTATATCGTCATCTGATCCATGCTGTATCTATTAAGGAATATACACAGTAAAATTCCATCATTAAATATTATGACAGCTGAATCACTGAGATACAAAATGACTTATAAGAGGTCATACTGTGCTGGCACCTGGTCTTAAAATGATGTCTCCCACTTCAGAGGCAAGTGCCTTAATTATAACTCTGGTTTCCTCAATCAATCATCTTTGTACAGTTAAAGTCCCTAATTAGTACACAGCCAACTGTTACATTGGATCGTTATACTGTGCTTTGTTCACTTTTCTTGTGTTCCATTAATTTCCATTTCTTCTTCAATAATATGGAACAGTTGCTGCAAACCAAAATATATTCGATATTTTTGCTAAACATACAGCTGAGTTAGCTAAGCAGCTTCTCATAACAGATTGACTCTAAACTAAAGAAGCAGCACTGATAAAATACATTTGCTAAAATTAATTTAAAATTACTTGTTTTTCCATATTGTTTACTTTGTTTTATACTGCCACAGTTGTTATCATGCCAGTATGTACAAACAGACAGCTCTATATGCTTAACCGATGGTTACTTGCATTTCACAAGTGTCACAAGTTGATTTGGATTCAGTGACAGAACTACCCAGGGTGTGGGGGCCTGCCATATGCTTACAACGTTGGGAATCCGGCACTAAAATTTTGTTCAGGGGTGGGGGTGTGTGGCCTGGCTGCCTGGTCTGCACCAGGGCCCCAGGTGCTCTAGTTAGGTTACTGTCTGGATTCATTTAAAGTGGATCTGTCACCCAGACACAAAAATCTGTATGATAAAAGTCCTTTTCAAATTAAACATGAAATCCAATTTCAAATTTTTATTAAAGCATTCATGGCTGTTTTAAGCTCAATTAAAAATCTCAGCTGTCAATCAAATATTGTCTTCCATTCCTCTATGCCTTAGGCATAGAGGCGGGGCAGATAATTACTTTCCATTCAGAACTTCCTAGATGTCACTGCTCTCTCCACATTCCCCCAGTTCTCATGATCATTTAATTGTGTAGCCAGGACATGGGGTCCCCCATTCTGGTGCGCACACAAGATTCTGAGATGATGCAAGACTTGCCTTAATAACAGTGTCCACAAAATGGCTCCTGCCTGCTTGCTATAATTATGAATTCCCAGACTGAAGAAAACAAGATTAAAATAATATATATAATTTAATTAATATTCATTTTGCTTGACTAATGTGATAAAATATGATTTTGAATATTTTTTTGGGGTGACGGGTCCACTTTAAAGTTACCAGAGAACTGGAGAGCCTTCCCGCAAACATGTTTTTTCAGGAAATTTTTAATGTCAAGGGAGTGGCATAGGCAATGAAGGAAATTCCAGCAGATGATTCCTGCATGAGAATAAGATATAATGCATGAAGAATGAGATTATGAGCATAATCATGTGTGCGTGTGTGTCTATAACATTTTCCATTCGTCCAGGTCATTATATACAGTATTTAGGTAAAGTCTAAAGCAGCTGAACTTTTTAAAATTTTATTTACAATGTTTATTTCCCATTTAACGAAATGGGCACCACCTGGTGGTGATCTTGGGTGCTTTCCCACAGCTGAAATCTACCCAAATTGCCACAATCCTCTTTCAATTCCTGGTTCAGGTTTGTGTCAGTGTGTCCATATAGAAGTGTTAAGTAAGGTTGGGTTTTTAAGGTGAGTTTTTAAAATGTCCTTTTGTGGTGCTCCAACAGATAGATTTACTGAGGCATTGCAAAGAGACATGACATTTTATTTCACAGAGTTTAATCTTAGGGGAGATGCTGAAATTTTATTTCAGGAAGGCAAAGTGTCATCCTATTTCATAAATGTGAAGGGAGAGTGGGATATGTTATACATGTACAGTACAAGGATAAGAATTAATGTTTACAGAGGAGGAAAGAAGAGTGGAGTGGACACTTTTTTTACAGACAAAAGAGAGTGCCGGGTAAGTCACAACCGAGTGGTAATCTTTACAGTGTGGCTGAATAGAGGTTAGACATTAGTTTGAATATGTGATTGTTGCTTCTTTGTTTATACCGAATATATGTCTTTCTAATGTAAAAGCACGCTCTAATCTTATATTTTTTTGTTCAAGCTACCAAATGTAAGGGCTCTTATCGTGACGCTTGGAGTGTGCGCCAAAATAGACTCACTTTGCATGCGTCAAAGGTTGTGAGTGATGACTACAAGCAGCCCCATGTATGATGGAACTTGATATAAGACATGTATTAAAAATAAGGCTTGAGGTCAAAACCAATAGACAAGTTAGCTTTAGTGGGGCTGTACAGGTAAAGCATACATTAAAAGAGCTGCACACCAGTCAGTCTGAAAACACACCTTGCAGTACAGCGTCCATCCAATGATCTTTCTTCATTATGGCTGTGCAACCATAACAACTTTGGCCTACTTTGTTGCTAATAATTTGAACTGCAGAGATTAAAACGGACATCAACATCAACATAGCATGGGCATCATAACTTTTCTGAGTCTTATAGAACACCGAGTTCTGGGCTGACAGAAGTATATAATCATATCAGATAACTTGAGGTGTAAACAAAGATAAAGAAGTTATTGAGGTGTTAGTATAGAGTTATATGGATGCCTTAATCAAGCCTGCCAAGCACCTGGTTTGGTAAGCTTGCATTTCATGTGTACTTTGAAATAATAAATACATGTTTTAGTGCAAATGATGGACTATATTTCTAGCACATTAATCAGTGGCCCTTACATTATAAGATACATAATACCGTTTCACTACAGATTTTTTTAATCTGTTTGGGCCTACATGAATGTGTTCTTCTTTACTGACAATATAAGACAATGGCTTTATATATTTTGCTGACACTGTTGATTAGGGTTAATTGTTGAGCTACCTTGACTTTAAAATGTCCTATTAAATAAATTATGGCCTGTCAGTATGTTTATAGATGGCTGGAAAAGCTGCTTCGTGATAAAGTATATTCCAAATGACCAATTTTCTTGCATCAGCTATGAGCTAAATGAGTTTAACTAGCATTTAATTGTATGCACAGTTGTCTATAAAGGATATATTCGGTATTTGTTACTCACTAGAGATTTACACTCGCCAGACCCATCAAAATTGACATTACCTCCCACTTCAAGTTCAAATGCAGCTTATTTACAACATGATACAGTTTATAACTTTGTTTGTTAAAGTTTATCATTGATAGGAATGTTCTGGAAAATGTATTTTACTGGGTGTAATCTAATTATAACTAAGGAATTTCACTTGCCCATAACAATAGCCATTAAATAAATAATATATATAATACTGATAATTAAGACCCTGCATATAGGAGAACTGTCAAAGGTATCAGCTTAAGGCATCACTATGTTTGTACTTTTAGCCTCCTTCCAGGGCCAGACTTTGAGTAAAAAGCAGCCCTGGCATTTGCGGCCAGCCCCCCCCCCAATTAAAAAAAATTGTGGTCAGGACCCCCCAATAAAATGAAAAAAAAAAAAATATATATATATATATACATTGGAGCCAGGGTTGCCCAGTAAAGAAAAAAAGCAATTGGTGGTCAGGGCTCTCCCCCATAAAAGTTAAAAACAAACATTGGTGGCCAGGCCCCAAGTTAAAAAAAACATTTGTGGCCAGGGTCCCCCATTAAAGTGAAAAAAAACCCAAACATTGGTGACTTAAAAAACACTGTGTCCAGGGATCTGTTTTTAAAAAAAGACCATTATTGTTCAATGTAAACCCTTAAGATTTGGTAGGCGGGCTTCTTCCTAGGAGACAGCAGAGGTTTCACCTTTGGCCTTCCATTTGACTTTGTCCCCTGCTTGGCTTTGTTTCTTAATTGGCTTGACTTCCCTTGCCCATAAATCGAGTGGCCCTTCAGGCATTTGCCTGAAGGGCCCAATGGCCAGTATGGTCCAGTCCCCTTCTGTCTGTGGTTTTTGGATATTTTTTGACTCTGCATTTCGGTTTCTCAAGTAAGTGCCCCTTATATGAAAGCTGGAAAGAGTCACAAATAAAATTATTCAAGAACTATAGAAAAAGGGGACTAATGTTCACTTATGGGTAAACCACCCCTTTAAGTTAAATAGTTTGTTGTTACTCAAGTTACACACTATTAATAAGTTGTTTATTGAAATTTTCTGTGGACTTCTGATTTTTCCTGTTTTAATTAATATTTATTTCTACTCCACATTGCTTTGTAAATAAATATATAGGCGTTTGCATGTAATGTAACATGACAAAAGTACAGATGAAGCCACTTTGGATTGTGCATTTGACACAGAATAACTTAACTCATCTATCCCATTTATGCCACTTAGCACAGAATATTGTGTCACAGCATCCCATCAAATTAAAGAGTTCACTATTGAAAACAATGGTGCTTTGGTATGCTAATGAAAAGGTTAAATGCATTAAATGAGTTAAGATAACTTTAGATAACACAGTTTCTTCAATTAACCCTGAGTCATGACGCATTTAACTCACAAATCCAAGTGGCTGCATCTGTATGTCAGACTATGAGTTATTTTTACATAACTTAGCAAAAATCACATGACTGAAAGAGAGTACACAGTATCTGAAAATATGAAAAGAGGATATTTGTAACTTTTTCACAATTAAAGTAAATGATGATATCTCACTAAAGTGTACACAATAGGGACAGATTTACAAAATTCACATGAAGGATTCGAAGTTTGATCGAATTTTCAAAAACATTTGAATTAGAATTTTCGATTGTTTCTGAACACCACTTCGACCAGTGAATTTTGAAAATTAGTTCAAATCGAATGATTCAAATCATTTGAATAAAAATCTATTCAAATATTCGACAGTCTAATTACTTCCCCTTTAAATTTTTATTCGACTGCCTAGTTCGCTAGATCAAAGCTACCAAATTGGGTTTTATTGTTTTTGATCGAATAAAAAAATTCGGTTAAAATCGTTTGAATCGGTTGATTCGAACGACTTTATCGATCGCTTGAATTATCACTATTCAATCGTTCGACCAATCGAATAGCGGTAAAATCCTTCAAATTCAAAGGATTTTAATTCCCATGCTATTCCCATGGTCAAATTTGAGGGATTTAACCCTCGAATTCGACCCTTAGTAAATCTGCCCCATAGTAACATAACAAAATTGGTTGAAAAAAAGACACGTGTCCATCGAATTCAACCATTTGGGGCAGATTTATTAAGGATCGAATGGTTAATTTGAATTTCAAGATGTTAACAGCCTTCCTGACATTGAAGTTTTTTTTTAAAATTCAAATTGCATTTGAATTCGATTTGAGTTTTTGGGTTGGTAATATTTACTCGAATTTTAGACGTTCCAGTTTTTTCTGAAATAAGATACTATTCTATGTCATTCAAGTTCATTCTAGGTAAAAAAAACTGTATGGGGGTTATTTATCAAAGGTCAAATTTCAAAGTTATGTAAATTAGAATTAGATTAGAAATTAGAATGTGCACACAACTTGAATGGTTATTTTTGAAAAAACCCAAACATCTAATATTCGATCGAATAGGAACGGCCCAAAAATTTTAATCAAATTTGAATTGAATTTTTCTTTGATAAAAAACCCTTAAATGTCAGGAAGGCAATTAACATCTTCAAATGGCTCAACAGACCTCTCACGTCCAAGTTGGTTTTAAATTCGAATTGTTGAATTTTGACCAAAATAATTTTCGAAGATTCTGATTTACCATTCCAACCTTAGTAAATATGCCTGATTACTTGACCTTTGATAAATCTGTCCCTTTATGTCTATAATATAACCTGATATTTGATCATAGGAAGCCAAAAAAACCCTAAATGAAGCCTCTCAAATTTGCATTAGAATGGGCAAAAAGTCCTTCCTTACTCCAGGACCAGTCCCTAGATCAACTTTGTTCTAAAAGATAATTTCAGTAACCCTGCATATTGTCACTTGCTTAAAAAACATATGTAGAGAAGAGTAGTGGGGAACATCTCCCATCAGATCTGACAAACAGAGGATGGTGTGCAAGGTCAAGTAACAAATCACATACGAAAGAAAAAGAAATGACCCATATATTTGCACCTTCCCAATAACGTGTGTCCGGAAGCTCATTCATATATATAAATATATATATATATATATATATATATATACATAAATTAAAACGTAACTTTTATTTACCAAAATAATAGTCCAGTATATTTCATTTAAAACCCAGTTAGGATAAGGGAGACAGATTGACAAGAAGTAGTGGGCTAGTGGTACATAAAAGCGGCAATATGCAAATCTTGCAGACTGAGGCTTAAATCTGATATGCCATGTTTCTGCACAACTATGGCCCAGTGGGGAAATGGTTAAAAGGCAAAGGTGTCAAAATAACACATGTGGATCTCTAGAATAACCACCCCCAATAATACTCATAAATTCCCCTCACCCAAGATTCGATGAAACCAAATGAGTGACGAACATACATGTCACTGTGCTGGCATCCAATCCATATGCATCTGGATTTGGAGCAACAGCACTATAAATGAATCAAGTACGACGTGGTACGATGGTTCTGCCCGCAGGCACAATAGAGCATTTGTCAAGTAGTGAAAACCTGTGCCGAGTTCCAAGCCATCCCCTTCACCCACAGCGTAACCCTCCCGGTAACGATTCACTGTTGAAGGTAAAGCAGTGAATGGACTCAGTCCATAGATGCTCCCAAAGGTTTGAAATGGTATTACCCTTAAGGAACCTTCTGTACCAACCGCTTAAATGGTGGTTATAAATATATATAAATATATATTCATATAATATAAATAGATATGTTATAAATAGATGTGGGCTACCAGCATTTCTTTCCATGGCTTTGACAAAGCCCACACGGTCTGGGTGAAATGCGCATCAGGCGCTGGATCAGACTTCAATTAGGGGCTGCTACCACTAAACGGGAGGGCTTAGTGCTGTGGGTGAAGGGGTGGTCATGTATAGAAGTCAATGGCAGATGTCCCATTTACAATTGGAAGATATCATGATCTGTGCAGGGTTTCGTAGAATAATCAGCTTAATTTGTGGTTTTGGACAAGAGTTTTTGGGTATAAATCTGAAAAAATCGTATGATTTTTCATGATTTTTTAGAGTCTATTCAGGCTCTCTGAAATTATGCAATACTTATCAGAGAACTTTGCACTATCTAGCAGGGTCGCTTTAATAAGCGGAAAAAATGGGCATCTGCCCAGGGCCCACCTATTTGGAGAGCCCAATGCTGACAAAAAGAATCTTTCCCCTAACTGATTTCATTATATGCCATCGAGTAATTTATCTAGGACCATATGGCACTTCTGTTGTTCATTAAACTGTACTGGATTTTAATCATCACCGATATATTAGTCTGAAATGTCATATCTGGGGGGCAAAATATACTTTTAGAAGATATCAATTAGAGTTGTAAGGGGCAAATTTATCAATATTCACAAATTTGGCAGAAATTCGGGAGTAATTCGACTGTCGAATTGAAATCAAATAGTTTAAGGCTATTTTCTCGAAAAATTTGTACGATCGAACGGCGATCATTCGATTTCACGAAAAAAATAGTGAAATTTCCTTCGATCGTTCGAAAAATTCGTACGATTCGAATGATCCATAGACTTCTATTGCTATTCGGTAGTTTCAATCCGGCGAAGTAGGCAGTCGAATAAAATTTTAAAGTTGAAGTACTTCGATCATCAAATGGTCGAATGATCGAATATTCGATCTATTTCGATACGATCGAATTTTGCATATTCGATTATCAAATTGAGCAAATTTGCATATTCGAATATCCGATAAAACCGTACGATCGGAATTCGATCACGTGAATTTTGTAAATCTGCCCCTAAGTGATCACTGCAGACTTCTGTGTGTGTATTTGGGGCACCATATTATAGTTTTTTTTTTAAACAAATATCCTAAGCTGGGATGGCTATTTTTAACTAGCATACTTAAAGAATATTTCATAGCAAATGTTGGGTGCATTCCTTTTATTAATAATATAACTGGTTTTGTTAATCTATAGGAATATTGATGTATTTAAACAGTCCATGCCTATAATTGACAAATAATTTACATACATTTGTGTCTGGACTGAGAAAACCAGAAAGCAGCAGATGCTGTGAATTAGATATTAGCATGTCTTGTACACTAATCCATGTCTAAGATTTGTGAACAATTGGAGCAGCCTGTGAGTCTGGATAAAAAATTAGGTTAAAGATAAACAACAGAAGTCATGGTAGATAAAAAAAACACTGTAGGGCACTGCATGGTTCTATCCTTTCACTGGTTCTTTTAGCAGTTTTCTTTAGTGATTGAACAGCAGGACTGGAAGTGAAAATAAGGCTTTTAATGTACTGTGTGCTCAGGGTGCATAGCACTGTCTTTGCAATTAACTATTGGCTCAGATACAAGAAACCAGGCCAAATTTTATTTCAAAAGCTACAGACTAAAGAGTGATCTGAAAGAATATATAAATGTATGAGCATTTCTTTCTGCTGCAGATAAGGAAAATATATCAATTAATTTGAGTATTAATTGCCTGCAGTCCCAAAGGACATGGATTAGGTTAGAAAGTCAAAAATTATTTAAATCAGGTAAAATATGAACTTGCAGAAAAGTGGTATTAAAGGGCTAAATGGCCTTTAATAAAGTTCTTGGTGTATAAGGAAAAAAACATTTTTCATATCCATTGGGTTATAAGATCAAAAAGAAATTTTTTGCAAATGGTTTGAATTGTAGGTGGAAATGTTTCTATTTAACGGATCATTTCTATTAAAGGATTTCGGTTATTTTTCATTTTATGCGGCATAAGATATTCAGTGACAAACTGGATGTTCACTGATGTTGGCTTGCTGTTTGCCATAAACTTGCTGATTGAGTTAAATAGTTAAATATACCCCACAACCCTACTGTCAGCAGTGCTACAAATGTATACAATGTTTGTAGATGAATACTGATTTAGTAAAACTATTGCTACAATTCTGACAATGTTGCAAAACGATTAAACAATCAACCCAAGTACATGTGACTTAATTTCTACTTCAGTAAATATGGCACCTTTCTGCTCCCTTCAATTAAATTTTCACTCTTCTGCCATAGCTAATAGGTCATCTTCCCCTCTCTTTTCCATCTCTCCCATCAGTTTATGGGACTTAGCCCCAAAATGTATATAACAATGCTGGAAAGAGCAAGTTAATCTTTTAACTGAAGAACCACATAATAGTAGTCAGTTAAAGGACAAGGAAAGGAAAACACAAATCCAATTCTTGAAAAAGAAACATATCTCCAATATACTTTAATTAAAAAATGTCTACAGTTTTTATAATAAACCTGACTGTATGCAGTGAAATTCTCCCTTCATTTCTTTCTGTGGATATGAATGGGCTCCCCCTGCTGTTTATGAGTATAATTGTTTCTCTGCAGAGTAGTTAGGGACTGTCTAAACAGCAGACGCTCCCTAATTACTCTGCAGAGAAACAATTATAATCATAAACAGCAGGGGGAGCCCATGCCTTACTTTCCAGCTTTGTTTCCCTGTAGAGCAGTCGGTGACTGTGTAGAGATTTGAATTGGATTTTATTTTTGTCTTCACATCCCCTACCCTGCTGTTTCCAACTCTAGTTGCAAGATCATGGAGCCAGATTTAAACAGATAATTTGGAATTCTATTTGAAGGATATTTTGCTGCAGCCACTGGTTCTGCAGAGTTGGGGAAAGTTTGTATTAAACAATACAAAAACTATAAAATCCACATTAGATGACATGACAACACAGGACCCAGTGCAGTCTGTATATTCTGATTGTTAATCAGTCTTGCTGTATCAGCTTCTGGCAGATATTATTTGACTTGTGCTGTTTTGATAATTTATGACAATCCCTAAGCAGCACAGATCACAATGAGCATGTGCAGAGTCATGGTCTTGCAAAGATGTTTAACAAAGTTATAAGATGGTGACCCTCTGTGGCCAACTTAAATCACTTGTGTGATTCGGCTTGTGGTGCAGTAAGTTCATGTTTTTGTTTATTATACAAAATACAGCATTTCTAGCCTTATTCTATTTTAGACTTTCCTTCTCCTTTACAAAATCATGTAAAAGTCATACAAGAACCTTTAAAGCAGACCTGTCACTCTAAGAAATAATTCCGAATTATTTTCTTTCATGTTAGTTGAGTAAAATCAACTTTCACAGCAAGCAGGCAGGAGCCGTTTTGTGGACACTGTTATTAAGATAAATTGTGTATCTCCCCAAAATCATGTGTATGCACCTGAATGGGGAACCTAGGGGCAAATTCACTAAAACGCGAAGCGTCTAACGCTAGCACTAATTCACCAGCGTGACGGTAATTTCGTAATTTCGTAAATTCACTAACACCGACTCTGGCGAATTTTTGCTAGTGAAGTAGTAGACTAGTAGACTAGCGCAACTTCGCACCCTAACACCAGGCGAAGTTGCGCACTGATGAAGGATCGTAATTACGCAAATTCACTAAGATGACCATTTAACTGAACTTTACCACGTTACTTCGCCAGGTCAGATCTGGCAAAATTCAATACAATAGATAAGAGATTGAAAAAAAAATTGAGCGAAATTTTTTTGGGGGTTACCCTCCTTCCCCCCTACATTTCCTAACATATGGCAACTCAACTATACAGTGGGCACATGTTTAGGGCAATAGGACAACTTTATTTAATTTATTAAAGGTTTCCTGGGCTTGTGTAGTGTAATGTAGTGGCTGTAACATATACTTCTATTATACTTTGAAATTTGCGCCGTATGCAAATTAGGCATCGCTAGCGTAAATGCACTTTGTCTGGCGAAGTAACACTAGCGCAACTACGCTACCGTTGGGCGACCTGAGCGTAAATTCGCACTTTAATTAATTTGCTTAGCGCTGGGGAAAATTCACCTGGCAAATTGCGGCGAACATTAGCAAAGGCAACGCTAGCATTTTTTCACAGCTTAGTGAATTTGCCCCCTAATGCCCATATGCTGTGCCCTATATAATTATAGAGTGTGCGGAGGGAAGGGGTAATGTGAGAAGTGCAGGGACATGTAGAAAGTGCTGAATGGAAAGTGAAAGCAATCGACTGCCTCACCTCTATGCCTCAGGCATAGAGAAGTGGCAGATAATAGTTGATAAGCGTTGCAGTAACCATGTTGAATCAGTTTACACTACCTTTATATGGCAATTCTTTGCTAATAAACTGGCATTAAAATACATTTTCTTTAGTTAAAGTTGAGATATTTTTAAAGGAATTATGTTGGCATCACTCATAAATGTGTCAAGTCGTTTATACAGTAAAACAAGATTAGGCCAATAGCCAGTAGCAGTTATAGAGTTCAAATTTCTGAAATTTGTTGCAGTTTACAACGAATGGCATACCTTATATTTTAAATATATGAATATTCATCGAGGCACTCTATGATCATAAAAAGACACGAGACCACAAGCCAACAGGTCATGTAAGTTGATGTCTAATATCAAAAATTCTAATCCTTGTAATGTTAAGAGAAGAAATTCTGTGTTTTTTTAATTAGAATTTCATCTCTTTGCTCTCTGCACCAGTGATGCAGCCCCCCTCGACCCAAGAGGCAGGGGTAGTGTCAGCTAGGCCCCCTCTGGGCGACACAAGGTGCAGGATCACTGCTGTATGCATTGCCACAGTATTTTGTTTTAAAGCAAACTGTAGAGCTGACCACTATGAGGAGGCCAAATCAGCTCATAGTAAGTTATTTAAGTACAATGCGTGGGATTTTTTCCTAAACGTATCATCCTTTTAATCAAACAGCATATTTCGTTTTGATGGTCCACGTAGGAGACTTTACATGGAGTTTTATCAATTGCTGGGCAAAGAGAAATAACAATGAGAATAACAATCTTTATCTTGTTACATTCTTCTACAGAACTAAAATTGTGCTTAGTTGAATAACCTTTTTTGTTTTTCTGTAAAGGCAGCATAAAAGCAGTGTCCAGGGAACCAAGGAATGTGTAACTTCTTGAATAAAAAATCTGTTGGGGAACATAGAAGTGAGTTCTGCAATTTACAGAAGATGTTGCCTTTGGTGCTTAGTAACCTTTTGGTTGTTCATGAGTCAGTATTAGTAAAACGTATTAATCACACAAAACCTTTAAATTGTGAATTATAGCTTTTATTGAATTTAATATATTACTGCAGATATTTTCTGTTAAGGTCATATTGATTTGAAGAATAACATTCATTTCAATGAAAACAAATACACAATTGAGCTATGTGACCTTCAGATGTAATATTAATCACTGTCTAAATCATATATTACTAAATTGCTAAATATAGGTAATTTGTTCAGTATTTTAATGTTTTTTCTAATTGTTGAAACTTGCAATGTAACTAAGTGGCGTCTGGGCTGGGTACGGGCCGTGCAGCTGAGTCCCCCCCCACCCCCCTCTGGAAGCAATCCTCTTGGCAGATACATGGGATTGCAAATTGCCTGTGGTGCAGGTGGGGTGCAATCCCTGGTGCAATTGCACCCCCTGCCCCCCGGTAGTTTCACCACTGGAACCAACAGATTGTCAGTCTGTGCCTATTGGTACTATAACTCATGGCAAAAGATCAAGTTTTTGCTTTTATTGTTTTATTTGCAACTGGGTGAACACAACTGAGTGGCCAACTCCAGCTATAGCTCCCATCATTCCCAGATACAGGTGATCCCAGTGGTGGATGGCCAGTAGTGATGGGCGAATTTATTTGCCTGGGGCGAATTCGCAGCAAATTCCTGAAATTTGCCGCAGACAAATAACTTCATGAAATGCCAGGAAAATTTTGCCTGCCGAAGATTCACTAGCGTTCCGTTTTTCGATGCTGGCAATGTGCTCCGGTGTCCAAAAATGGATGCCAGCGTCCGAAACGAGACACGGCGGTGTTTTGAAAATTTTTTGCGGTTTCACAAATTTTTCTACAAATTCGCAAAAAAATTAGGCAAAGCGAAACGCCCCAGATTCACCCATCACTAACGGCCAGTAAACTGACCAATTTTTTTTATCTTTAACCTTGGAAAGCAAGTTGTAGGTAAATTGTAGTAACTGTGAAAATGTGAAATAAAGTAGTAGAATTCTTAATAAATCAGGTTTTTGTAAGACTGGCCAGACCAGGGATGATTTTGATGTAGTTGGCCAGCTTGTATATAGTGCAATAAATGGACAAACAATCCCAGTCACACTTCCCCCAGGATTTGCTTCTGCAACCCACTGAACAACTCTTTGTCCTTGGAGAATGTTACAAAAGTATTGATGCTGGTTTATGCACACTGGCAGGGTCTGCTGGCTTGGCTTACTATAGGCACAACAATGGGGCACCAGTTGTTGGTCATAATTCATGAGCATCACGGGACAGACATTTAGGGACAGATTTACTAAATTCACTTGAATGATTCGAAGTTCGATCGAATTTTCAAAAACATTTGAATTTTTGAATGTTTTTGAAGACCACTTCGACCAATTAAATCGAATCGAACAATTCAAATAAAATTCGACCATTCGGCCGTCGAAGTACTTCCCCTTTAAATTTTTATTCGACCACCTAGTACGCCAGATCAAAGCTACCGAATTGGGTTTCGTTCATTTTGATCGATTAGAAAATATTCGATTGATCGAAAAACGATTAGATAAATTGTTCAACCGATTTATCGATCGATTGAATATTTCCTATTCGATTGTTGCGGTAAAATCCTTCGAATTCGATATTCGATTTTACTTCCCTACCTATTCACATGGTCAAATTTTTTTCAATTCGAAATTCGACCAATAGTAAATCTGCCCCTTAGTCTTGTCTTCATCTGGATTTTTTTTCAGTTGCAAGTGTTTTCTGTAAGGGGTGCAATTATGCCCACCATAGTCAGTGGCATAACTAAATATACAGCAGACCCCGCTGTCACAGGGAGGCTCGTACTATGGTATATGCTGCATAATTTTTTTGTAAGTTGTAGGTAAAACTTAGTCCCTTTTGTAAAATGTATAATTAAGCAATAGAATTCTTAATGAATCAGATGCAATTTGACAGTAGGACTGGCCAGATATGGGATGACTTTGACGTAGTTGGCCAGCTTAAATATATTGCAATATATGGACAAACAATCCCTGTTTTGTTTAAAGGGTAAGGCATTTTTTAGTAGCTGTATACACAAAATGTCTCAATGTCTTAAATATATTGATAATGGGTTGAGTGCAGAAGACCTTTTGTATTTGTCTATATGTATTTTGTGGTCACAGCCTCATTGCACCCCTGCCTTATGGTTTTAGATTAGTGGTGAGCACAACTTTTCCTTGTTTAATTATTATATTAATTATTATATTTAAAAAAGTGGTACCAGCAATGATGGCTTCTGATAGCTGACAAGAATTTGTATGGGTTAAAAATTACCACACCAATGCAAAAGTGAATATAAGTGTTGAAGTTCAGACAGCTGTGTCTGAGTAATGCAAATATGCTCCCATAATCTTTTAATAGGCAAAGATGCTTGCACTACCATCCATAAGTTTAATGTCTAATTTCACAAAAAGTAGCTGCTCTAGTATGAATCAAAAGTGACATGTAAATAGGGCTGTCATATATTAACAATAATGGAATTTTACAAAGTACTTTGTCATGCTGCTATAAAGAAGGAAAATTGATTTCATGAAATCCATCAGCATGATTTGAGCTAATATTTCTCTTTTCATTACATTCATACAGTTTCAGACACCTCTTTATTTGCCACATTTGATCTGTATCTCTGTCAATCAGATGTATAAGAACCTGGAAAAAATGTGTAAAAATCAACAGATGACTGTACTGCATTTCAAGTTTTGAGGTGACTTTCTAAACTTAATGTAGAATGAAAAGTTATTTAAGGATAGTAAAAACTGAAGTATTAGCCACCCCAGAGCAGTATACATTTGATCTAGCCTAAAGATTAATGACATTCTTCATTCTAGCTTTATGACCAAGAGCATTGATCTGTTTTGATTTAGTAATATGAGAATTCACTTTTTTTTCTCCTTTGAGCAGAAAAAATGGAATTCATTTGTAGATATTGTTTGCATGAACATTAAAGGTTATTTGTGTTCTTTTTGGCGTATATATTATTAACAATAATGCAATAATTATATTTTAAAATGATGATGCCCATGTATTATTTGGCTAAGATGAAGGTTTAGTAATTGCTTAGGCTATAAAGAACTGTTGCAGTTATTGTAGTGAAGAAGAATTTACAGGTATATAATTTGTTATCCTGAAAGCTGTGAATTAATGGACAGCCATGCCCCATAGCATAGCTG
Source organism: Xenopus borealis (assembly GCA_024363595.1). Lineage (NCBI taxonomy): Eukaryota > Metazoa > Chordata > Amphibia > Anura > Pipidae > Xenopus > Xenopus borealis. Next base: position 81,117,939 of record CM044440.1, read on the forward strand.
ACTTAAGGTATGCAGATCCAAATGATAAAAATATCCCATATCTGGAAAACTCCAGGTCCTGAGCATTCTGTATAATGAGTCCCATACCTACATTGTTTATAGAGACGAAATGCCCATCTTCTAGTTTGCTGCTGTTGCTTGCAGATGTAGATTGAATGTCCCTTGTAGAGAGTGCACTTAACTACAATAGTGATGCCCACTCTTTTCCTGTCAATATTAGGCAATATGTGAAGTTTGTATTTTACAATATAAAGCTCCCTGTTACTACTTTCTACCTACCCTATTTTCTACTTCAAACCTCACAAAGCAGCTTAAAACAATAAAGTTGGGGTTTTAATATGTCAAGGATCTTTCTGTGGCTTTGCTGTTGTTTTCAGGTAGCTTCTCCTGCCTATGCAAAATAAAAAATAAGATTGCACACACTTCTGCAATTGTGCTAATTCTTTGGTGATTTATTGAGATCTCCACACCTTCTCATGCCTAATATAACTAAACCCTGATTCGATCTTCTGGTACTTCATTAGGGTGTTTGACTGTGGAAAGTACTATTGAAATTCCAGAATGTTACTGTAAGGACTCACCCTGGTGTTCTAGTGGGCAGCGGGGTCCACCGCCGCTTTCCCTCCTATTCCCGGTTCCTCTATGGCGCGCTTGTCGGCTCACTTCCGGGTTTGTGATGAGGTCACGCTCAATGACATGAAATTAAAAAACTATAAAAGGGGAATTCAGTGTTCAAGAGATGTTGGGTTATATTAGTAGAGTTCCTGGGTGCATAATCTTAGTGATTCCTGATTGATCTTGATATTGACCCTTGCTTTGCCTGACTACTGATTCTCTCCAACCCTGACCCTTGCCTTCCTGCTTGATTATTCTGCTCTCTCCAATCCTGATCCCGGCCTGTCTGACGATTCTGCTCTGCTTGTGCTGGCCCGGCCTGCCTGTTCCACTCTGTGGCGTCTGGTGGTGTTCTTCTATCCAGTATCCTTGGTGAGATGATCGAGCCCCTTTGCTCATCCAGAACCTATTGCTTTGCTCCTCTCTGGCGCCATCCAATTAGCTGAGGGCTCCTCCAAGGTGAAAGGCGGCGGTTATAGGCAGAAGCGAGAGCTGAGACCAGGGAGCTTAGCTTGGGTTCTGGATTTAGGGTGCCATTCGTGACAGTTTCCCCTTTTGGAATTCTTCTTTTCAGAATAACGCAGATCATTTAAGACATAAATAACGTAAGCTTCCTCTTATAAAGGAACAGTTGAGTGAAAAAATTTAAAAGTGGGTAAATAGACTGGCTGTGCAAAATAAAAAATGTTTCTAATATAGTTAGTTACCAAAAAATACAATGCATAAAGGCTGGGGTGACTGGATGTCTAACAGAACTTCCTGCTTTTCAGCACTCTAACTCTAAGTTAGTCAGCAACATGAAGGGGGGCCACATGGGACATAACTGTTCAGTGAGTTTGCAATTGATTCTCAGAATGCAGCTCAGATTCAAAAGCAACAATTATGACCAATGTGCCCAATCACTGGAAACCAAGAGAACAGCAAAGCAGTGTTCTAGCTGTTATGTTACATCCAGTCATTCCAGCCTTTATACATAAAATTTTTTGGCTTACTAATTATAGTAGAAGCATTTTTAATTTTGCACAGCCTATCTAGAGTATTTACCCAGTTTTTTTTTATACTGAACAATTACTTTAATCAGCCCTACAGTTTCACTAACCTTATTTTAATCTTGTGCCTTTGGAATCAAGGTTGAAAGTACCTATTACTCTTTTTTAATTATGTTACTAATATAACAACTAAGTATTTCCTTAAAGGAACAATAACATTAAACATTTTTACAAAAAAAAATTGTTAGAGTAGAACGAAAAAAAACACCAACAGAAATTAAAATTTAAAATAACTTACAGAAACTCCACTTCCTGTCCTCTACAGAAAAAGGTGAAAGGGTGCCTTTTTTTTTGGTGCACCTTGCACCAAAATGGCCTGCTTTCAGCACACAGAACTAATAGATTGCTGGCATTTTGGTGCAAGTTGCATCGAGCAGATATCAACAGACAATATAATAGTTAATTGTGCTAAACCCATAACTGTGACCTTAGTTTAAACCCCTCAATTTATTTTCCATTGAAAGTGTTGCATCTGTACAGACTGGGGAACTGGCACATACAGAAAAGGGCTGTTGGTGAGGCTACATTGGAGAATGTGTATGCAAACGTAACTGTATGTCAGAGGCAGAGAGAGGACACTCTGTCCGTGAATAGCCAGGGAGAAGAAATCAAGCACCGCAGCATGGATGGTCACCCTTTTGCCTATTCTGTAGAGGACAGAAAGTGGAGTTTCTGTAAGTTATTTCTTAATAAAGGCTTTGCTATTTAAAATTTTAATTTGTGTTGGTGTTTTTTTTTCAGTTCTATTCTAACAAATTTTTTTGTAAACATTTTTGATGTTACTGTTCCTTTAAGAAATGCTGTACTATAAACAACATTGGCACAAATGTGGTCACAGCTGGGACTGCTGTAACCCTTATACTTTTGTTTTAAATGTAACAACAGTAATTATAGTTTTGTTTTTTTATTCTACTTAAAGAATAAAACAAAATTTGAATAAAAAAGATATATACTGCTCTGCAGAGTGTTAAGACTTATTAAAATGAACAGCAGCCCATATTAAAAAAGAGTTATGGGCCCAGGTGGATGTGTAGCCATGTAATCACAGGCGAATGCTAATCATGTTGAAGAGTTCCAAAAAATGCTGCCTTAACAAAAAAAATGAATAATTATACCAAACAGTAAGCACCATTTGTGACTTTTATAAACTTTACAAATATACAGATTTTTGAGATTTAGCCATGGAAAAAAAATTAAAAGGAAAGTTAGCAGACCTATCGACTGTCTGTAGGAGTCAAGGGGAGGTACAATTAAAATTTTTGGTGATTTTTAAAACAGCCAGCCTTTCACAGACTGGAAAAAATTACCTATTGGATTTAATTGTGTTTTTTTCCTCAACCCCCCCCTCCCCATTTGTTATTCCTACACCTAGAAAACAATGTATAACAATGTCAATAAAAAGAAGCCCTTAATGATCAAGTATACTCTATGAGGCCTGATATGACAAAAACAGCATTGCCTAAATGGAAAATTATAACTTTAGGGTAGTAAAGAAAGAGGTCTGTGCATGTGACTTTAAGATACTATATACAAGATTAGTTATCTAGAAACTTATTATCAAGAAAGCTCCAAATAATGGAAAGGCCATCTCCCTTAGACTATCAAATATTTTACAATCTTAGATACAAATGATCCTTATTGGGTGTATTTATCAACTGCGTCTAACGCTAGCGCTAATTCGCCAGCGTGACGTCATTTCGCAACTTTGCAAACTCACACGGACTCTGGCGAATTTTCGCTTGCGAAGTAGATAGACTTGCGCAACTTCGCACCCTTACGCCATTTTTTAACTTCGCAAATTCACTTAGATGAACATTTTCCTGAACGTTAGCACTTACGCTAGACGTTACTTCGCCTGGTCAGACCAGGCGAAGTTCAATACAATAGATAGGAGGTTTAAAAAGAAAATGTCGAATTTTTTCTAAGTCCCAAAAAAACGCTGGCGTATTTTAACATAAGAGGGTGATAGTCTGAAAAAGATCGATAATTTTTTGGGGGATTACCCTCCTTCCCCCCTACATTTCCTAACATATGGCAACTCAACTATACAGGGGCACATGTAGGGCAATAGGACAACTTTATTTCATTTATTAAAGGTTTCCTGGGCTTGTGTATTGGAATGTAGTGGCTGTAACATACTTCAATTTAAGCTTAAGTTCCTGACGTATGCAAAACAGGCATCGCTAGCGTAACTGCGCTCTGCCTGGCGAACAAACAGTAGCGCTACTTCACTAACATTTGCCGCCCTGAGCGCAAATTCGCATCTTAGTGAATTTGCATAGCGCTGGTGAAAATTCGCCTGGCGAAGTGCGGCGAACACTAGCGAAATCAACGCTAGCGATTTTGCGCATTTTAGTGAATCTGCTCCAAAGTATTGAGATCCAATTTATGGAAAGAGCCATAAAACCCCAGGTCCAAAGCATTCTGGATAACTGGTACAATACCTGTATATCTCTGTATTTTGTTTAAGAAATTAGGTTTAAGTTAAGAATACTGTTCAACACATTGAAGATTACATAACAGGTACCTTCTTATTTAACACATTTATTGAATATCTGTTTTCAGCGTTGGACCACACCCCCTTGGGCCCCCAATCAGGTTTGGGACGGGAACCTACTGGGTCTTTGTCCTGCCGGACCAGTATGACCCTGTTTGTTTTCTAACTTAAACACACTTGTATTGCCAGAGGACCCACAGAGTGTTTATATGGGTGAAAGCAAGAAACCTTACTACTCTTTATTACACAAAACAGAAATCTATTAGATGGGACACAATGTTCAAACCCAATTTGTTTAGAGTGGGTCTCCATAATCTCTTAAATAATATGACATTACTTATTAGCAGTACATTATGAGGTGCACGGGCGGTTGTGACACCATCTATTGCTAAAAAAGCTGATTTCCTCTGATTTAATTTGTGTCACCTGACAAAAAGGTTAAGAAACTGATAAAAAAAGGAAGCAAAAGACAGAATTGTAATAAGACTGCTTAACATTGGGCAAACTTCCAACTCAATAAATCTCAACGGATGCAGATTATCTACAAGATTAATTTTAAGGCATTCCACTGGTTTGAAGTTTGCATCTGGTTTTAATGGCCTCAAGGTGTTTAACCTGTTCACTCTGCCATTCGTCTCATGGTTTTATCTGTATTCATTTAACGACATGAGTACTTAAGTAAGCATACAGCAAAAGACTTATAGCATTTATTAAAATCTCTGTACAGGGATATCTTTGGAGAAATGTGTCGTTATAAAAATCACTTTGGGAAGAACAAAAAAATATCTTCATGGTAGCATGCACTACTTATTTTAAGGCACTGCAATTTCTACACATTTTTACACAGTTAAGTATGGTTAAATGTACATTTTAAATATGTGATATCCAGTTTGACTTCGCTACATTGTAACTTTCTGAATGTTTATAGTAAGCTGGCCCATTAATTAAATATTAATTAGAAGAACCCATTAATGCTTTTGATGTACGTGTGTCGTAAAGTGCATGAGCACTGATTTCATCCTTACTCTGCACGTTGCTGTTACTTTATTTTTTACAGCTTAGGGAAGGGGGCTGGATGTGCCTCCTAGTGCTAACATCAATTCAAGCATGACTTTTTTCTGTAAATAGCACAGCGGCAACTGGTGCCTTTAGAGAAGAGCAGCTGTTCAGCAGCAGAAAGCTTTGTGCTAGTTAGGAGCTGACATGTTAATAAGTGACTGGCTCTATTAAATTTGCAAGCTTTGATGAATCAGATCTTGTGGTATGTTTTTGCACTACTGCACTGGGAAGTACTGTACCTTTTCTGGAAGAGTGACTACTGTATATCTGCAGTATTATTTTCCCATGTATATAATCCTTACATCTGCATTATTTTCATTTGATAATCTGCAGCTGTGTTATTTTCAGTTTATAATGTTTTTTTCCCTTCGTGATGCAATATACTTTTCCCCAGTGATCATCATCATGCAGCTATTCTCAATATTTTATTTAGTGTTATGTTGTGCCTCTTTATTTTTCTTCTGATTTTGCTTTTATTCTGCTCACTCATTATTATGTACCCCTTCTTGCTGGCGGTAATGCCTTACTCATTAGTTCAACTCTTTTGCCACTTTCATATTGCATTATTAAATGTTATAGCAGCATAATTCAATTCATTAAATAAACATAAAGCTAAAATTGTCACAAGTAAGTTTTATTATGTTTGTTTTTTTTTTAGATATGAACAGTTGTAGTGTTTGCTCAACCTAACATGTTTCCCTACTGCAAACAAAATAACCATGCTTTTATCCAGCAGTGAAAATTACTGACTGATGCAGCAAGCAGCCATTTAAAGCAAATTAAATCAGATCATATACATTTTC